>VWYP01011008.1:33323-52741 GCA_013400435.1 Pycnonotus jocosus | reverse complement strand
TTATAATATTATAATATAATAATACAATTATATTATATTAAAATATAATAATATAAGGGACAATATGGAGGGATTTGGGCATTGCCTGGGTCCTTCTTCACTTTCTTCTTCCTCCTTCTTCTCAGGTTTGGGTGATCTTTTCTTATTGGTTAGTAAAAAATGCATTGCGGACATTGAATGATCTTTAATTGGGTTATAAATAAAAATAACTCAGATGTCGGGTTTTGATTGGTTTTGCTTATTGTTCATAAGTCATTGAAACGAGTTAGAAGTAGCCATTTTCTTGTCTTGTTAGACAGAGCTCACACCTGGTGAGTCTGTAACAGATAAGAAATAATAAACAAAAGTTGAAATGAGATGTCCAGCTCCTTCTGTCCACACCTGGCTGGAGCTAACACCACCACCTCTTTAGCTGTTCCTCAGAAACTTAGCTAGATTCTACTGGCAGTAAGCCAATTTGTCCCTCCTAAAACATGAAGTATTTAAGAAGGAGCACAGAAGTGCTCAGGGCTTTTTTTGGGGTGCCTTAGTCAGGTGTCAGATGCTTCTCTGGTGCCTGAGCACGGTTTTGTTCTTTTATTTCTGTGTTGTTTGTTATTTCCTATTTTAATAAAAACTTTGCTTTACAAAACACACCCAAGGAACCCTCTGGCAATATTATTGAACCACTCTGGGGGGTTGCAGGTCACCCCTCAGACTTGATACATCTTCATGGGGCTCGTTACACTCTAATGTAATTAATGTAATTAGAGAGTAAGACTGGATCAAACCCAGGGGCTGGAAGGCCCAGTGGGGTCATCTCTGGTGCCAAAAGGGCTCAGCTGATTCCCAGCTGAGAATCAACATCTCAGCCTGGAGAGCAGATGTGGGAAGAGAGAAAAGAAATACTCTTGACTGAGAGACACAGTTTTACAAACTATAAAAGACAGACAAATCCTCAGAGTCAGAAGCCTTCTACACACACAAATCCTGAAAGTGTTCAAAACTCCCCAAATTTGGATGCAGATTCTGTGGTTACTTTCCTAGGAATTGAGGGAAAGTGTTTCAATGTGTGCCCCACCAACAACTGGATGGTAAGATACATTGAATCCCAAGTTTTATTATTTCTTTTCTGGCTGTAACATTAAGAAGCACCTTTAACTCTATGCTGTATACACGTACTGTTTTTTTTCTTTTTGTCTTTACTCCTGCGTAGTATTTAGTTTAAGTCTTATGCCTGTTAATTTTGTGTCTTTTAAATAAATAATTCATCCTGTAATAGATGGAATCAGCCATTATTAAAGAACTGAGTGGGTTTTGGGGTGCTGGCCACCTCAATAAAGCTACAGCCTCCTCCTCCTCCTCCTCCTCCCAAAGTCTCAGGAGGCAGCCAAAAGTTTCCTTCTCCCTCAGGATCTGCTCCTGGCAGGCACAGGAACCCACGAGCAGCTTGGTGAAACATCTGTCCTGCATCCCTGAAGTGCTGAACACCTTGAAGGAGCGTTTGGCTCAGAGCAATGCAAACAGCTTTGGGAGGATTTTAAAGCAGAGGCTCTGTTCTGGTGAAGAGTCATCAGGCACGAAGAAAAGCAGGTGTTTGTTGGATCCTTGTTCTCAGGAGTGGGATGCTCTGCTTCTCCTGGGCCTGATTCACATATTCCAGGGTGGAAGATGTGAGATCCACAGCGTGGTTGGGAATTTTGTTCTCGAGCTGTTTCCAGTCCTTTGTTATTGTAGCCAATTATTCTTTGGGTGTTTTTTTTTGTTATCCTTTGTTTTTTGTAGCCAATTAGTCCTGTTTTAGGGCAAAGGTCTGTGTTGCTGTTAGAGTTGAACCTGCTTTTTCAGACCTTTACTTTTGGATGCTAAACTTACCCTCTAAAACACTAAACCCATGATTTTATCTGACAGAACTGGGCACTCTGCAGACCCAACTGGACACATCCTTCCACGCTGCCAATGCACCCCTGGTAACTCCTCCTTGGCATGTTGTACAATTCATTTTACAGCCATGAGAAGGTAATTTCTCCTAGACCAGCTTTTCCTGCTTCCTGATTAGAACACTGTGGCAGATGGTGCAACATCTTAATAAAATCAGAATAAATGACCCTCCTCAGCTTCTTTCTTAGTCTGTGTTGATCTGCTGTGGAATGAAATGAGGCAGGTTTGATATGTAATGTGGTAATGTGCTGTTGATAAAGCCATTTTGGCTTACATTTCCTGGTGCCTAAAGCAGTTTTTGTTTTTCAAAGAGCTTAATTTAAGGTCCATAAGAGCTGTCCATAATTCACCGTTTTCTCTTCCTTTTTCTGCCAAACACCCTTCACCTTTAAGACAGGCAGCACATGTGCTCTTTCCAGCCCACTGGAATTTCCCTCTTGAATTCTGAGGTAGATTTGATGTTGCCTCAGACTGGCTTTTCAGTGCATTCTTCAGGTTTAATTGATTTGAGAACATCAAGATTTGTGTTATGTCCCAGCCAGTTTTTAGGGAAGGATCTTTATTTTTGATTTGAATAGTCCCTTGCTCACAACAGGCCTTTATCCTACAAAAAATCATCTCCATCTTTCTTTTCTCTTGAGAAGTGGGACAAAACTCTCCCAGCACTTCCTTCTTGCTCCTGATCCCCTCACAGATAAATTTCTTGCTATTACTGTTGCCTCTTCCAGGCTGAACTTCTCCTTGTTTCTTGACTCCCACTGTTAACCCCTATTTCCATCAGAAATTATCTTTAATGCTGTGGCACAATCTCTGTGTGCTTTGTTCTGGTGAGGTCAGTGTGAAATTCTCCACTCAGCTCAGTTAATCTCTTATCTTTTAACCCCTGAGATGGATTCCTCTGGGTGTGCCCTTCCTCTGGGGGACAGCTTTCCCTGACTGCTGCAGTTTTTCTGCAAAATTCCCCCAAATCCCTACAATGGACAGCTCCTGGGATATGTGGGACTCTTCTAATTGCTCATGAGAGATTTGATTTTCTGATCCTTTTAGATCAGTGATCTGTTTGCAATCCCCAGTGGATTAGAACCTTGTTCCTCTCCTCTCCTGCCACTTGTGCCAAGTCCTTCCTTCCTTGTGCAAAATACATCTGGAAAAGCACTGGATAATCCACAGGGATTGCACCAGGAACTCGTTGTCCTGATCATCTCACCTGTTGTCTGTGCTGATGCAAAAAAGACAGGAAATAAAAGGGGAATAATCAGATTTGTTCAATGGATTGACTTTATCTCCTCTAGACCTTTTTCATGAAAGATTCTAAGCACGGCTTTGATTCCAGGCCCTTGCCAAAGTCTCTGGTGTTTGCACACACCTGGAAACTCAGAATTATTTGGGTCAGAAAAGATGCTCAAGGCCATCCAGCCCAACCATTCCCCACCAGTGCCGAGGCCAGCATGAACCCACGTCCCCAAGTGTCACATCAAAGTGTCTCGAAGATGAAAATGCCCAAATCCATCCCTCCTCTTTCTCTGTGCTGACGCTGGGTCTGTGGCAAAAGCTTTGCAATCATCTAAAGATGGTGATACTGAAAGATGGAGAAAGAAACTGAAATACTGAAATGAATACTGAAATGAAGAAATACTGAAAGATGCAAGAAAGATGGAGAGTTACTTTTCATGATGGCCTGGAGTGACAGGACACAGGGAATAGCTTCAAACTGACAGAGAGTGGGTTTAGATGGAAAATTGGGCAGTAATTGTTCCCTGGCAGGGTGGGCAGGCCCTGGCACAGGGTGCCCAGAGCAGCTGTGGCTGCCCCTGGATCCCTGGCAGTGCCCAAGGCCAGGTTGGGACAGTGGAAGGTGTCCCTGCCCATGGCAGGGATGACACTGGAGGAGCTTTAAGGTTCCTTTCTACCCAAACCATTCCATAATTTCAAGATTCCATGACCTACTGCTTGGCCTCTGAGGTGCCCTGTGTCAAAATGTTCATGCTCTTGGTTATGTACATTAAATTTATCTTAAATACAACCTGTTATATTTAAAACTCCATCCTCTAACTTGTGTTTTGTAGTTTTCAGAGCTGCTGGGCCAGTGCCTTGCTAAACAGATATCCCAAATGAATTCTGCTGCTTTGTTTTAAGGCAGACACTGAGTCCTGGGGTGGATAAAAGGTGGAATTTTTTTTTTTTTGAGAGAGAATTGCTGACTTGGGCTTTGCAAGTTGCACAGCAGTATTACTCTGAGTGAATTCCTGTGTCTGGAGAAGTTCTGGATCTTGGTAGGAATAATTCTCCAGGCAACAGCATCACAATGAAGTTTTGGGTATAAATGAAGTCTTTGCACTGCATTTGTTCCATCCTCTGTGTGCCCAGAATGGAGCTGAAGGCCTTTTGTGCATGTTCAATAGGGTGATTTTAATAAATATAATAACTATTTAATAAGTATGGCTACTCATTTTACATTTTCTATTAATCCCTGTTCAGGCACCTTGGGAGAAATTCCCACCCTTTACTGAAGGAGAGAGTGGAATTCTTCCCTGGAATATGAGCAGCTTTACAAAGGTGCTGTATCCTCTTGGACTCAGCCCATCATTCTCTCCTCTCTCCATCCCAGCACTGCAATTCCAGTGGGGATTGGTCTGCTCTGAGTTTGTGCTTTTCTCCAGGGACACAGTGGCTGTGTTGGGCTCCTGAGCTGGGTTTTCCTCCAGCTTTTTTTTGCACAGGGGTGGTTTTTTGGTGGTTATGTAATGCTGCAGCAGCATGGAGAGACAGGAACTGCTCAGGGAGGAAAGTGCCAGTGGGATGGAGCACTGAATTCCAGGAGAAACAGCCTCAGTTTGTGACAGCTAAAGGGACAAAGATCTTTAATGGGGATTGTCCAGATTAGAGGATAATTGTGCAGGCAAATTGTCCATCTCTGTGTGTGTGTGTGTGTGCAATGAGCTGCTGCAGCCCGAGGATTTCATCCTGATAAAAACACGGATAACTGGGTGCTGAGCACGGGATTCTTGTTTGGTGCAAATAGGTGACTGTTTACAGGAGCTGGCCCTGGAATTCTCCTTGCATCTCTTCCCACCAGATCTTCCTTTCCTGGCCCTGTCACTGCTGTGGAGCTGAGAGATGCCGAGTGCTGCATCTCCTGGAACCGTGCTAAGCTCCAAATGTTCCTCTTTCTGTGGGAGTTGTTAGAGGCAGGAGGAAAGCTCCTCTTTCAGCTGCCACTTTAGGGTTCAAAATGCTGGAAATTAGGAGAAAACCATGATCTGATTTTGCACAGGATGATTTTGTGAGACTTTGATGGATCTGAGGGAGGACAAACAGATCCCTGCAGTGTCACCCTCAGGTCCCTGTCCTGATGCCACAGGTTTGTTCCCAAAAATAAACTCTCCATGTGGTTTGTTGTTTTTTTTTTTTAGTAAGGACTCTGTTCTTTCATCTTGGCCCCTTGCCTGTAGAAAGGGCGCAGGTTAATAAGGGTTAATTGCTTCTTTTGTTTAGAAAATGGCATTTTCTGCCTGCCTGTGCTTTGTGTTCTGAAGGGTTTCTTGGCACTTCTCAGCCCCTCAGCCTCATGTTTTGAGGACAAAATATTTTGTCCTCATATTTTGAAGATGAAATATTTGATCCTCATGTTTTGAGGGCAAAATTTATCATTCCAGTAGGAGACAGAATATATATCCAGTGGAGAAACAACAACCATTCCAGAACAGGGGAGGGTCAGTGCTAAAAAATGGAATTTACTCCCTTCTAACCTGAGCAAATTAAAATTTGCCTGCTCCTCAAAACAGGCTCGTTCACCCCCTCGCTAACAGACTTTCATGAGCCTGAGCTTTGCTGTTAATATTTATTGAGGAAAAGGGAAGAACAGCTTCAGGAGGGGTGTGGGAAATCCATCCAGGCGTGGAGGGTAACTATGGCACCTTTACAAAGGCACAGTGGGGATAAAAGGCTTTGTTCAGCAGCCTTGAAAAATTGAATGGCAAAAAAAAAGAGTGTTTTTTTCTTTTTTCTTTTTTCCTTTTTCTTTTTTCTTTTTTCTTTTTTCTTTTTTTCTTTTTTCCTTTTTCTTTTTCTTTTTTCTTTTTTTCTTTTTTCTTTTCTTTTTTTCTTTTTTTTTTTGGTCTTTTTTATTTTGCTACAGATGTAAGAAGCAGGAGAAGGAGCAAAGGGAAAAGAAGGTGAGGCAAAAATCAGCCACTTGAGGGGGAGTAAATGATGAATATTTAGTTTATTTCAGCACCTGGAACAGCTCTGCTGGCTTTGGGCATAGTCTAGAGATGTTTGCAGTCAGGAAGCTGAGAGACAAACTGGTGAAAACAGTTTGTGCAAAAGCAGAGTGGAGCAAGGGTTTATTTGTTTCAGAATTCCTCTTGCTCTGCTTTTAATGGCAAAATGGCAGCTGTTTAATTCAAGTCACTGCTGTAGCAGTTAAGTCAATCAGAAATTTGACTGTCTTAGAGGAAAAAAAACCCAAAACCTGATTATGTGATAGTTAATGCAGTTAATTCACATTTTCAATTATTATCCCACAAGGATATGCCTATGAGGAAAATACCACTGTGCTGGAAGTTCTTCCACAAAGATTGATGGAGATGACAAAAATGTAATTAAGGGTTTCAATTTATTCCCGCTGAAATGAGTTGGGGAAACTCTCAGTCACTTCAAAAGCAGCCGCCACCTTTCATGTTTGCCTGGGATCAAAAATATCCACTTGGAAATATCAGAAGCAAACAAGGAAGGCTCAGAAGCAACTCAGGCAAAATTCCTGAAGAATTGTGCATTCTCTGCGGGCTCTGGCAGTGCAGAGCTCCTCACACAACAAATATTTGCCAATTGAATGATCAAACTCTTTTATTGACCTTTATTTTGTTGCAAATGGCTTTAAAAGTTTCTCAAATTAACTTCTCTTCCAGTTCTGGTGAACATGGAAAAGATAGAATTAAAATATTTAATGAGGGCAGGGATTTCATCAATGTAAACACTTCAGAAAGGAAAATTCCAAACCCATTCCTGGCCTGGGATGCTGTGCACCTCCTTCCTGCGTGAGAAGGCTTTAGAAATGAAATATAAACCTTCTAGAAATGTGACACAAATCTGAGAAAGATTGCCAAGAAATCATCCAGCGATGGACTGTTCTCACAGAAAATCAAGTTATACCCTGAGAATCAGCCAAGTTAGCGCCGAGAGACAAGGATGTTCCAAGTGGAAGGAATTACAAAACCTAAAAATTAGAATAACGAGCATGAAAACGTTTAAAATGAAGCTACATCAAAAACATTCCCCTATGGCTCTAACAGGGAGATGATTTATTATCCTTTAAAGGACAATAAGAAGGTGGATTTATGGAACAACAGGCTGATTAACTTTCCTTAACTCCCTGGGAACACTAGTGAATACATTCTCAAAAAAAAGCTCTTTCCAGAAAGATGAAATACAGGAAGGTGGTCAGGAACAGCCAGCTTGGATTTAGAATTGGAGAATCTAGAATAATAGAATATTTTGGGATGGAAGAGACCACAAAGCTCATCCAGTTCCACCTCTGCCATGGGCAGGGACATCTTCCACTCTCCCAAGAAAAAAATCCAACCTGGTCTTGGACAGGGGTGGGGAGTCCCCAGCCTCTGCAGGAGGCAACAAATTTATCCTTGGCTGCCCAATCTGACAGGTTTTTACCACAAAATCTCTGGATCTGGGGGTGAGGGGAGAGCAGTGAGTTTTTAGCAAGATTTTCAACGTTATCCCACGGTTTTTTGGCCAAAAAAAAAGGAGAAATGGAGTGGATGGAAGGAGTGTAAGGAGGAGTGGGAAAAGGGCTTGGCCTTTGAAGGGTCTGCAGATCCAAATCTCACAGCTCCTGGGGGTTGATTCCTTTTGGGGCACCAAAATCTCAGCCTCCAGCTGCCTCCAAACTGGAAGGACCAGTGGATGCACAGGGGTGTCACTCAGAAAAAAACAAAAAAACAAAACCAAAAAAACCCTGTCAAGAACCTCATGAAGATGAACAAAGAAAAACCACCAAATCCTGCAACTGGAAACCCACTGTGGGATAAAATTTGGGACTTCCACAAACCCCCATTTTCACCTGGATCAGCTGCACAACCTCCAGCAGTGGAGGCTGAACGTGCACTGGGATGCTTTGGGAAAAATTGCCTGAGAAATGGGATTATTCCCTCCTCCTGGCACCTGTGAAGGACCTCCAGAGCTCCCTTCTCATCTATTTTTTTTCTATAATTCTGTGAAATGGTATAACAATTCTTATCTTTGTATTTTCATTAGGTTTTTTCCTGAGTTCATTTGAGATCCATGATAGGTGTTAAATCAGAGTGATAAATACACACACACTGGACAAGAGTTTTACCACATGCACCAAAATCCTGGAATTTGGGAGGACACACGAGGTCAAGTCCTTGTACATGATTAAATTCTTTCTATTGGCTCAGAGGGAAGAATCACAGCCAGTATGAAGATAAAACATTTTATTTTTCCAGTTAATTTTATGAACATTTTTATCTGAGGAGAGAAATTTTTTAAACTTTATATTTCTAAATTTTGTGTTCTAACAGTTCTAATTTTGACCTCTCTACTGGATCATTAATTCATGTTTATCCAGCTAATTCTAATTTATTGAGTATGGCTTTGATAATTACAATTAGGACTGGAGAGTTAGGTTTGACTTTTGGGGTTTAAATTTTTTTTGTCTCTGTGTGTGTATGTGGGGTTTTGTTTTGGTTTGATTTTTTTGCTTGTGCTTTTTCCTAATGGTGCATCTTCACTAATGATGGTCAATTCATGTGAAATCAGCTCACAAAAATGCAGTTTTTAGCCTGAAACGGTTTTTTTTTGCTATGCTGAAATGTGGAATATGTGCTTTGGATCCAGCCTCACTCAGCCTCAGATTTCACTGAAATGAGAAATTCACCTGAAGCCAGAAATTGCTGTGGAAATTTCAAGTTCTTCCTCTGTGTAGTTTGCAAACAGCGAAGTTGGGTTTTTCTCCCTGTTCTGCTCATGAGGAGGGTGCCTGAGGCGTTGTTTTCAAGAACAAAATGAAGATTTTTTTTCTTCCCATTTCAGTTGCCACTGTTTGCTCCCACCATTCCCAACAGCACAGCCCAGCTCCTGGGCTGGTTTTTTATCTTGCAGTTTATGGGGTGGCCCTGCCCACACATTTGATGGTTTGAATCTCACTCGTCCTTTTAATGGGCTTTTTATGGACTGATTACTGCCATAAATCGTCAAGGTAATAATAAAGATAAAAATTAAAGATATTTCTGGAAAACTTCATTAAGGGGAAATAGGAATAAATCTGACTTTTTTTTTTTTTTCCCTTGCATGGCTAAAAATAAAATGTAAAACACAACAGATGGCTTAATATTTTTATTTCACCATTTCAGCTGCGCTCACCTCGACCGCTCTTGACTGACGTTCCACGCAGGTGCCAGCAGTCATTAATTTTAAAATAAGCTGCTTCAAAATCTGTTTTCCTATTTACTCCCAAATCCATGCTTTGGACCTGAGGCAGGCTGGTCTTAATTAAAGGTCCTGCAGAAGCACTCAGGCTGCTGGGGAATGTTTGGTGCACATCCACCTCTGTCGAAAATGAGCTCTTTAATCCCGGGGAGCTGCAAAACTCCCAAGGGAGCACCACGTGCCAAATGTGAGGAACTCCATCAAAAAAACACCACAATGGGAAAGGATTTGGAGTGTTTGTAGAAGTTTCTAGAATGTGCTGTGGGATTCACTTCCCTGGCTCTGCTGGCTATGCTTTTACACTGACAGAGCACAAATGGGAGCAGAGCTGGGGCTGGATTATGCAAATATTCCTGGTGCCAGTCTGAAGGAATGAAGTCACCCTGGGATGTGCTAGGGAAGCTGCATGTCAGCCCTCTCTCTGTTTAAAATAAATTTACATTTAAGGTCTGATATGAAACCCCTTGAAGTGAACGGAGCGACTTTAATGCTCTTTGACTCAAATGCATTTAGGAGATCTCATATTCTCTGTGATTCTATTTCTGTAGCAGCTTGGTGGGTTTTACTATTCCTGAGCATTTCCTGCAAGGCTTCCTCCACTTCCTTTTGTTATTATTATTTCTTCTCATGTTAATATCATAAATCTTTCCTTTGCTGTAGTTCCAAGGCTCTACCTGATTTTCCTGCTTAATTCTCTTCTAATATTTGAGTTGTGCCCAAACCCACCAGCCTGGCTTCTGAAAGCAGCTGGAATTGAAAGCAAGACAAGAAATAAACCTTGAGTTCTGCCATTTGCAAACATTATTATTATTATCATTATTATTATTATTATTATTATTATCTTTGATTTTATATGGAATTTCTATTGAAGTTCTGGAGGTAAATTGGCTTTATATCTGCTGTCCTTGTGTCTCATTCCATGGAAGAGCAAAGCTCTTTCCTGCAGCAAACATTGCTGGAATTCAGCACATACCAAGGAATTTGCTGCTTATACACAGAGAGGCCTCTTTCTTTTCTGGAGAGCAGTTTATAAAAAATAATTGTTCAAGGAGAAATATTTTCCATATATCCACAAGACAAAGGCTCTGGTAGTATCGTGTAAGTGAATTCACTGCTGCGGCTTAGACCAAAAAAAAACTTGCAAGGGGTAGAAAAGAGTGAGCAGCAACATCCAGAGGTTGCAGGTCACCTAAAGTCCAGGGAGCTCTCCCAGAACTGTGGAATGGATTTTTTCAAATATGGGAGTCTTTATGATCCAATTCTAGGCCTTTTTTCCCATTTCCTTTTTTTTTTTTAATGTTGTTTTCCCTTCGCTCTCAAGCTCTTCTCCCTCCCAGCCCTTCCAAATTTTAACCCTCTTGTATTTTGATACAACTTTTATTCCTCTGGCTAGAAATTAAGAGCTCAGCCAGACCCAGAATTTGTAACTGCAGCAGAAGTTTAGGGTCACCCCTAAATCTTTAAGTCTTGTTTTAGGGAAAGGTTTAGTGGTGTGGAGAACATCTTCAGTAAATCCATCCTTAATATCCCGTTGTAAATGTCCAACATGTAATTACAGTCACCCCTCTAGAATGATGCAGATAATGCTGAGATATTTTCTTGGTCACTGCAATGTTCTGTTTGTTTCCCTTGCAGGTTTTAGGGGTAACTTTGGTGTGTTTGGGGGAAGGGGATTACAAACTGCTTTGTTTGTAATCAGGGCAGGCTTGGGATGCATTTTATGCTTTATTGTAATTATCCCTCGTGGACAGAATCCAGCAGCTTCCCCAGGATTGCTCACATCCCTGTGGGACACTGGGCTGAGATAAACATGTTATCTGGTTTATTGAACATGATGGATCACCTGAAGTATTGGAATTCTTGAGCAGTGAATCACATCAGCCCTGGATTTTGGGATGACTGGAGAGACCCTGGGTTTGGTGGGATGTGGACACACCACGCTGGGTGCCACTGATGGACTGGGATCCAGCTGCCTCCTTCCCCCTCCACTGGTGCTGCTGGGGGAAAGTTTGATAACCCCCAGCTCCCATCCAGTGAAGAAATAAATGAGACATTTTATCATTTTCTCATCTAACAGCTCTGCTCTCCTGCACTTGTACCAGATAATGCCAGCAGCACACTGAGAGCACACCAGAGCTAGCACAGCTTCCTTTCCTTTCCTTTCCTTTCCTTTCCTTTCCTTTCCTTTCCTTTCCTTTCCTTTCCTTTCCTTTCCCTTTCCCTTTCCCTTTCCCTTTCCCTTTCCCTTTCCCTTTCCCTTTCCCTTTCCCTTCCCTCTCTGCCCTGACTGATCCACAGCCTGCTGCAGTCAATGGCAATCCTGAGATCATTAAACACCCCCTGGTTTTAATTAGTTAAAAAGGCCTCCTTCCATCTCCTTGCCCACCTGTGCTCTCCCTGCCCCTGCTCTTGTTTCCAGCTCTGAGAGTCCAAAGCCACCTCTGAGACCAGGGAGCCACTCCAGGCTGCAGCTGGAGAGCGTCAGGAACCACATGAGAGAAAAATAAACCTGATTTCTACATAAACTTGGCATTTTTACAAGCCAGGCAGGAGGAGAGAGATGCAGGACAGTGCACAGAGGTTTAGTGGGCACAGCTCTGTGAGGGGGCTCTGAGGACAGGGGTTCATCTCCCCCACCTTCTGCACCTGCAGACGGCCACCTTGATTGAATTAACAGAGGATGAAATGACAATTTCATCCCATGAAACTTAGGGCACCAAACTTTGGCATTTCTAGAAGCCTCATGAGGTCTTTGATGGAATAAATTTACTTTTTGGAGTTTCCCAGCTCTTTTCACTGATGCTCTGAGGAGAGACCTCATTGCCCTGCACAGTTCCCTGACAGGAGGGGACAGCCAGGGGATGTTTGGTCTCTTCTCCCAAGGAATGAGGCACAGAAAAAGGGGGAAATGGCTTCAAGCTGTGCCAGGGGAGGCTCAGGAACAATTTCTTCCTGGAAAGGGTGGCCAGGCCTTGGAAAGAGCTGCCCAAGGAGGTTTGGAATGGTCCAAGGAAGGCCTGGATGTGGCACTCAGAGCTCTGGGCTGGGGACAAGGTGCAGACCAGTCACAGCTTTGATGACTTTGGAGCTCTTTTCCAACCTGAATGATTCCATGATTCCATCCTAAGACACTCTAAAGAAGCCCAGGGATGCTGCACTTCCCAAGCTGGCATTGCCTTTGGGAGATCTTCCTGTGAAAAGCTGGCCCCATGGAAATCGATGGGGAATTACCTCGGCGTGTCCAGACAAGCTATTGAGCTGTAAGGAGCTTCTTAATTACAATCATTTAACAGAAATGCTTCTTTTCAGGAACGGGAAATTGATCTGGCAGCCTGATAGAAACTGCAGGCTCTGAGTGTCAGCAGGAGGCGGTGGGAGAAAAAGCAGGAGAAGGTGGGAAATGCTCTCTTCTCATTCTTCAAATAACTGCTCTGAGAAATAATTTGACAATTGCTCATTGTTCTAATGAACCCCTGCTCTTGATTATGATAAATACTAAATTGCACCATAATTCCTCCTTTGCTTTCATTGACAAAGTTGTCTGTATTGACAAGGCACAATGAAATTTATTTTTTTTTTAAACGAGAAGCAAAAAAGCAGAGGGTTTCCTGCAGTGCTGCAGAGTGCTCTGAGCTGGAGAGGCTGGAGCAGGGATGGTTGTGATAAAGCACTGCAGAACACAGCTGATTAGAGCATTGAATTAACGATGCTCTCGTGCAGGCTCTCATCATGCCTTTCCTTCCCTCAGCCTCCTGGTTCACCCTTTCAATCTGCACGTCATTGTTTTCTTGTCCAGAAGTGTTTTGGGGTTGTTTGGTGGTTTTTAGGTGTTTTTTTGGTGTTTGGTTTGTTGTTGTTGTTGGTTTTTTTTGGTTTTTTTGTTTTGTTTTGTTTTTGTTTTTGTGGGGTTTTTTGAGTAATCAGCACAAATGCCAGCAACTTGGCTTTCAACAGGAAACAAGCCCCAGTCTTCTGCTCCAGAGAGTCCCAAAAAAATCCTTTGCATGGTGGCTTCCTCAGGTCAGCCCCCAACAGTCTCTAGAGATGAGAGGAAGGTGGGATAACCCAGCCCAGCTGTACAAACCTCTGCTCTTCAGCATTTATTGGCCTCTGAAATGCCATCACTGCTATGGCAGGAGCAATCAGACCTGGGACTGCTCTTCCTGAAGGCACAGCTGAATTTGGAGACCCAACGTGGGTCAAAAGGTATGAAATGAAATGAAGCCATGACAGAGTCTGTTTCTGCAGGCCTGTGATGGGTTGTGGAACCACATCCAAGGGTGTGTTGGAGCACCTCTCCCCACCCAAACTGTCTCCAGCCTCCTGTAGGGGCACACGAGGGTCAGGCCAAAGTTCATATTTACATTTGTGCCAGCACCCCAAACTCATAAAATCCCAAAATAATTTGGGTTGGATGGGACCTAGAGATCATCCAGAGCCATGGGCAGGGACACCTTCCACCATCCCAGGCTGCTCCAACCTGGCCTTGGGCACTGCCAGGGATCCAGGGGCAGCCACAGCTGCTCTGGGCACCCTGTGCCTCAGTTTTAGGATGAATCAGAGCCTTCCTGTGGCTGAGAAGATTTTCTGGGGGCCTGGATGTCCACAGAGAAGTCAGAAGGTCCCTGCTTCCCCAGAAGCTGAGCTCCCTCAGTGTGGACATGGCCAGAAAGGATGGGGAGCTCACAGATTAACGAGAGGCTCCCTGGTTTAAATGTTTGAGCCTTCACTGTCTGCACTCACACACAGAGTTATTAATGCAGATGCTTTAAAAAAAACCCTCAAATCTCTGTGGAATCATAATTTACTCCTGAGGATTGCAAGCTGTGTGTGTGCAAATGTTCAGGGGTTTCTGGCTGCAAGGCAGGCTCTGCCCTTGGATAGACTCTGGTTATTTTCGTACCAGAGTGAGAAAAGAAAGTAAATACTCCTTGGAAGTAAATAATTTCCAGCTGGAGATTGGGGGATAGAGTGGATATAGACGTCCAGCTACCATTAATGTCTAACCTGAGGTTGTAAATGGAAAATAGCAGCAGAATGGGCTCTGGCCTTGTGGCTGTTTCTTAATTCAAAGCTCTCTTGAGTAATACAGGAAAAAAAAACCTTCTCTGAGCAGCCCTTGGCACTTCTGTTCAAGCTTCCTGTGCAACCTCTGGCATAAATTTGGGCATTCTGCAGTCAGGGCTGTGGAGAGCCCTTGTGCTCGTGGAGATTTTCACGGGGTGCTCAAGGATGGGGCTCCAGGGGAAGGTTCCCTGCCCATGGCAGGGGGCTGGAACAAGATGATTTTTAAAGTCCTTTCCAATCCAAACCATTCAGTGATTCTGTAATTCTTCAATTTGACCGGGCATTGTGTGACTCTGAGGGTAGAAATTGCCTGGTTTTGAAGAACTTGAAAATCTCCCCGCTTTGGGGGTTTTTGTTGCTTTGATTCTTTTTTTTAATTTTTTTTTTTTGTCCTGTGTCTGAGGACAGGATGTTCTGCTGGCCATATGCAGGAGCTCGTGAATAGACTGCAAAAAATCCACTTTAATGAGCTTTTCAGATGGAAGCAAGGTGTGTTTCCTCAGCTGCCAAATCCCCCTGGCCCTGGGGGATATTCTGGGAGGCAGATCATGGGTGAGGAGTTAAATGAGGAGTTAAAGGTGCTCTGAGCCTCCTCATGGACAAGATCCATCCATAGCTGCCATAGTAAGGATGGAAAAATTCCAGTCTCTTCACAGGAATTTTGGTCACGGGGGTTTTTCTCCTCCTGATCCCATGGGTGTCCTGCAGAGTGTGGGGTTGGGCTGGGCTGGTTTGGGATGTCCTTTTGGCAGAGGCTCCACAGCACAGTCATGAGGCTCTGCCAGAAGGACTCCAGCTCCCACCAGCCAGTGTCCTTGGGCATCATTAAAAATTGCAGTGCTGTGTGGAAAAAACTGGATTCAATAACCTCCAATTGTTCAATACTTCTATTCTAGCTATTAATAAAACATAAAAATTGTACTTTCAACATCAGCAGCATTCCAGCAAAGCATCTGGAGAAAACCTCCAAAAGCCAAGCCACTAAAAGCAAAAAATAACCAAAAAAAACCCCCAAAAAACAAAAAACCAACTTCCAGAAAGTCAAGTGGGAATGAGATTAAAACTTTTTCCTTGGGTTTGCTGCTTGGTAAATTTGGTGTTTGTTCAGGAACATCACATTCTGTGTAATCAATATATAAATATTAATACCTAATAGATTGGGAATATTGTTTTCTAGTATCAAACTGCCTCCACCAGTTAAAACTGTACATCCATATACATATAACACATTAACCCAAACATTATATCTTTTTAAAAACTGCCAGGAATTAATTGTCCCATATAAAAAAGTAACATCCTGGAACAAGGAGGTGATGGAAGCTCTGGACAGAGGTGCAGAGCTTTTAAAAGCAATGAAAAAATCAAAGAAATTATCCAGCAGAAATGGGATCTTTGCAATGTGTCAAGCACTGCTGCTTCAGACATCAATTAATTTATTTGGGAGAGAGTTAATAAGAATTATTTTGCTTCTTGCTTTTATAGAAGGATATAGACAAGTCCTGAAATTGTTTGTACATGTAAAAATACCATGAGAAGATGATTACAAAGACAGTAACCCTACACCAACAGTGTCCAGAGTTCCTGAGAGGTGAAAGAAAAAACATAAAGCTGATACCTAAACCTATTGTCAAATACTTGAATATATCCACTGTGATGGGGATTTTATGAAAATATAAATGAAATTCTGTTTCTCTTGCACAGTCTTGAAGGAGAAATCTTATTTTCCCCCAAAGTTTCAACAAAATGACTACAGAACAAGGCTCCAAACACATGCTTGTGGAAAAACAAATCTTTTCAGCAGTGAAACGATGTATCTTGGGAAGCTCAAGCTGAACGCGGTGCAAATGCACTGGCAGAAAATCCACAAAGAATTATGGTGTTTTTTTACTAATTACGGCTGCGGTTTGTGGGGCTTTCTCGGTTGGTGCTGCTATAATTAATCCTTTCCTTATTTGCTTATGAGGCAAAATCATTTGGTAACGATCTGGTGGCATTGTTGTGACACTGCAGGAGCCCTGCCTTATGTAAGGAGATCAATAACTCCAAGTATTGCAAATGGTTTGGTGACTGCCCTGAAGAGTTGGCTTCTGTTGCTTCTCATTTTCCCACAGGAGAGTAATGAGCTCCCGAGCTTGTACTCACAGCTCAGGCCTTTATTCCCAGATTCCCTGGGAGACAGGCTTGGAAATGGGAGGCCCAGCATTAAAAATATCCAGATCTACATTTCCATGAAGGCTTAACTCATTAGTTCACTCCAGTAGTGGAGTCAGGGCAAAACGTGGATTTACATGAAAAAGGATTTGTTATTCTCAGCAAGGAATTTGCCTGCAGGGAACCACAGGATGGTTTGGGTTAAAAGGGACCTTAAGGATCATCAGACACACTTTCCACTAGAATTCCAACCAGGAATGCTCACCCTGGGCATCGCAGGAATAAATAAAAAAACCAATTAACTCTCATACCTGACTAGGACTCACCCATGGGTTTGTCTCTTCCAGAATTCTTTGAGACAGAGGATTTATAAGCAAGGAGGAAGGCAAGGCAGAGCAGGAAACCAGTCCTGGTGTGGTTTGATAGATTGCTGGTAGTTAAAACACAACCCGGAGATGCCAGGGATGTGGATTCCAAACCAATAACTCTCCATGTACCTGTAGTTTACTGCCTATCAGCACCGAGGCAAGATCAAATAAATTCCTTTCGCTTAATGAAAAACGAACATCCTGACACAGCGAACAGCCCCAAAGTGACTAATCCATCTCGATCTCCCCTAGTGAATAATATTAATTATGTTGTTTGCTTTCCTGGACTAATTCTTTTCCCCCTAGTCTGAGGTAATAAGTGCATATGTAACTGCTAGAATGAGAGAGGTATAGCTGAGCCGAGCCAGTGATTTACAACCCATCAGAGCAAGAAATGTATCCTGCCTGTTGGGCCATTATCACTAACCACAGACACTTTTCCCCCCCTCGCTTTTTATATTTGTTTAAACTGGTCTGAGGAGAGGAGGGCTCTGCCAGGAGATGTTTTTACAACGAGCTGACCGCGACTGACCGACACAAACTCCAGCTGTGCAATTGTGCCCCTCGGCAGCGGGATGGCTCCCTGAGCTGAGAGTGCAATTCCTTCCAAAGCGCGATTTCTCCGTGAGTTCCCTGCGGGCAAAGCAGCCCGGGCTGGGCATCCCTCAAGATTTCTGCGGGGCTCCTTTCACGGGCCTTGTGTGTGTGTGACCGGCCCTGCTGGGGGTGCAGTCACCTGTGACAGCTTACAGAGAGCCACCGCCAACCAGCCCTAAAAAAAACCCAACCTCCAGCGAGCCCGTGGGAAAGACGGAATTTTTCTTTTTGATGTCTTTGCTCCCAGCTCCTGCATTCGTTCGGCTCAGGAAAGTTTAGTGGCCCTGCGTGAGTCTTCCCAGCCCAGCAGGGAGCGGCTAGGGGGGGAATTTTAACAGCGGGGACACCTTTGGGGGCTTTTCCCTGTCCTCCCAGAGCAGAATTCCCGATTTCAAAGCATCCGAGCCACGCTGTGCCCGCGCTGTGCCCGCGCATCCCGGCGCTGTCCGCGGTACTGGAGCGGTCCGGCAGCCGAAGGCAGAGCCCCGGGGCTGCCGGAGAGCTCGGGGGGAAAAGGGGGGAAAGGGAAAGCACTCTAAGCATCCTAAGCAGCAAGCCCCGAGGCAGCTTCCCTTCCCGGAGAAGATGCTCCGGCCACGGCGATCCGAGAGCCCCCGGCTCCCCCAAACTGCGCTCCCTTCCCCACCGCCGTCCCCCGGCCCCTTCGCCGCCCGCTTTTAGCACGGGAGGAAAGTTTTGTCCGTGCTTTGTCCCCACCTCTGCCACCGGACCCGGCCCGGAAGGGACAGTGAGGGCCGGTGGTGGGGGGGCGGAATTGGAAGAAGGGGGGAGTTATTTCCTACTTATTTATTTATTTAGCTCTTTCCTCCCTCAGGTCGCCATGGTGATACGGAGCTCGCTCTCCCTCCGAACAAGAGGAGACGGGCACCCCTCCGTGAACACCCCCGGTCCCCTCCGCCACCCGTGTCCCCCGGGGGAGGCTGTCCCCTCCCTGAGCGCCCCGCGCCGCCCCCTCAGCCCGGCTCCGGTTCCTCTCCGCCCGGCCCCGGTTGCCTCCAGCGCTCCCCGGGTTCCCNGAGCCCCGGAGCCGGGGGAGGCCGGAGCAGCCCCGGCCCCGTCGCGGCGGCGGCGCCGCTTTTGCCCGAGGGCGTGGGGATGGAGCTCCCACGCTGGAGGCTCCCGCGACGGCAGCTGGAAAACCGGGACCCCACCGTGCCCCCCTCGGCCGCGGTTCCGCCGCTTCGCCCCCCTCGCCCAGCGGGAAGCGGCCGCTCGCCCCCGGGTTACATAAGAAACGCGCCCCGAATCCCTGGGCACCACCGGGGGCTGGAGGAAAGGCGTTTTTTTGGGGAAGGCAGGGATGGGAGGTGGAGAAACGCGTGAAGGCACACAGGCGGCGAACCCGCGGACCCGCGATGCGTCCCCTCGGGCAGGGCAGCCCCGCTTACCTGGCGGCAGCTGCTGTCACTCCATGCCGGCTCCCCGCGGGACGGGACGGGGCACGGGAGGCTGCGGGGCTCGGGCTCGGGCTCCGTGCGCGCTTCCGAGCGCCGCTGGCTGTCACACGGCCCCGAGGATGCTGCCGGGCGTCTCCATTCCCCGCTCGCCCACCTCCCGCCAGCCGCGCAGCCCCGGGGGGGGCAGCGGCACCGGAGCGGGGCTGTGCGCGGATCTGTGCTCGGCTCTGTGCGCGGCTCTGTGCTCGGCTCTGTGTGCGGTTCTCTGCGAGGTTGTGCGCGGTTCTCTGCGCGGTTGTGCTCGGCTCTTTGCGCGGCTCCGTGCTCGGCTCTACGCGCGGCTCTTTGCGCGGTTCTGTGCGCGGATCTCTGCGGGGATCTCTGTGCTGGGCTCTGTGCGCGGTTCTCCGTGCGCGGCTCCGTGCGCGGG
>VWYP01011008.1:5882-24435 GCA_013400435.1 Pycnonotus jocosus | reverse complement strand
AAAAAAAAAAAAAGGAAAAAAAAAAAAGCCAGACAGCTGAATTTCATCAAATTCACAGATCCAGTTCCATGGAGATGTCAGAACAAGCAAATGGATGAGTTTAAAAACGATCACAGCACAAAATTTACATTTTTATTTTTGCTTGAGAAACAACAGAAAGCTGTGTGCATCCTGCTTCTGGGGAAAGGCAGGAATTATAAATCCAAAATAATAAATGCCACATAAAAAAGAAAGCATTCACAGCCAGTTTGCTTTCGTGCAGTTTCTGCAGCCAAAACTCAGTGGCCAAGGCTGTGAGATTTACTTCCAACAGAGAAGGCCACTTCTAATTCAGGAGCTAATGGGATTTAATAAAACACATTAAATTGAGTGTAACCCACTCCTACTTTCATTTTCACAAATGAACATGAACCTCAGAGAGCAACAACAACAAAAAAAAAGCACATAATCACTCAAGCTCTCCATTTCACAAATCAATTCTGTCTAACCAAAACCACATCATGGCTTTGGGGAATTCCCTATTTGGATTCCAGAGGGAGGAAGGATGCAGGAACATTTCCATGAGTTTTGATGATGCTGTGGGCAGTCAGTTAATAAATAATCCCGGCTCCCTGTGAAAATGCAAACCACTCAAACGCACAAGGATGTGCAGAGTGAGGTGGGGGTTTTGGAAATGTCAACAGTAATTCTGCCTGTGATTCCAGAGGGTTAAGGCTTCATCCAGGAGGTTTCTACCCTCCAGCACTTCCCACTCCTAAGTGGTGATAAGGGTTTATAATTTAATTTCTGTCATAGCAATAACAGGGAAAGGCAACTCTCTTTCCCTGAGCACATTCTTTTTTTTTTTTTTTTTTTGTTGCACCACAGCAATTTCTCCTAAATAGAAACCTGAATAACCACAGATCCCAAAGCTCTCCAAACCTGGGAGATCTGTGCACGTCCTCTGGTGGAAATGGTTGGTTTAGTGAGGTGGGTGGAGTGGGAGCTCCAGAAAAAGTTTATTAAAGGATCCCAGCCACTGAGTCACGAGTGCTGAGAGTGCTTTCTGAACTTCAGAGAGAAGCCTGGAGGGGCTGGACCCAGCCCTAGCCCCAGAGTTTATCAACAATTCAAGTTTTACAACCTTGTCCTGCAGGTTTTCAATGATGGCAAAGCAGATACAATTATATAAAAAACAAATTCTTTATTATGAGAAATTATTAGATGAACAGGACTCCATCAGAATCATTTACTACACAGGATCAAAGCTAAAACTACATTAAAACAGTTGTAATAAAACTAGGAAAGTAAAAATTATTATTAATATTATCATTATTATTATTATTATTATTATGTAGAGATTGATGTAAGTCGCCCATAACAACAATCATGGCATTTCTTTCTTTTAACCTCCAGGACTGGTGGGCATCCCCAAAGTCCAAAGGGAGAGATCTCCACATTCCAAGGAGGAGGGATATGTCAGAAGAACCTTCCAGAAGGGAAGTGGGACTGGATTCCATCGTAGCTGAGTGCCAGCCAGAGGCCTCCAGGTGAGTTTAGCAGCTCACCTGCCAAATCTTTGCCAAATCTTTCTTTGCCAAATCTTTGCCTCATTATCTGGATGTCCATCGAGGTTTAATTGCCAGATTGAATTTTATCATAACTCAAAACCAAAACAACACTTGGCCACCTCTCCATCCACCCTGATGAGTTTGAAAACAGGACATTTTTGAGTTGCTTGGGCACATTCCAGGGCAGAGCACCCAAGTCAAAGCATCCTGCCAGGATCAGAACTACAGCCCCACGTGGAGCAAGTGTTGACCTGGGCAGGGGCACAGGCATAGCCTGGCTGAGCAGCAGCAGGGACAGGCCAAGGGATGGATCCTCTGCTGCCTCATCTGGGCCAGCCACGATGCTGACCTGCTTTTGAGGGCAGATCGATGCTGTCACACATGAAAATGCAGGCAGAGGGTGACACAAACTCCTCACCACGGAGAGGGCACTTCCAATGAGTTAAATCTGCCCTGAGCTGAGTCAAAAGAAGAAAAGAAGGGAAAAAGTGGGTGTGGAAATTGTGCAGCATCAGTGGTGGGCAGTGTGGGATTGACCTCCCTCAGTGTAAAATGAAAACAGGAGCCAGCCAAGTTTGCTGGTTCTATTTTGTATCACACAGCAATGAGAAAGTTGGTGTGTGGTTTTTTTGTCTGTTTGTTTTGGGTTTTTTTTTTTTTTCTTTTTTTTCTGAAATCAAGTGCCTCTCCAGGAGTTAATGTAAGGTAATCCATAATAGATAATGTTTCCATGGGAGAAACAGCTGGTTGGAAGCAATTAGAGAACAAGCTGGAAATATTTTTGGCTGTTAATTCACTGGGTCAAAGCCAGTCCATGTTGGTTGCTGTTGAAAGTTGCCACCATCTGTTGTTTGGTGGCCTCAGTGGATGAGCTGCAGCTTGGTCTGCCTGTTCCTGGTGCAGAATTCCATTGTCTTACCTGGAAAGAAGCACGGGAAAAGGGACTTGAGTGTGTCCAGAGGAGGGCAGTGGAGCTGGGGAAGGATCTAGAGGAGAATTCATGTGAGGAGAGGCTGGGGGAGCTGGGGAGGCTCAGCCTGGAGAAAAGGAGGCTCAAGGGCTCAGGTTGTAGTGAGGTGGGGGACTGGATTCTTCCTCCAAGGAATAAGGATTAGGAAGAAAGAGAAAGAGCTCAAGCTATGCCAGGGGAGGCTCAGGTTCGACATCAGCAGGAATTTCCTCATGGAAGGGGTCGTTAAGCATTGGAAAAAGCTGCCCAGGGAGGTTTGGACTGCCCATCCCTGCAGGTGGCACCTGGAGGTGGCACTCAGGGTGACAAGGTGGGGATGGGGCACAGCTGGGACTCCATGGACTGGGAGCTCTTTTGTAACCTAAAAAAAAATCCATTTCTGATTGCTTTTGCTCATTCTCTTCCCTCCTGCCCCTCTGCTG
Organism: Pycnonotus jocosus; assembly: GCA_013400435.1. Lineage (NCBI taxonomy): Eukaryota > Metazoa > Chordata > Aves > Passeriformes > Pycnonotidae > Pycnonotus > Pycnonotus jocosus. The sequence goes on along the minus strand of VWYP01011008.1, from coordinate 21,493 downwards.
GCTGTTCTTCTCCTCTGGTGTTGAGCCCTGTGTCTTCCTGGCTTTATTTTTCCCAGCATCTTCACTCTCCAGAGGGAAGCCTGTAGGGCCTTAAAAAAACCAACCAAACAAACCCAAAACCCCCCAAAATCCCACCCCAGGATAGTTCTAAGTTAACAATCCTCTGCTGGCCAATGGCCTGAAGCAGTCTGGGCTTCTCCAGCCCTCTGCAGTTTAAGCTGCCAATAATTTGGTGGATCCTTCCTGATTTGCCAGGGTCTAAATGACTTCCCTGCTGCTGCTGAAAAACAATCAGTTTGTTTTCAAGCAAAGAAGGAGCTCCCGCTTCTGCACTCCCCTCAACATTTCAAAATGTTGAAAGAATTTAGCAAGGAGGGAAATGCACTGCACTGAACTGAACTGTCAGGATTTCTGCTTAAATTGCAGCGGTAAAAACTCCTGAAATATGAGAGTATGAAGGCCCTTTCACTGGAAATGTTTTTTTTTAATTCAAACTATTTTTTTTTTTAAAGAAAGACAATTTCCCTCTTGGTGCGTGGGATCAAATGGAAAGCCAGTTGAATAGAAATAGAAAGTTCATAGAAAGAGTCTCATTTACTTAATAGGTTTGAATCAGGTCCTTTGAGATTACTGATGGTTTGGAGGGAGAATTTTTAAAGACTTTTCTGTCTTAACAGGATGTCCTGAGTCTCTGAGGGATCAGGACAGGCTGGATCCATGGGATGAAGGTAAAGGTGGGAAGGTCAATGAGGTCAAGTGTTGAGTCCTGCCCTTGGGTCACTACAGCCCCCTGGAGCTCCAGGCTGGGCAGAGGGGCTGGAAAAGCTGGAAAAGGCCCTGGGGGTGCTGGGGACAGGGGCTGGACACGAGCCCAGGGGTGCCCAGGTGGGCAAGAGGCCCCTGGCAGCTGGGCTGGAGGAGGAATTGTGTGTCCAGCAGGAGCAGGGCAGGGATTGTCCCTCTGTGCTCCAGGGCTGGCTCCAGTTGTGGCTCCTGCAGGAGAGCCCTGGAGGGGCTGGAGCGTGTCCAGGGCAGGGCAGGGAGCTGGGGAAGCGGCTGGAGCCCCAGGAGGGGCTGAGGGAGCTGGGGAGGGGCTGAGCCTGGAGAAAAGGAGGCTCAGGGGGACCTTGTGGCTCTGCACAAGTCCCTGCCAGGAGGGGACAGCCGGGGGGGTCGGGCTCTGCTCACAGGGACAGGAGCACAGGCAGAAGTCAAACCCCCAAATTTCCTGCTGAAAACCAGGATTTGGACACGTTGAGGCAGCTTTAGTTCATCTCCAGCTGACTCCAAAGCTCAGCTCACTCTGTGGACAGGCCAAGAGTGCAGCTCCAGTTGAGTTTTAATTGGTCCTGACTTTGTCAAAGGCTCTGTGGTTGAGCAGGAACCACCTTTGATCAGAGGCCCCTGTGCAGCCCTGGCTCTGTGGGGATTTGGGGGTGGATTGGTGAGGTTTGAAATGCCCAGACCTGCCCTCAGTGGCCCCTGGCTGAGGGTTCATGGCTGCTGCTAATGAGGGAATGTTTGGATACAGCTCCATCACTCACTCTGAGTGTCATGGTTTGCACTCAGCAGAGGGAAAAAAAAAAGAGACTGATTGTCAATTTATGGGGCTCTACAACCCCCATTCATTACTAGAAACGTATTAACTCTCCTAATTAGCTGGGGATAAAAACCTCTGAACAGAGACTTTCTCCTGGCCTGGAGAGTTCAGCAGAACTTTGCAGCTCCTGCTTTTCTGTGTCTCCTTTTTGTGAACTGTCAGAACTTCCCCTCACCCCTCCGTGGCCCTCTCTTTTATGGTTTATATTGATTCCTTTTACTGGCTGCCTGTCTTTAACTCCCTTTGATAAAGTGTTTCTTCAGTGGGGTTGAGATGAGTTAAATGTTAAGGATTTATGACCTTGCTCATTTTTATTTTTTTTTTTATCAGTTCCTTGGGAAGATTTATGAAATATTTTATCATCTCTGAAATGCTCTTGATTGTTGATGGGGGAAACTTCTCAGGACACTGGAACTTGATAAGGTTTCAGGTTTTTTTTTTCCCTCTAACCTAACAGCAGCAAAATGGGTTCAGGAGTTCATCTGTGCTTTATTCCTGGTACAGAAAGGAGGAACTGCTTAATACAGGGATGGCATGAAAATGTGGTACTGTATTAAAATATGGTTTATGTGCCATTTATTTAAACTGAATAGCCCAAGTTATTAAACATTAATATACAGAAAATTATAATTGCAGCGTGTACTTGCATACTGATACACAGATAGATAAAATCCCCACCTCCTGTTCGTTTAAGCAGTTACATCTTTGATTCTCTTTGAAATTTTGTAGGTTCAAATTCAACTCTGAGTTCTTCCAGCTCTGATTTCTGGAGTTTGCAGCATCACTTTTATTTCAGCAGAAGCCATTTCGTTCCCTACTTGGCTTTGGACTTTTGCACCCTGAAAATGCTGACTGTTTTCCACTTCAGGACTTGCTGCTGAGGCTTGAGGTGTCCAAATAATGTTAAAAAAACAAAGCACTTGGCTTGGAAGATGGAGGGAGACAGCCTGAACTTGTTCACCTTCTGTGCTTGCGACTCCGTGCCTGCCCTGTGAGTGAAGGATGGCAGCTTACTCAGCACCACCAGCTCCCTGTTTGCTCCTGCCTGTACCATTTTCTGGCAACCAGTCACTAAAATCAGCAGGGCTCTGGTGATGTGCTGAACTGCTGGGGATGTGCAGATATTTAGGGAGCCTTAAGTCACTCAGAGAGTCTCTTTGTTTAGAAGTCAAACTCTTACACTGAATGTTGAAATCCTGCTCTTTGGCAGCAGGACTCTGTCCCTGAAGGCTGGCAGAGGCACCTTCACCTTCCTCTGGGGGTTTTCTGATCCTGTTGGTTATAAATTAAGGTTCTTGGTGCTCTAGGATGGCCCTGCTTGGGGTTGGTCCCTCTTGGTCTCACCTACTCTGGGATTCTCTGGGATTCTCTGGGATTCTCTGGGATTCTCTGGGATTCTCTGGGATTCTCTGGGATTCCTGAGCTCTGTTTTCAGCTCTGTCACTCATTTGAGGCCTGACCATGGGAAAATCGCCCCTTTTGAGAAGGAATTGCTCATCCAGAGGAGAATCTCCTGCACGGTGCTGGAGGCTGAAGCTCAGCTTTACCCCCAGATGGTGCTGAGCCCCCTCAGGCCTGGCTTTGTCAGGCAGGTGGATCCACACAGGCTGGAGCAGGAGACAAATCCCATCTGCTCTGCCAGCAGGTGACTGGAGCAGCCACGTAGGAGGGCCAACAATCCCGAATTTCTGGGTGTCAGGCTCTTGTTTGACAACTCTGGGGCAGCAGATGGGATGTGCTGCAGGTGGGATGTGCTGCAGGTGGATGGCTTGGGAAAAGCTCACGGAGCTCCTCTGCTCCTCAGGCAGGAGCACCTTGGGGTGCCCTGCCCAGCTCTGGGCTGGAGTTTATCCCTTGGCCTTCCAAGCTGGTTTGGCCTTAATTCACCCCTGAATGTGCTGATAAGAGCAAATTGGTTTGTTTAAGGTTTAGTGATTTGAATTTCAGCTCAGACCTGAAGCAACTCTGAAGTGACCACAGAAGTGGAGCCCTGGAAATGACAGGACAGGACAGGACAGGACAAGGGGAATGGCCTCAAACTGACACAGAGAGGAGTTAGATGGGATCTTGGGAAGAAATTATTCCCTGTGAGGGTGGGCAGGCCCTGGCAGAGGTTTCCCAGAGCAGTTGTGGCTGCCCCTGGATCCCTGGCAGTGCCCAAGGCCAGGTTGGACATTGGGGCTTGGAGCAGCCTGGGACAGTGGAAGGTGTCCCTGCTCTTGTGCCACCCTGGAACTGGATGATCTTTAAGGTCCCCTTCCAAAAACCCTTCTCCTTCTCCTTCTCCTTCCCCAAACCCCTCTATAATTCCATGATTCCCTGATCTCAAGCACTTGTATGAACATCTCTCACTTACAAAACAGGCACTGAAGTGAAAACCGCTTACGTGCGTGCTTATAATAAAATTTTCTCTGCCTATTTTAAGCAGAGTATCTGAAAAAAAAAATCCCATAGCTCATAAAACTTTCTGCTTTTTATCCAACATTTTCTGGTGCAAAAGGTTAAAGGCAAAGCATATTATTGTTTTCACCTTCACTGGACACGTTTGCAAACAATCACATATGTTTCGGGGATTTTGGTGCCAGCTGTAGTTGTACCAAACGATACAATATTTCATAAATAAGCTGTCACTTATTCAGCATCTTTATTTAGAGGTGCTAAACAAGAGACTTCTTCTCCCTGCCTGGCGGAATGCACATGGAGAGAAAAAAAAAAAATGCGAGCAATGTAACCCGTGGAACCGTTTAACTTCTCGAGGTTGTCGCGAATGAAGTCCTACAGTCAAACAGCCCAGCTCAGGGACTTTTTTAAAAGAGACTTTTTAAAAGAGACCTCTGTGGGTTTCTCGGGGTCAAATGAGCCCTGGCTGGGTTCAAACCGATCCAGCAGCAGCTGGAATGAGTCACTTGGAGGTCAGGATTTCGTTCACTCTGGGATTGCACTTCTGACTTGGAGAAAACAACGAAATATATATTTATGATATCCAATAGTGGTTTTAGAGCAGCACAGATATCACGGCTGATATCGGGTATTTGCAGAATTTTTGTCCCATGCTGTTCTATGTATCTTCATAGAAGATACACACAGCCTGCTTGGCACGCGATTAACAAAAATAATTAAAAATCGGTGGTTTTGAAATTGGAAAAGATTAAAAATCAATTGAAGCACGAACGTAAGAAAAATAAACTGTGTTAATTGTGCTCAGCGTTGGGCTCGATATTTCCACAACTTGAATCCTGGAGGAATTTATGTTCAGCCTGGTTTTTCTGTTAATTACTTTTTGCGTATAACATGAGAGCTCCTCATGAGTCAATTGCTCGCAGGGTTTCGTGCAATATAAACAGAATTCTAGCAATGGAATTGGTAAACGCTGTGCCACAACCTTTTAGCCTTTCCTTCCATCTCCACAGCCTTGAATTCCTCTTCTCACACACTCGAGGCTCTCCAAGCCCCTCTCGTGCTGGAAAACCTCTGCATTCTGCATTGTGGAACAATTAAATGCTGTGGTAAGGATTGTTAGAAAAGAGCTTTTCTCACCCTCACTGTTGACAAAATTATTGTGAATCACATCCACCGTAACAAAAGCACCTCCAGCCTGGATTTAAAGCTGGAATTATAAGAATTCCAGGCTGTCTGAATGGAGTTTGTCTTGAAATGCAGTATGAGAGGAAAGTGATGTTTTTTCTCAGTGGTGGCAAACCAGGAAAGAAAGACCATTTATTCAAAAAGCAATTTTATTCCTTCTGCTCACAGAAAATACATTTTGGCCCTGTCCTTTGTGCTACAGAATGATTATTGGGTTTATTTCTTCTGAAATCATAAGTTGAGAGCAAACAAGTTGTACTCTCTCAGCGGGGTTTGGAACAGTGAAGAGGTGTAAACACGTGTTGGGCTCTCAGCATTATTCATAATTAGAATATGTGACGAGAAAAAAATCAGAGAGCAACCCAGATGGAAAGTAAATGTTTCAATACTTCCACGTGACACAGGGAAGAGGATTATCGATTTATTTATTTGTCTTTCACGTGGGAATTCAGTATTTGGGTTTGAGGTAGTCGGTGTAATTAACTCAGCTCCTTCTGAGACCACGGGTTGGGCGGATTTAGAAATGCCAGCTGTGCTTTCGTGCTCATTTGCACATGCACAGCCCCCACAGTGATGTTCCCAGGGACAACAGCCTGATGGGGCTTTCATGGATGGACTGGGGAGATGAGTCAGCCTTTTTTTTTTTTTTTTTTTTTTTGGCTGTCATTCCCCAGGATTAACAGCCAAATCTTCCAGCCTTTGTCACGTTTAGGAAGTTAAGGGGAATCTGGCGATGGATCTTGTTGGAACCCTGGGCACTGAGAATTCCAGAATTTCTGTGCTGCCAGGCACTGACCCCCAAGCAAACTCTGCATTGACCTGAGGCCATGTAAGAGGCTCCCAAAATTGAGTGACAGCACTGGGATTGTGGAGTTTGAATAGAAGTGTGGGATATCACAGGGTGCAAAACTTAGAGTTGAAGGGTTTAGAATACAGGAATAGATATGAGGCAAGATGGAGATTTTAAGGCAGAGGCTGAGTCCTTCTTTTTCACCTTCTTCATGGTTTGGATGGTATTTTGTAATTGGGTAGAAAAATCCGCATTGTGGGCCATGGGTGGTTGGTTATTGGGTTAAAAGTAAAAATAATTTAGGTGTCATTTCATAATTGGACAGTTTATCCTTAAAAGGCCTTGTAGAGAGAGAGATGGGGGCTCCAGTTTTTACTTTGTTAGCTTGAAGTCCTGTAGAACTCACGGCTGGTGAGACTGTAACATGGATAAGAATTAATAAACATCTGAGTCCAAACAAGAAACACCGTCTGGAGCATTTAATCCTGACTCTGACAAAAAAAGAAAAAGAAAAAGATAAAATGCAACAGGGTCCTACTAAAAATCGTAATTCCCATGAACAGCTTCAGTAGTGAACACCTTTTGTAGTTCAAATGACAGAGATTTCACTGGAGGTGGCTGTGTGAGTAATAACTAAGGGAGAAAAAGTTGTAAACACTCCCTAATATCTACTTTTGTGGAAAATTTGGATTTTAAACATCGTAAAATTGGGAAAACTCATACATTTTCTATCTCTGTGGATCTAAGAGATCCAAATGTGACATAGTCCAGTTACTTAAAATAACCAACATCTTTGACTTGATTTCTGTCTCTACAAGAGAATTATGTTGGTTACTTTTGGTTCATGTTGAGATTTTAAGGTTCAAAAGGGTCACCCAAAACATCAAATCTTACATCCTTCAAAAAAGAATCCTGGATTAAAGCATCCATTTCAAATAATTCCCCTCATCTTCTTGTGAATGGAAGGCATCCCGTTGTTTTCACACAGGACTGATCACACTTCCGTTAAAAATAAATGTCTCAAATCTGCTGCCAATGTATTTATACACCATTCATAAGACCCATTTGCAGACCCAGACTGAAGTTTCCATTATTATCAATTTTTTTCTCATCCTCAAGATATTTAGAAACATTACTTGGGTCTCTTCATGCGTCAAACACAGATGGTCCAGTCTGTCTTGGTTTAGAAAGACTGGTGTCTGCTCAGGAAGGCAGGAGCCTCCCTTGGAATGGAGAATGTAACCCCCCTCCCTCTGAATTATTATAATTTTGGAATTAAGGGGTTCTCAGGCAAAGAGATGGGAATAGGAATAACAGTTCTTTACTAGGAATATTAAAAATAAAAATGCAAGAGTACAAAAAAAGCAAACAAACAAACAATAAAAAAAAAACTCTGACAGTCAGAGCACAGCCTGACCCCCTGTTGCTCAGGGTGTTGGTGTCAGCCCAATCCAGCCCTCCTGCAGTGCCAGATGTGGCTCTGTTGGAGCAATGATCCTGTACAAGGGTGGAGTTTTCCTCTGAAGGTCCAGTGGTGCTGAGATGGGGCTGGTTTTCCTCTGGGAATCCAAACAGGCTGTGCTGCTGTTCCCAATCCCAGGGTTTGTTTATCCAGGTCAATAATCCAGTGCACACAGGCTGTGCTGCTGTTCCCAATCCCAGGGTTTGTTTATCCAGGTCAATAATCCAGTGCACACAGGCTGTGCTGCTGTTCCCAATCCCAGGTTTATCCAGGTAGGAATGCTGGGCTCCTCCCCTGGGTGCAGCATCTCCCCATGGATGATGGAATTGTCTCAGCCATGCCTGAGCCTCGATGGCCCATGAACAGCAGAGATCCCCTGCAGGGAGGATGGGTCCTGGAAGGGATGAAGAACCCTGCAACACCTGGTTTAACAGCTGGAAATAGAACATATACCCCTGGTTGCATCTTGAATTGCAACCCCAGATACAGTCAAATACACACATCTTACACAGTGCAGTTGTTTTTCCAGCCTTTGGGTGCATTTATTTTTCCTGTCGCACTCTCCCACTTTTCATTTTCTCCTCTTGGAATGTGCACCACAGAGCTGATCATAACAAACCCATATCACTCTTGCCTCTGCCATTATAAAATCTTTTTTTTTTCCCCTGCTTCTCCCCATGGAAATGCAAAGATTTATAATTTTAATGTATTTTTTGTTGAGCTCTGTGACTCCTGTGACTTTGAGACTGTTGCACAAGCTTTGGCAGTGTCTGTTCTTGAGGTCTAAGTTTTCCTGGCAGAACAATACAAGTTTTGCTCTTTCAACTTTGCTTTTACCACTCTTTACCTGCAGAATAGCTCAATGTGTTCAGCTCAACATGCAAATCAGGTGGCTTTGTCTAACTGCTCAGTCCTCGATGTTATTTGCCAGCCATTGTACCCTCCACAAATTTCATAAATAGTAATTTTATATCTCCACATCAGTGAGAGCTGAGCAGGCAGAAAAGTGTCTTGTATGAAGGGCCTGAATTGCAATGATTCATTTGTAACGCTCCTTTGTTGTTTCTCTCTGCTGATTTTCCAGCTTTTGCACTCCAGGGTTTTGTCCTGAAATCAGTGCTGGAATGTAAAAAAACCACTTCACAAGCGAAGGTTGATTTTATTTCAGTCCAAATCCATCATTTATATACCCACTAAATTCTACCAGGGCACCATCTGGTGAGGAGACAACGGGGTTGAATTACACGTAATGCAATTATGGTGTGAAAACACAGCCGTCTCTGCTATTCATTAGATTGTGTTCCTAAAATACTTAGTAAAGATTAGGATGTAAACTAATAATACTTTTCATTAGGCCCATAAAAATATCTCTGCAGATTTCACAGTGTGCGCGTCTCTTAAAAATGTGAGGCGGTGTTCATTGGAGGCATAAAGGGTGGACCAAAAAGGGAATTTTCAGCATCAAAAAGTCTGAGATGCAGCTTCTTGACCTTCCTCCTACTCTCTTTTTAATTTTAATCCACTGATTTTAATGATGCATCTGCTGGGCATCACCCCTGACACGTGGCACTACATCAAAATACAGGTGGAATTATTTCCTACGGAAGTGTTAAAGCTTGAAGTTTTATCACAAAAAGGAGCTGGTGGAAGGCATTGATCAAAACATTTTGGGCTTCGTGGGGATTTTTCTGGGCGCTGGGATTTGCAGCATCTTGTTCTGCCTCATGTCCCTCTGTAATCAAACAATTACTGTACACAGATATTCCTGCAGTTTGTGCTGGGTACGCTTTCATCTTGTTCTTTATGCTTTAAAACACACCCTGAGAGATTTTTTCCTGTTGTTTCATTCCAAACACATTTTCCCCACATTGTATCAGACTGGATTCTGTATTTCCAGAGGATTTTCTATAACTTGCTTGGAGCCACCTGGTCTAGCTGAAAATGTCCCTGCTTGGAGCTGGATGAGCTTTAAGATCCCCTCAATCCAAACCATTCCATAGTTCTATTTCCATGTATTTATTTAATTTGAGCACAGCTTTTTAAGGGGTAAACACGTGAAGATGATGAAAATATAAGATTAAGAGAGAAGCTGGACATCCAACATATTAATAGGATTAATTAGGATTAATAGGATTGCTTTTTTCCATGCATGCACAAATATTTGTACATATTTACCTCTACCTAAATATGATAAGGAAGTCCTACATTCACTCTCCATATTTATTCCAACCTTTAATTTCTTTATATGTGTTTAAATACATAAAATATTTATATGTACATGTATAAGTGCACATATTTTATTAAGTTTATGTGAACAACACATAAGTTATATTCCCTGATTCAGGTCTTCAATGCATTTTATGCAGTGATAAATAACACAGCTCCAAATATTTAGTGGGAAGGGTCATGGTCAATGTCCATCCTGGAATTTTCATTTGGTAGGGAACAGATTTCCTGGCTAAAAGAGACTGGAATTTTGCACATCACTTTTAGCTTTTATGTATCAGGTTGTGACTGAGATTCTGATTAAAAAATCTGCTTTGTTTTCCTTGTTCCTGACTGCTACTGAGAACAAAACCTTTTAACTAAAGGATAAATAATGGGAAAGAATACTGGGATGGGATTTTTGGTGGGTTGTTAGCTAATTAATCCTTTAAAATCAAATTGAAGTTCACTTGGAGGTCCTTGATCTTAATATTATTTTATGAGAGATGGATATGTCGAGAAAAACAAGAATAGGGGTTGTTTTTCTTCATGTGACAGGGTATCCACATAGTATAGGAAGCTTTCTTGCAAATAAAAATAGAATTTTTCTACTAAATAAAGGAAGTTTTGGATCCATGACCAATTTCTTTTCTTCCCTAGGAAGGGTGAAAGCCTGAGCAGGATTTTTTCACACTGAAGTGATGGTGATTTTTTCTGCTTTAATGGACTCACAGAAGATCCTAAGGTGGCAAAAGAAACAATACTTGGAGTAAATGCTATAAAATCCTGACCTGAAAAGAGCACTGCTCTCTTTAGCAAGGAGAAATTCGATTTCTCCAAATACAGATGTCTCATTTTGGTAGATTATACCTGGCAATATCTATCAAATATAAAGTGGTTCTTGATTCGAAGGAATTACCTCCCAGAGCCACGAGTTTGGGTCGTTGAAATTGCTTTAGTCCGTGGGCTTCATTTCCAACAGCTGAGCCCTCAGCTCACTGAATCTCTTGTTGCTGCTGAGGTTAATTTATCAGAAAACAAAAATAGACGTGAAGTCTCACCCAGAAAAGCCTGTGTTTGTTTAAATTCCGCTGAGGGTTTTTTAGTCACAAATATTGCTGGCCTCCAAACGAGTTGTGTGGGAGTAGGATTCCTATGTGTCCATATTGCCTGCAGGATAATTGAAGTTGATGTATTTTTTTTTTTTTTAAACTTCACATCACCAAATGTAAATGAAAGATGCATGGCAGGACTCGTTAACTTGGCTACAAACAGGATTGCTTTTCTGCCTGGGTTTTATTTTTTCCCTCGAGCTTGAGAATGTAGAAGTTGAAAGGTTGGCATGGAAATTCTTGCCTTGTTGGTACAAAATCCTTTTTCAGTTTCAGCTGGGGATGTTGTAACTCAGAACCTGGTTTGGGTCCATGAGGACCAGACCTAGAAGATCTGCCCCCTTTTTTTTTTAATTTTTTTTTTCTGTCCCCTGGACAAATAAAAGCAAAAATCCATCTTTTCCATGCTTCCCTGGCAGCTGGTACTTGGAGGGACCATTTATGTTTGCAGGGATAACTTGCTCAAGACTTTCAACTGAGGCTGGTAGTCTGTGACAGAGCAGTGCTCTCAGCCACCTTTTATTTTTTTTTTTTAAGATCAGTGAACCAAAACTTGCCAATCTTTCGGAGAAGAGAACAGCACTGACAAAAAATTCTCTGCTGGCCTGGGAACGACATCATCATGCATTGCTGGCACAGCTGCAGGAGATTTTCACACTGCTCCCCTGACTCATCCCGTCCCTCTGCAATTCCCTGCACGCAGGATTCGTTCCTCAGGAATTGGAGGGGTGATTTTTTCCCTCAGTCCTCCAGGAAATGGCTTTACCTAGCAACAGTAAATAAGCCAGATGAGGAGCAAAGCTGGAGTTACTGCACAGGTTCATCTTAACAGAGCCTGATGGGCAGAGCTGAGAATAAATTTACTTAATGTGAGCTGCAAGTCAACTCAGATACAAATCTTGAGATCCTAAGTACAGCCTGATCCCTTATGAGCTGCTGAGTTTTGATAGCTGACTCAGGTTTTAGACTATTTAGCATCAGCAAAAGCCTAATATTTACAGTGGAGCTGACACAGGAAGGCTCTAACCAGGGATTTCAGCAGCTTGGTATTTAAATGTTTGGTACCTGCAGGTACCAAAGCCTGAGGCAAGAAAAAGAATTCATCACAGCACTCGTTTCAGAGCCTATTTCATATTCAATCACAGTGTGCATTGTCATTTATGGAAAAAAATCAAGAGATTTCGAAATATATATTTTGGGATTTGCTTGGGGAAGCTGTTAAAAATAACTGCATTAAGACCGAGGGAATGTGAAAGGAGAAAAAAAAGGGGCCATTTTTTAAAAGGTGGGTACCCTGTCCAAAGTGGGACCAACAAGAGGAAAGCCAATGTTTGTTCAGGTGGCCAAGAGGGCTCCTGGCAGCTGGGCTGGAGGAGGAATTGTGTGTCCAGCAGGAGCAGGGCAGGGATTGTCCCTCTGTGCTCCAGGGCTGGCTCCAGTTGTGGCTCCTGCAGGAGAGCCCTGGAGGGGCTGGAGCGTGTCCAGGGCAGGGCAGGGAGCTGGGGAAGGGGCTGGAGCCCCAGGAGGGGCTGAGGGAGCTGGGAAGGGGCTGAGCCTGGAGAAAAGGAGGCTCAGGGGGGACCTTGTGGCTCTGCACAAGTCCCTGCCAGGAGGGGACAGCCGGGGGGATGGGGCTGTGCTGGCAGGGAACAGGGACAGGAGGAGAGGGAACGGCCTCAGGCTGGGCCAGGGGAGGCTCAGCTTGGCCAGCAGCAGGAATTTCCCCATGGAAAGGGGGCTCAGGCCTTGGCAGGGGCTGCCCAGGGAGCTTGGCAGTGCCCATCCCTGCAGGTGGCACCTGGAGGTGGCACTCAGAGCTCTGGGCTGGGGACAAGGTGGGGATGGGGCACAGATTGGACTCTGTGACATCGGAGCTTTATTCCAACCTAAATCATTCTGTGATCCCAGGAAGGTGGTGGGTACCAGGTACCTCCTGAGGGAGATTTCTCAGTTCTGTGGTCACAATCTGGCATTTTAGAAGTTTTCAGCACAGCTGCTCTTAGACAGGAGCTGCTCAGCACAGACCCTCCCAGAGAGCAGCTCACCTGGCACCAAGCTCATTTGAGTTTCAAAACCTGCAAGGTGTAATCTGGTGCCAGAGAAATCTGAAATCCAGAAAGCTCCAAAGCCCTCAGAGACCTTCTTGTACCTCCAAATGATCATGGAAATATGAGAGAAAAAGCTGGAGGATCAGCAGAGACAGAAAACTTGGTAAGGAGCAGCTCAGTGAATCAGGTTGGGAGGTTCTTGGATTATGATTTCCAAGATTCAGTGGCCAGAGTCATTTTTGCCTTCCTGGAACCTTTGGGCCAGATGCAAGAAAGAGACAGAGGCTTCAATCTTCTGTTTTTTCAAGGTCTATCATGGTGTTTATTATCTCTTATCTCACAGTTCATTCTGTGCCCAGCGAGGACTGTTCTGAACACCATCAGAGAACCAACACTGCCCTGGGAGGTCATTGTCTTTTACACAGATTATTACAACATATTGTTCACCATTTCCTACCAATGTCCACCATCCACACCAAACAGGTCATCTCCACTTGGCCCAATCTCCCCAAGCCACATTGTGCCAACGGCACAGCAGAAAATGGAGGGGAAGAACAAGAAGAAAAGCCTCAGGGACCGCCCCAAAATCTCCATGTTGCCTCCATCTACCTCTATTATAAAAACTTAAAATGACATATTTCTCACTCAGTGATAAGCTAAACTCCTGTGTTTTACACTCTTGAGATTTGTAATTCATCTCTGCTTTGTGCCAGGGTCTGTGACCCCCATGGACAGGGGTAAAACCCCCCTGTTCACCCCCCTGGACAGGTCCAAGGTATTACAGTGCTCTTGGATAAAACTCAAACTTTCTTTGCTCAGTTCCCAGACTGTCTGGCCAGGGTTTCCTGAGCTCCCAGGGCAGCCAGAGAGACGCCCTGGGTTCCAACAGGAGGTGGAAAAACAGATCCTTTGGAGAGGAAGGGAGCACCTTGTCCAAAGGGAAAAAGGAGAATTAACTGTTGGGAAAACAAAAGTCTTCATCAGAGAGATGGGGCCAGGGCTTTGCTCCTCATGGAAGGGACACCAGTGAAGGAACAGGGAACCTCCATCCATTCACAACAGGTCTGAGAGGAGCTGTGATTTCACAGCAGAGTTCAAATCCTGATGATTTAAATGGATGAATTTTGGAGCTTTTCCAAAGAGTTGCATCCCCCAGAGCTCGGAGTCACAATCCTTTCTTTGGTTTTGTAAACTGTTCCGAGGGAGGTTGGTGCAATTATTTCATCCAAGAGCCATGTCAGCCCTCAGGGTGGGATTTCCCCCACTTAACTTCAGACAGATCCCAAGCAGGAATCTGTACAATTCACCTGGGGCTCTGTGCAGCTGTCTGCACTTTTCCTGGAAGGGATTCTGCTCTTTTAAATCTATCTGAAATATCTACCTGAGGAGGAGATGAGTGATGCTGAAGCCCTTTCCTGTCTAAACCCACCCACACCCTTCAGTGCCTGCTGTTTGGTGCCTCATGCATATTGAAAAAATCGTTGTTTGCCATTTCTCCTGCTCCACTGAAAGCTTTCAGCGAGTTGTCCCTGGCACAGGGATTGTTCTGGAGGATTTCTTGGCTATCCTCTCAGGCAGAAGTATTCTCACAGCAGTTTGTACAGCCTTCAAGTTTGGGGAAGGCAAAAGAGGGAGTGAAGGGGATTAAATTAATTATCCTAGTAAACAGAAATATATGTTAAATGTTTCCTGTGGATAACAATAATTTATTCAGTTCAAAACTTCGGAGAGCTAATTAAAAATCCCAGTCTCACAGTGCAAGCTTCCAGCAGAACTCTTTCTTCCCAGAAAGTAGGAATATCAGGGTATTTTTAGGCAGGGAAGAAATTGCTGGAGCTGGTGATTATATGGGATCTTTGCTGACATGGAGAGACTGGCAAAGTCAAGATGTGCAGGCAGTAGTTGAGATCTTCCTGCCAAGAATTTCCACTCAAAGCAAAGTTTCCTTGGCTTGGGGATCAGAACTGGTGGCCCAGAGTTTCTGCAGCGGGTTTGGGTGTTTTGCTGGCTCTCTCAATCCAATATTCCCAAAGTGGAAGCTCGGGATGCACTGCCCAGCTTTTTTTGTTTGTTTGTTTTTAAGGACAGAGATAAGAGATGTCACACATTTTCATCTCCCCTTTATGCATGATCCTGGATTTAAATTTATCTATTTATATTTATATATTTATTCTATANATGATATTATATTATATTATATTATATTATATATATACACAATATGAATATATAATATTATATATTTATTTTTTATATTCTCATGGATTTATTCAGGTTGGAAAAGGCCCCTAAGAACACAAAGTCCTGTTAACCCAAGACCATTGTGTTCCCCCTAAACCACATCCCTCAGTGCCACAACCACACAGCTTTTGAACTCTTCCCTATCACACCCACTGCTAATTCCTCTAAATAAAAAAAAAGCAACTCGAGTTTCCTAAAAGTCCTTAAAAAGCAAAATAAAATCCCAAGAGGTCCTTGCAAAACCTTACAAAGACTAAAACATGCTTATATTCTCTTTTAGATGTCAAGGACAAGGAATAACACAGCAATAAAAAGGACTGGAAATGAAAGAACCCAAACAAGCTGGGTGAATCTGTGGTCCTGTAGATCTACTTTGTTCTCTTAATAAAATATCTCAGCTCTCTTAATGAAATATCTGCTTAACAAGATCAGAATTTGGATCCATCAGGGAATTTTCCAATTTTATTGTATAATCTTTAAAATGAATGTTGGCACACAGATATTTTCAACATTTGGTCACTGTGGAAAATGCTGAGATGCAATTGGTTGGGTTTTTTTCTTTTTTTTT
>VWYP01011007.1:0-59241 GCA_013400435.1 Pycnonotus jocosus | reverse complement strand
ATCTTCTGCACTTATCAACCACCCAAATACTTCATAGTATCTCTCTCTTCTCTGCTTCTTTCCCCCAGTGAGAATCTTTGAGCTAAAACAGCCCCTATGTCTTCAACCACTTGGAACATCGGGTTGAATCCTGCCTAAAGTGGGCTCTTAATCCTGGGTGTGGAGCCACATGGCTCCATTCCCCCTTTTCCAGGGTTAGAGGAGTCCACAGGTCCCTGCTGCAAGCCCAGGGCAGGAGGGAAGCAGCAGGGATGTGATGCAGGAGCACAGCTGAGCCAGGTACACCAGTAGATGTTACACTTAGAGCAGTGCAGCTCTAAACACAATGTCTATTGTCTCAGCACATGAATCGAGCGCACAGTCAGTATCTGCCTTTTGATAAGCTCCTGATTACCAAGATTATTTTTACTTTTGCGTGCTAGGAATAGACTTTTGCTGTGATTTGAAATGCAAAAGCTACAGTTCTGCATAACTAAGGCACTGATACAGAAAAACAATGATGATTAAATTTTCAAAACTCAGATCACCAACCCTCCAGCAAATCCCTTACAGTTTTGGAGGGCTGTCAAGCAGGTATGGCTAAAGAGTGTCCTGCTGAGAGCAGCTGTGACCTGAAGCACATCCTTGTAAGTGATAACTGCTGTCAAAGTGGGGAGACATGTAATGAGGGCAGAAAAACATTTTGGTTGTAGCAGCTTGGATAGCTCTCACATAATTTGTATTTTCATTCACTGGAAATACTTCATTAGCCGTCAATTATTCTTAGTTTGTGAAGGAGGGTTTTTTTTCAGCTCTTTTCATTTCTCTTGTAGTCAGGCACTCATCCCATGTTTTAATGCCAAAGAGGTATCAAAATTCATATATTTACACCTTAGGTGCTGCCCAGTGTTACCATAGGACACAAAATGAATGACACGCACACAGCCAAGTCATCGAGGCAAGAAGAAGAAAGTTTATTTCTTTACTTCAATTTATATTGATTTTTGGCATTAACCATGGATTGGAGGATGAGGTTGCCACCTCTCCAATCACACTGGTCAAACCAGAAGTTCATCAATTGTCTCCTCCTCAAGAGACAAATGAAAATCAAGAAAGGACAGTTACAATAACATCACATTGTTTACATGAAAATCTGTGAGAAACTCCATTACAAAAATGCAAACATCATAAGGCTGAAAAAAATCAAAGCAACAGCCCAGAGCCCACTGAAGTCAATACAAAGACACCAGTTAGTTTAAGGTCCACTAGTTTGTGACTCTGCTTTTCCTGCTAAGCTTGTAAACAAGTTCAGCTTTATTGTTCTGTGAAATACAGGATCCTTCTTAAAGGACAGTAGACTCAGTTTGATCTGAAGATTTACTATGAAAGAGAATAATCCTTTTTTTGCGTGTGGAGTGGAGAAAGTCCATGGAGATAAATTTGGGAAGGTGAGGAGGCTCTGTCATTGATCACTCACAGCTCTAACAGAGGTATCAGGCCTTAGGCAGAGTGGACAATGGATCAGAGCTCTCCCTGAGCTCACACCACCCTGGTTTTGCTTGTAGAAATCCCTCCCCAGTCAACAAACCAAATTCCTCCACTGCGTGTCCCTGTGCATTTGGGAGAGAGCACAGTGCAAATGCACACTGGATTCTGCTCTAGAGGGTGGCAGATGTTTCTCATCACAGCAAAGGAGTCTCTTGTGCAAGTAGCAAGTCAGAGTTTTCAAAATTTCTTTTGCACAGAATAACTGTGTATTTACATAGTTGTGAAATTACTTTTCTGATAATCACATTTGCAAAACTTTTTTTGTTGTTTTTTTTTTCCTGTAGTGATGTCCTCCCCTTGCAGCATTCCTTGTAAAATGTCTCCTCTGCTTAGTACCCTTACCTGTGTCATGCTTGGAAAAGAGATCCCAGGCTAGTTGTCATTCAAACATTCACCCAAAGCCTGCAGGAATGCATAGAAGAGCTCCCAGAGGATTCAGTGAGGCTTGGAGTGGGTCCTGAGCTCTGGGTGCAGTGAGTAACCAACCACTGCACCCTGCCAGGTTTCAGCTTTGATTAATGAATGTACAGCTCCTTGCAGAAATGATTCACAAAGCCTTTCAAGTGCACCAGAGCTCATTTTTGACCAAAGTTTTCACTGTTTCCATGTGATTTCTGTAGAAACATACTAAAAACACAACTAAAAGTGTGATCGGAGGGGAAGCTGAGTCCTCAGCTCACTCCTGAGGTGAATTTGAATGGTACAACTCCCTGATTTTCTGGTGTTTTCTACTCATTGTCAGTCTGTTCAGAAGTTGAAGCAATTCAAGAAAGTCCAAGCATGACTGAGATGAGAAATATCAGCTGTGTTATAACAGCAAGCAGTCAGGGGTCTGCTTTGCTGTGAATCTTTCAAAAATTCTGACCAGATTTAGGGGAAAGACAGACACAAATTCACATAATACCATTGCAGCTAGATTTTCAGCTCTTCTTTACAGCTATGGCACTGAGTTCTAATATATTTAGCCTTTTTTTAATATAAATAATCTTGTTTCTCAACTATAAAGCAAGTGTGGGTGAGGAGGTGGTGACTGTCACTGCAGGATTAACAAGAGGGAGAAATGCTGCTGCAGTGCCTCACGTTGGATGGAGTTCTGACCTTTGTCTCCTGCATCCCGAGATGGAGAGGACAGGAGCAGCTTTTTCCAAGGAGCTCAGCTCCCAGCAGCTCCCATTATAACTCCATGACTCAGCACCTAACGTGATCTCTGCCCCTGACACAAGCAGGGTGAGGAAAAAAGAAATACCCAGTCACCCTTGGAGCGCCGTGTCTTGCTGGCAGCTCATTTGCCAGCAGCACTCTGTGGCTTTGTATATTAATTAAGCAGCGAATTAATTCGTTAATGTTGCCGGCACGGAGAGCAGAACATACCTGCATTTCATAATGCCTGATTCCATTATCAACAAAGGGAAATTCTGCCCTCAGCTCACCCACAGGATGGCCCTGCTGACTCCAACAGATGCCACAGGGAAACGTCTGGGGGCAGCTTTTGGCCTGGCTCGTTTCATTGTGCTACAGGCAGCCATGAGGCATTTCCATTCCTGTAAGTAAATTTTCCTTCAGAAGCTTGGCAAAGTAAAACCTCAGACACTTTTGGGCTCTTTGCCCAACTTGAGAACAAGGGGCACAAAAAAAGGATCGTTTTTCTCACCAGCTACAAATTTGATTGACGTGGAGGGCTGGTCTATTAAGCTGAGATCTGGCCTGGGTTCAATGTATTTGGAAGCCTAGTTACAAACACATTAAAACAACTTTAACAGAGATTTTGTCAACCTATCAAAGACAAATCAAGAGTGATTTCCCTGATGCCTCTGCTGAATTGGGTAAATTCCATTTATTGACTTCAAGCACTGCGTGCTGATAATTTTTTTCTCTGTCTTTTCCTCCAGAGGAATTTGACATGATCAGATCTACTCTGATGTTTCATAATCACATTTTCTTTCCCATTCCTCTCTCCTCCTTTACAGGGTGCTTTGAGTGTTGCTACCAGGTATAGAAGATATGTGTGTTACAGAAAACAGATGGGCCAAATTCAGAAGTGTGCCTAATCAGAATAAACTCAGTAGAACCTGCTTTAACCTGGCCTGCTCTGCAATTTCTTTGGCTTCTATCACACAGAAGCCCTTGGAATAGCATCTACAGGACTGCTCAGGTTAAAAAAATAACCATTAAGAATAGCTTTTATGGGATGCAGAATGAACTAAATGCCTTCAGCTTGATGCACTTGAAGTTGATGGATTGGAGGAGGAAAATCTTGTTAATTTAAGTACAGCATGAAAAGGGTAAATGTGTGTTGGTAAATGTCACTTCCAGGCAATACAAAACAACTGGAAGAATCTTCTCTTTGGGGGACAAGGGCCATCACAGAGCTGGGGCACTGGGTTTGAGTGCATGTGGAATAAATCTGAGCAGGACTGTCTGAAGGATTCCCTGTGGTACCAGAAAGACTGGCCTCATCTGGGTCCAGAGTTTTCATTTTATGTCATACCAGTTTTTAGTTTGTGTAGCACACACTTCTCACAGATAACCAGTGACAGCTGTCCCCTGACCCTGAGGAGAGGCACAGAAACTCACACAGGGGCTGCCACATCCCCATTTCAGGGGAGAAACTCTTGCAAGCATGAAAGGTGCACCAGTATCCTCAGCCAGTTTGCATGGGTGAAACTTGGTGTGACTGACACAGCTCAACACATTCCTTGGAGTTTGCAGCCACAGCTGCAGGGATTTTGGATGAAACCCACAGGAGGCTCAGTGGTTTCAGCTCTGTGCAGTGGCACTGGTCCCAGTGCAGATCACAGTGTGCAGCTGAGCCTTGGCACACACAGTGCCACACAGACAACGTGTGTTTAGAGACACCAGCAAGGATTGTGAAAGCAGAAACACCGAGTTCCTGGCATGCAGAGCCTTGACACACTCAGTGTCACACAGCCAACATGGGTTTAGAGACACCAGCAAGGATTGTGAGAACAGAAACACCAATTTCCTGCCATGCAGAGCCTTGATACACAGTGTGTCACAGCCAACATGGGTTTAAAGCCACCAGCAGCACCTTGCAAGGATTTTAAGAGCAGAAACACTGAGTTCCTGCCATGCAGAGCCTTGACACACAGTTCCACACAGCCAACAGGAGTTTAAAGCCACCAGAAAGGATTGTAAGAGCAGAAACACTGAGTTCTTGCCATGCAGAGCCTCCCCAGCTCCCCTGTTCATGCAGAACTGGCCTGGGGCTCCTTGGCAGGAACAACACAGCATGGCAGGAGCCAGGGGCCAACAGGTTCCCAGTGCCCAGAGGCACCCCAGGGTGCACACGGGGGCTGTCCTCGCTGCCACTTTCTGTCACCAGGCCTGAGGATCAGTCAGCTGGAATGTGGGGCTGCCTCGGATGTGCTGAAAGAGCCTCCTGGGGAATGCACCTCCCTCAGCCTCAGCCCTGGGGCTGTGGGAGCCGTGGGCAGCCAGGCACCGAGTGCTCGGAGCGAGCCTGGCACACACATCCTTTGTTCTCTCTCTTTCCTGGAGGAGAAAACCAAAGCTAAGCAAGATTTGAGCGATGTGCTCAAAGTCAGGCCGTGATTCAGTGATCAGCTGAGAGGGCAGACGTGCTGTGCTAGCCACTATTCCTGTTCCTCCCCAGTTAATGTGGATGGATTTATTCAGCGCATATTTATTTCGTGGGTTTCTTTTTCATGACATTTCCTCAATTTCTTGACTTACAGTTTTCATTATTGTGAAATTTGATTACAGAACCAGGCAAAATCGCAGAGCAAGGCATGTTTCCACCAGGCAATTTCACTCCAAGCTAGCCCCATCTCAGCCTGAGGATTGCATGGAGAGAGGATCGATTCTGAGTTTGCCAACTGACAGACTCATGAGAAATATTCTGATCTTGTTTGGATCCCACTGAGAATATTCCATTTGTTTAAAGGCCTGCTAGGTTGGTTGGGTTTTTTTCCTCCTGTTTTCCTGCTGCTCCACATAGTGAAACAGCTTGGGAATGAGGGAGCATTGCTTCTGGATCCTCCACAATGTGAGCTGCTTTGTCCTCTGCCTTCTATTTCTTCCTCTGTTCACGCTCACACAGATATTCCCTGATCAGAGCAGGGTATGCAGGATACAGAGATTCTCACAGTGTCAAAATGTAGCGTGCTGGCCTGGAGCAACTCTTCAATTTTTCACATTTATGTGTCACTATAAAAGTAAGTAAGAGCCATGATTTTATCTTGTGCCCTAGCAGCTAGAATTTACATAAACTTAGAGAAGTCTTGAAATCACAAATGCGAAGTGAAATATTGTGTATCATTAAAATAAATCACTGTCACAGAAGCCTAAAACTTTAATAAAATCTCTCTTTTAAGAATCAGTCTGTCTGGTCATATAGTGCTGCCTGCAATAAGTTTTGCACTCAGTATTCTGTAGTTCATATAAGTTACATCAATCTCTATTTTTATTCTACCATTTCATATTTAATATCATAGAGTTACCTCCCTTAACTATGTTTAATTTGGCTTTATGTTTGTTTATTTTCTTTGCCATGTCATTTTTTCCTCTTGTTGCTAGTTTTGTTTGGCACTTGTATAATCACACTTTGGAAACATTAACTAATTAACCTTCCTAATACTCCTGGGAGGTTCTGCAGACTACGTCAGCCTTACTCTGCCTCCCACCTCGTGATGAAATAAGCAGGAGTTGTCTGATTTGCATAAGGATGAAAAGAAAGTTGTCTGAGCCAAGACTCAAATCTGGGGTTCTTAGCTGGGACTTTTCTTTTATATTGGGACTACTTTACAACAGGTTGTTGGATCAGCTGAAGCAGGAATGGCAAACAAAGGGATTGGACCCCCTTCCCTGAGCTCCTTGACACTTGGTACAGGCATTTGGGGCATCCCCAAGCCAAACACTGTGTGTTCCCATCCCCACACCACACAAAGAACAAAAGTCAATGCTTTCAGGCTGATCTCTTTGACACCATCTGTAGTGCCTAAAGATACAAATGAAAACAAGGCATTTTCTGGTGGATGCTGTGCAAACCTCTATGAAAAATGGTCCCTTATATTCAACAGCCCACAAACTCCTCTGTCTGTGCGTCTTCTGGCTGAGTAGTGAACCCACCACCAGCTAGAGATCTACTGTAGGGTTACAGAACCATTTAGGATGGAAAAGCCCTCTAAGGTCATCCAGTCCAGGCATTAACCCAGCACTGCCAAATCCACCACAAAACCAGAGACAGCATTGGGAAAACAGCCTCTCCAGAGCATGGCTGGAAGGGTAATTACCTTTGCAGCTTTATACCTGGCATATGCAATAGATAGGCTAATATTATCAGAGGGAGGAGTAGGAACAGGGTTGGGTAAATCAGCTCAATCACAGGGATGAAGGCTACCCCAGGAAGCCAACTCCCGGGAAGCATAATGGCAGGAAAATGCCTCAGGAAGGAGGAGGGCTGGTTTGTGCAACACAGAGTGGGAGAGGCAGTGGGAAGAGCAAAGCCACTGGAGCCCTCTGATGCTCCAGGCACCCCAAGCCTTGCCCTGGGGCTGTGTGGCTCAGAGCAGTGATGCAGGAGCAGGAGGTCCAGGCACGGCGTGGAAGGCTGGGGTGGGGAGTCCTCTGAAGAAAAGCAGCCTGTGTGGAGGGGTTGTTCAGCCTCAGGAGAGGGAGCAGGCTCAGCACAGCCACAGCCCAGGCACCTGGGCAGCCCTGCACTTCCAACCAGCCTGCTTCCCCTGCTGCCTGGGGGGCAATAGGCCCTCCCTCTTTTGCAAACTCTTCCAGTGAACTACTTTGTGAACACGCCCAAACATCTCAGCAGCATCCCTTAGCTGCCAAAGGCTTGATGATTCTCCTCCACTCACCTCTGTGCTCATGGTGTTACAAACCAGCCCTTGAGGCACACGAGTGCCCTCAGGTTCCCACAGAGGGCTCTGCCAGGATAGCCAAACCCAGAACAGCTGAGAGGAGCAAGGACTCAGTGTGTTTGTCCCGCTCTGGTGGACTGCACAGCCCTGCCTATCCAGCAGTGAATCACAGCAACAACCCACAGCACGCTGGAGCACTGCTCCCCATGTGCCAGCACACACTTTGAATGATCCTGACTGCTGGGATTGCATGAGAGCAATGCACTGTGCTGCCCCTTCCTGCTGAGACATCACTGCCAGCCCTCAGCACACCCCAGCTCCTCAAAGCAGAGTCATTTCTGCTGGTGAAGACTGCAACCAGACAATTCTCTGTGTCTGTTTTTCCAAAGAGCAGGAAGGTGAAGTGGGGATCACAGGGGAGGAAAAGGGGTTTGATGCAATCTACACGTGTGTATAAGTGGAATACACAGCTGTATAATGGAAAAGCACAGTTTGAAATGTTTGTGAAGCAGGCCAGTAGTGGGCTGAAATGTCAGCACTTCTCTCCTTTTTATGTGGTAGGAGAATAAGATTAAATTCCCCTTAAATGCCGTAGTGGCTTCTGCCTTATTAGAATCATCTCTCATAACATTTTTAGAGTATTGTGAGGAATCCACTTAAACGAATCCCCATGAAATGAAGAGTGCTGTTAGAATAATCTGGCTCTTGTGTGGTGGGCTCTGCCTCGCACAGCAAGATTTGGCTGTGTGCTTGAGAGGGAGAGCAGGCACCAGCTTCCCAGCTATTCATATTTAAGTATCTCAAAAGGCACCAAGACACTTGCAACAATATTGTATCACACTGCTATTTGAGCAAGGAGAGAAAGAGCTTTGAATAATTAAAATCAATTAAAAGGCTAGAGGATAGGGATCCTTCTTGTCTTCAGAGAACACTTTACAGCAGTAGGTAAATGTTTTCTTGCCTTACCCAATAATTATCTCTCTTAAACACACCTACCCACACAGAGTCTTGTGCAGCCACAGTCTCTCCTGGTTTAGATTTTGGAAGATCTCAGGGTCGGTTATGTGAGCTCTGACACCAGTGGCCACAGCCCTCGCACAGCCCAGATGGGGCTTCCCAAGGACAGCAGCTCCAGCTGCCACAACTTGGACCCTGCTGAGGACCAAAACCTGCTCTCACAACTCCGTGCATTCAAATCCTTCTGGAAATATGAACCTGCTAGCAGAGCTGGGCTCAAAGTGCCAAAAACAATAATGAAAAATTCTAATGTCTTAGATGGACACAAAGTGACAGCACTTTGTGTGTGTGTGTGTGTCTGATTCACGGGCTGGGAGCAGTGAGGTGCAGGAGCGCTTTCATCTCCCCGAGATGGAGCTCAGGAGATTAAAGTCTATTATCTGGGGAAAAAAAGAAATAAAATCCCAACTAGCCCCTTGATCTGCTCCATCAGCTGATGTCTTCTCTGACTCAGGGCATCTCCACCTGCACGCCCACTGACCTCAGTGGTTCCTGGTAGTGATGCAGCTCCATGAAGCAATCCCAGAGGATTGCATTACCTGCTGATGAGGTGGCACACAGGCAGTGATGCAAGCACCGTGAGCCCTGGGAGGCTTTCTGTCTCTCCATCCCCCCTTGGCATGCTCCTCTCCCTGCCATGTCCCTTTGCCTCTCCTGAGAGCCTCAAGCATTTGGCTTTCTCCGCTGCCTTATTCAAAAAGCCCCATCACTTCCCATAGCATGAAATCCCTGGAACAGAAAGGAATGAATCGCTGGCTGACACATGCCCTGCGATAAAACAGCAGCTTGTGAATAAATACATAAAGAAGCCTTTGGGTCTGGCTTGGCTTCAGAATAGATCAGTTTATTTCTGCTGTGATTTGGAGAGTACAAATATCTTTACATTAGCAAACAGCACACAATGGGGTTTGTATCCCAGCGAGGAATGTGTGTGGATTTGGGAAAGGCCAGCTCCAAACCTTGGCACTGGGGGAAAGAACAGTCTTGTATGGTCACACTCACCAGAAAATTATTATAAGAGTTTAATAGTTAACTTCATCTTTGATAGCTCTTGTTCCACATCAGAACCTTCTTGCATCCTTCCCCACCTCATTGGCTAAACGGATTAATTGAAATTATGGAAATAATTTTGAGAAATACAGCGAACAAAATGACATCTTTGCTTTTGGGCAACAATATTTAAAATTTGAATTTTTCTGCGGTTTCCACGGGAAAATAATTCTGTTAGCAAGTTTATTTTTATATTTGCCAGCTGAAATCATATAGATCTGAAAATGTATATAAAGAGAGCTAGAGAAGCACCAGAGCATGTTCCAGGTGACCTGTTCTGTGGAAGAGGAAGCTCCTGTGCTGCCCAGTGGGTGCCAGTGCTGGTCACTGAGGGAAGGAGGGAACCACACAGGTGAGTTGAGGATTCAGGTTTAGACTCAAAGGACTGGAATCAAGTCCATCCACTTCTGCCTGTGAGCCTGGTAAAAGCTGGACAGAGCACCGAGAGCCAACAGGTGAGAACACTCAGTGTAAAGCAATTTAAAAGCATTGGCAAGAACATTCCTTCCATCCTTATTTAAGAACACCCCTTAGCACCTGATCCAGAATTTTCTTGTGCATCCTTGGGTGTTTTAGGAAAGCATGTGGACTCTTTTTTCCCCTAACATTTTTAGCTGAGCTCCCCCAAGGAAGCACAGACAATGCCATGTCCCTCCTCCCGAGGTTCCTGGAGAGCAGCAGCAGCATCAAGCAGCTCCCTGTGGTTCAGATGTATTTCAAACACGGGCCAATTGCCAGGGTTTCATTAAGTGAACAACATGTGAATGTAACCACATAGAGAGCTGCTTCCATCCATGCAGCGCCCAGCGCCTCTGCACAAAAGCAGATGTTATGGAAACAGCCCAAGTCAAATAAGCAAGGCAAGATTACCTCCATAATGAGCTAAAAATTAGTTCTGCACCCTCTTGAAGGGATCAAAAAAAGAAAAGAAAAAAAAAAAAAAACCTCAACCAAAAAAACCCACTTGTTTTTCTAAAGTAAACATTGCAAGTGGCACAGACACACAGGCAGGTACCAGCAGGTGGAAAGCATTTTCTTTCTCAGTATCCCATACACATAGATCTTAAAGATAAATTCAGACTCAAGACTAAATATATCCAAGTGAATCTAAATGGATATAAATTACTTCTTCCAGCGTACAAAGCATACCAAATGAAAAGCCTCTGAATTTCTTTGCTTCTTAGACCCTGATTTATTACCTGGCCACAGGGAAATGCTGTCATCACTGACATGTTTAGACAGATTAACACAAACTGATTATAGTCTATAAAATGATTAAGTTTGAAATACTTTTATTTTACTTATTTTTTTTATTAAAAAATATTTTTGGCATATGCATAGCAACCAGCGTATGTTATCCTTTGCCAACACAGGGTATTTCCTCCACTTTTAATACAGAAATCTTTAACACAGACTTTTTCCCCTACCTCTGCCTTAAAATACTTTTTCTCCCATCACTGCACTTCACTGTCCAACAGCCATGTGCCCTCAGTGCTGGCGAAGGAAAAGGACTGACCATGGTGGCAATCAGCATTTTAATTGTTAATTCCTTGCTTGACATTAATCTGAAACTATTGTTGCTCTCATCATCATCATCATTGTTCCAGGTCTTTCCTCTTTTGCAGTGGGAAAAATGAAGTGGATTATTGGGAAGATGAAGCAGCCAAAATGCAAATCAGTCCTACTGGGCAAGAAGCCTGGGAGATTTCCCTATTTTCTCCCAATTTTCTATCCCTTCTGAACGTACTAATAAGGTACAAGAAGAGGAATTTTAAAGGGAAGTCCCATCCTGGTGGTTCTCTGCCCACATGGACATATTGTTCCTCTCACCATCCCTTGCTCCATAGTGCTCCATCCAAGAAATACAGGATGGATAACAGGGAAGGGGAGCAATGTAACTAGTTTCAAAGAAAAACTTTTTTACCTCATCAGCAGAGCTGAAAGGCTTTGAAAAAGCCTTGCTTTCTGCAAAACAGGAACAGCTACACAAACTTCTCTCTCTTCCCTTCTCTTTCTCCCAGGAGAAGGGGAGTTAAGAACCTGAGAGATTTTTTTATAGTTCTTCATTACTTCAAAATGAACACTTTAATTCAAATTTCAGAACGGTTTTGCTCTTTTTCTTTTTTTTTTTCTTTTTGTAAATGAGCCACTGAATGAAAGGACTACTTTATCCATTTTTTGTCTAAACATTTTTGGGGGTGGAGTGATCATTAAAATATACTGATACATGAGTCCTTGCAGTTTGCAATTTGGCTTACATTGAGTAATAGTTATTTGTCTGAGTTAAATTATTGTTGATGGATTTCTTTCATATTTCTTCCTCGCTCTGAATAAGATTTACTGAATGTAGCTTTTAAATGTCATTACATATGTGGCGTTAATTCACATCTGCATTTTTGTGCTGGGAGGGGTAACCTATTTTCTGCTTCCACTCTCAGTAGCTGGGCTCACATGTTTCAGGGGCTAGTTCTGCCATTCACTGCTTTCAAAGAGCCCTGATTGGCTTCAGTGGGAGTTAAAAGCACTTCAGGGCTTTAAGAAAGAGGTCTGATCAGTTTTTAAAGTGTTCAAAGCTGAATGGATTTAACTATTATCCGCGAGTTTTCAGAAGTTTCTTTCAGCGACAATACGGTCCTTGGTGCACTTAGTGGGATTTTTTTTTTTAGAAAAAAGGATTTGGTATATTGTGGCAATAACTGCAGAGCAAATGCTACCTACAAGGAGTCAAAATCAGTTTTCATCCAGCAGAAAATCTCAGTCGATGGGTGAGATGTGGGGAGGCTCGGCTGGGAGACCTCGGCACAGCCAGGAAGGTTGGCTGGTGGCAGGCTGGGACCTGGAGCCCTGACAATGCTGATTAAAACTGTGACAAATTTATGTCATCTGCTCAAACCACAGATTGCCCTGGGGACCATCAAGGCTGCTGTGCTGTCCCCTTTCAGCCCTTGCCCTCACCATTCCAGCTGTGCTGCTTCAGCTCAGTTTTGCCACGGCTCCACAGAGGATCCAACACCTGCTGACATGGGCCTGGCTGGAGGTTCAGTCCCCTGGAAACAGCCAAAATGCCTGAAAAATACAAAAAGTGCTTGACAAAGCACCGTAGGGTTGGGGTTTTGAGGCACAGTGAGCACATTCCTCGGTGTTCCCGCATCACCTTCATGATCCATCCCAACTCTCCAACATGAGCACTTCCCCCAGCTCAAGCACCTGCAGAAGGGCTGGCATATGGCAAAGTGCTCGACTGAAATGGGGCAACCGTGGAGGGAACAGCCCGTGGAGCCCAAAACTTAGCTAATGGAGATTGGAATGGCGCCACTGATTACAAGGGACTCTCCTAATTAGCGCCAAGCAGAGAGAGGGAGCTTTATGAAGCATAAAACACAGCAGAATGTCCCAGCAGAACTCTGCAGCCCTAACTCTGACCTTTAAAATCACATTCGCTTGGTAAGCTCAGTTACAATGGCAAAATTCTCCTAAGGAGATACAGTGAGTACTGAGGTTTACAGGAATGTTTATATAAAACATATATATCTATCAAAGTGACAGCTGACTTTTAGTTAATCCTTGATAATTATGTTTCCTTGAGAATATTATGGAATGTCTGGTTTGAGGGAAAAAAAAGGAACACATAACCATGTTGATTTGTGGCAGAATTATGCATGCGTATGGCTTTGCACGTGAAGCTGATCAATATGTGTCATTAGTGTCTACATACATAATTTTTATGGCTCTTTTTAATAGGGTTTGCTTTATGTTTTATTTTGAGATTGCTAATGAAAGACAGCTATTTATTTAGAGGTCAGCATTAAGCTTGTTGTGATGAAATATGTATTTACTTTCTTTGTACTTGATAAGAATAATGCATGTACGCTTATTATGTCAGCAGCATAAGATTTATGATCTCCACCACTATTAATGTCTTGGCTTTTCAGTGCTTGGATTTTGTAAATGAGCTGATAAGTAGATACACTGTTGTTACTTAGCAACCTTAATTGAAATTTTTAAACAAAATACTTTCATTTTGGAATTTCCCAGGTAATTTTTTTTGGCACTCCTCTGCGTGTTTACTTTCTCTCTTCCTCCGTTTGTTACAAGAAGATACCTCAGTTGTTTTCCCCTCCTCTCTTTGTAATGAAAACAGGAGAGGTGAGGAGGAAAGCAACTTTCAGCCAGTGACCCACAGCTTCTCCCTCACTCCTGACGTTTTCCCTGGTGTGCGTCAGCAAAGCTTTTACGAGAAAATTGCGCCGTCCTCTCGCCACGACCTTTTCGCGAGTTTTCAGCAGCACATAAACCTGCTGCTAAGTTTATGGAGGGCCTGGTGCTGCTGCCCAGGGGCACACAGGGGCTCCAAAAGGGGACAAGGAGCCTCCCCTGTCACCAGCAGCACCTGGGTGACCCCACAGCTGCGGTGACTGCCCCACCTGCACCCCTGACCACAGCGGCTCATCGCTGCCAGCAAGGGCACCAGCCGTGCACCCCTCGCCTGACCCTGCTTCCACAAGTGCTGCTGTTACTGTTACCAATGCTTCTCAAATGATTTCCTGCTCATCTATTATTTTTTTAGCAATAGGCTCCATGGCAGCTGCCAGGCTGTCCCCAAGGGCCTGTGAAAACCCACCTGTAACGCACAGTTAAATGTTCAGTCACATATCAGGCTCTCTGCTTTCCTGTTAGAAAAGAAAAACAAACAAACAAACAAATAAATATCTCTGGGCTCACGTCTTAGTACTGAGATTGATTTTTCTTCATAGTTGTGCCATCTGAGAGACCATACCCTGTAATCATGGCACTGATCCTTCAACAATTATTCATCCTCTTCCTCCTTGAGCTCTTTATGGGGGCATAATATTCGGGGGTGAGAGACCTGAAGCAGTTTAATCCCTCTGTCTTTTTCCTTTGTGCTTTGATGCATTCAATACTTTTGTCAGGCGTAATTATATCTGGGTAATGAGGAGATGAGTTCTGAGCCGAAGTGAAATAGTCACAAGGTGTGTGAGCTTGTCCCACACACAGAGACAGGAATTACAGGCTGAGGAATAAAAGTTTTCCTTGTCAGTGTGATCTGAGAGGTGTCAGAGGAGCAGCAGCTACCAAGAAGTGAACAAGCCAGGGCTGATTCAACCTGGCTCCATGTGCAGATGGCAGAAAGCACCTGGATCCTAACATTTGTTTTAAAAAAAAAGCTATTAAAAAAAAAAAAGTACAGCGCATAGATTCTTTAAAAAAAAAGTTAGTAAAATAAATTGGTAAAATCATCCACACTGCATTTAAGAAACCATTCCAGTAAACTCAGGAGGGGCTGGGATATATTGTCTGAATACTGCAATTGTCCATCTCACCCCAAAAGTGCCTCCAGGCCACTGAGGTTACACCAGCTTTTCAAAGGCAACTGAGAGCAGAGCTGCTCCATCCAAGTGAGCAGCACGCTGGCTTTTACAGCTCGTTTGAGTTTTTTTAATCCCCTGTTTTGTGTGAATTCTGCTGAAGGGGAAAGGGTGTGGAGGAGTCAGAGCTGGAGCTCCTAAAGGTGTAGCATCCAGCAGCTGCTCAGGAAACATCAGAAATCCCCACGTCACTGGGCTGGGAAGGGCAGCAGAGGAAAGCACAAAAGCCTCTCCACCTATTCACTGCAGCCAAAGGTGTTTCCTTTAGCTCCTCTTTCTGAACGTGGGGGGAAAGCTGGAAGGATCAGCCACAAAAGCTGAGCTGGCAGCACGATGGTCCCTTCAGGAGAAGCTGCTTGCACAGGGGAAAGGCAGCATCAACCTTTCAGCACAGGGGATGCACATCGACACCCCGGCGGGCTTGGAGAGGGAAACAGCATCTCTGCAGGGCTGGCACCCTGCCTGGGGCACACACAGCCCTGGAGTGCCCCATTCCCCTTCCCTGAGGCTTTCCTCATGTTGTAATTGTGTGAATATCCAGTATTTTGCTCATTTAGGAATCACAGTAATTTTTCACTTCAGGTCATGTTCTGTCCCTCCCCAGCAGAGCAGAAGTGAAGGGATTTACCAGAAAGGAGGGTAAAATCTTCAATGTGATGTGACACCTGGCCTGTCACCCCCACCACTGCTGCTGGCATGCGCTGGAATTGGGGTTAAACAGCACTAGAAGAANACACCTGGCCTGTCACCCCCACCACTGCTGCTGGCATGGGCTGGAATTGGGGCTGAACAGCACTAGAAGAATACAAAAGGTTAAAAACAAAAAAAAGACNCCTGGCCTGTCACCCCCACCACTGCTGCTGGCATGCGCTGGAATTGGGGTTAAACAGCACTAGAAGAATAAAAAAGGTTAAAAAAAAAAAAAGAGTTTCACTTGAAATCAAAACTTTCAATGTCTGCAGAAATCAATAAGAACAAAAAATGTGTGGGTATTCATCTCATTCATTTCACATCCACTTTATTTAACAGAAAAGGCAGATTTCTCTCAAACTCTCCTTTGTTCCCACCCCAAAACACCACACTGAACTGAAATCTTCAACCTACTTTGATTCCTGTTCTCTAAATTGGGGTAATTGTGGAAAATACTGTTTTACTAGGAGGTCTCTCAGCAGCATCTACGTCACTCATTTCTGTGAGTTCCCCAGAGTGTGCTGAAACATGTTGGTGCTGGGATAGAAGAAAGTTTTATGACAAAGTAGTTGTTTTTCCCAGCTGGCTTGACCCAAGTGTTGCCAACATAAAGCTCCTCACTCACACACCTTGGCTGCTTGCCTGCACAAGGTCTCCAAAATATCCAGGGGTGGAGAATGGGGGCTTTTCCTTTCCCACCAGCTGACCCATCATGGCCCAATCACTCCAATTTGAAGATATTTTTAATTCCAAAGGCAATCCAGATGATGACATAATAATTGTGGGAGCAATGCCACACAGGGCACCTGCTGAGACAGCTGAGAAAAAGCCAGGACAGTCCCCCAGATCACTGCCAGCACTGGGAACATCCCAGGCAGCTGCACGGGGCACATCCTGGCTCTGTGTGAGCACCCATGCATGGCCTGCAGCCTTCTCTGCACACAGAGATGCCAACCCCCTATTTTTTAGCAAGTGTCTTTATTTTTTTTTCCTTTTGTTTAGACATTTCCAAGTGGTCTGCTCCAGCCTCAACACACAGGCAGCCCAAAGCCTGTGCCCCCAAAAGCCATGGGAGGTACTCCTCTGGCTTTAATGGGGTTGGAGCAGCTCAGCCATTATCACACCCACAGCCAGGTCACTTCAAAAGCAAGATTGCAGGGCAGAGGTGATATTTCTCTGCAGTGCTGGGCTCTGGAAAGGCAGGTGCCTCCTTGTTATATTACTCTGTTGGAAATGTTTATGGCAGCATTTGAGGGAAGGGAAGCTTCAGCCCTCCAATTACTGGGACCTGCTTTCTGTCCTACGAGCTCAAGGTCTGAGGGTGCATCCAGAGCAAAATGATCAGAAGGAAAAACAGCAGGAGACAGAGTTTTTAAAAAAACTTTCAGTAGATGTAAGTGTACTTCATTTTTTGTCAAAAGTGTGCAGTTCTGATCAGGCTCAAGGAAGCCCCTTGAGACCAAGGATGTGGTAAATACAAACCAGAAAACAATGAGCTCTGTACCAGCACCTGTGGTCCCATCACACACCTTCCACTGCAGGGAGACACAAGAGAACACACATGGTGTGTCTCCACTCAGTGATGAGTATTTGGGTGTCCTTTTATTATCACCTGAATTTAAATGGATTATGATGCAGGGACACCAAAATTCCGGTAGCACAAAAAGGATTTTCTGCCCCTGTCCCAGCAGCAGGACATGGCTGGACTGTTTCTGTGCTTCTCTCCCCTTCTCCTCCTCTTCCCTCCAGCCTCCCCAGTCTCCCTCCAAGTGATGCCCTCCCTGTTAAAATCTCAGACATGCTGCTCAGAGTCCCTCAGGCTCCTCACATCACCAGCCATGGACACCAAATGAAAGCTGTATGGTTTATGTAGGGGCAGAGGGTTCAAGAAGGGTGTTGGCCCCTTTCCCAAGCTGGATGAAACAAGGGAAAACTCATCCCATCCCTCCAGTGGGGTTTGTAAAACCTCTCATGAGCACAGAGATCGGACCTGTCAAGGGATTTGGTGTGCAGGCACTTTGCTTTTCCTGGAGTGTGCAAGGGAGGATATGAAAGAGGATGTTACACAGGACAATAAATTTGTCTCTTGGCATCCTGCTTTGATAAGAGGAGGAAAATAAAAAAATCAAAACACAACACCATAACTCGAATTTTCAGGACAAACTGCCTGGCAACAGTTCCAAAAAGAGGAGGAAAGAACCCAAATGGCTCATTACAATTAGGTGAAAGAATTTAAAACCACATATCCTCAGAGCCAGTGAAAGCCCAGGTGCTGTGGAATGGCCCATCCCTCCAGTGGGATAAAACCCTGAATGAGGCTGTGGCATCCTGGCAGCACAAACAGTAATTTGGGTGTCCTGGCTGTTGGAAGGCTCTGTCCTGGCTGCTGGTTTCCAGGAGAGAAAGTGGCCCTGCCCTGGGTCAGTGCCTGGGGCAGCCACCCTGTGCCCCTGTCACCTGTGCCACTCAGTAGAGCTGGAGAGGTGGCTGAGGAGCCGTGGGGTGGGAGCAGGAGGGCTCAGACATGTCCTAAAATTGGTGTGCATGGCTCTGGAGGAGCAGGGCATTGGGGGAGAATCCCATTACTGCAGGGGGGTCACTGATTCTGCTTCTTGGTGCTTTGAAGGCAACAAGGTGCTGGCAGAGCCCGTGGGCACAGCCAGGGTGTGCAGAGAGCCCCAAAGGCTCTGCTGCTCCCCTGAGTCACCACCCTGCCTCCCCCTCCCCCTCCTCCTCCTCACCTGAGGGCAAGGAGCACCCTCATCTCCAGGTCACTGTGATCAGGCAGTGCCCACACCAGCCCAGCTGTGCCCATCCCTGCAGTGCCACAGCTCACCCTGCTCAGGGATGGGCACTGGTGACTCTGCTTTGTCACTCACCTGCAGTACCAAAAGCATTAGTAACACACAGCAGGGAGCACTGGGCAATCCTTGCTTGGGCAACACACAGGTCCACACCAAACACCAGTGCCTGAGCTTGCATGGGATGTCTCACCTGGCCACCAAAGGCAAGGAACAATCCTGCATTTAAACAACCCAAACAAAAAACAAACAAACACCACCTTTCTGTGGGGCTTTGTAGGGTGAGCTACAAGCCAACAGCAATACCCACGGCCAGCTGGACAGCAGTGTTAATTGACTTTTATTTTAGATATTAACTGCTGGATTTAAAGCTCACCACGCTGCTTCTGTTAGGCTGGATTCAAAATGTCGTGGAAATGAAAATAATTGGGCTGCAGGTTGCAGCAACTGTTAGGAAATAGTGGCAGGACAGTGAAAGATATGTTGAAAAGAAGAATTTCAGTATGAGGCCTATGGCATTGAAAAAATTACAGGTTAATCATATGCTAATCAAAACATCACAGAGAGTCAAAATTTCATATGGAGAGGTAGCAGGGAAACCATAGTTAACTAAATAAGGATCAACCACTGTTAGTGGAAGTCAGAAACAAATCCTGAAGTGGCTGAATGAATAAAGAACAACTGTTTCTACTTATACTCCCTGAGCATATTATTTGTTTTCAGGAAAAAAAAGGGGGGTTAAGTTAATGCAAAATCTTTTATAAAAAGCAATTTACATAGCTTTTACATGCTTGAAAATATACTGACATAAGGAGTGATTTAAAAAATGTTTTCTCATTCAGAAAAAGCAAAAGAGAAATGCTGTCTGTTCTGTGTCTGAGCTGTCCATCCAACATCCTGGGATGATTAACCAGGTCCACACCTTTCACAACAGCAAACAGCAGCATCCCCTGCCCTACACTCCTTTTCTCCCTCCCCAGGAAGATCATATCATCAAAGCTCCACTGAAATGATGTTCTCCAGGGATTCCACAGGCAGGCTGGTCCTGGAGGAAAAGTGCATTGAGGGGGTTATATGGAAATTCAGAGCATTTCACCCGCCAGGTTCCCCTGCAGAAGCTGAATCTGTCATTTGCAGGGGGTCACATTGTATCCCCAGTGGCACTGCTGGGACACTTGGCACTGCCCTGCAGTTCCTGCTGGAGTTACCATCACATCCCCCAGGAAATGCCCAGACAATTTTTCCAGTATTTTTCTGCCTCTCCTTGGCAGTTCCAAGTAGCAAGAAGGGGTTCAGGTGAGTTCCCCCAGGTCCTGCAAGGAGCCTGTCCAGGGTTTCCTCACCTGTGGGTTGACTGAAAGCTTGTGGGGACACCTGGCAGCTCTCCCTAACCAGACTGGAACAGTGCAAAGCTGAGATCTGTCACCTCTACCCTGCTGAGTGTCTAATTATCTGCCCAGGTATTGCAGGGCCCTGCTGGGAGCCCTGGCAAGGCTGCGAGACGTCTGCTCCTCCACGGCCGCTGTGGCTGCAGACTGCCAGGCAGCAGGGTTGTGTAACGCTCCAAAAGCCACCCCAGAACAGCGTGTGTCCCGGACACCTGCACTGGTTTGCAAAACAGGTGTGTTTTTGGCTGGGCAGGGTGGGTCTGGCTGCACCTCGCACGGCGGGCGGCATCAAAGGAGGCCCGGGGTTGAAAGTGGGTGAAGGAGACAAAAGGCAGGGCTGGGAGGGAAGCTTGGGTGGAGGAGGAGAAGCGGGAGAGGTGGCAGATGAGAGGCTGCAGAGTGAGTGGGTCGTGGTTAGGCTGCAACACCGCCGAGGGAATTACCCTGGGAGTGAGGGAGGAGAGAAAGGAGAGAGCTGTGCCAGAGCAGGAGAGTTTATTGGGTGCAGAGAATGAATGTGCCACCCATGCCTTGGGTGTGCTCAGGCACCCAGAGCTTGACTCTCCATCACTGGGGGATTCCCTGAGCTTAGAGGTGCCCAAAGCACATCAGAGCCCTGCACCTGCCATCTCCCAGCCTTTCCCCTAAAGCTCATTTTCCAGCTTTTTTTCTCCAGGCTCCATTTCCCTGGCCTTGCTCTTTGGGAAAGGCAGCAGCTCTCCATCCTTTTTGATGTGACAGAGGCACAAGTGGGACCTGTCAGGGTGTGAGAGGCTGGCAGGAGACAATGAAGGAAGGATTCAAGGGCTGGCATTGCCTGCTTGCACCCCAGGATGAGAAGGAGCTCCTGCACACACGGCATATCCTGTCACCCCAACACTGACTTGTCCAGACCAGTCAGTGGCCTCTGTACAGCAATTAAACTTTGCTGGAATGGTAAAGTCAGTCTCTATAAATCCAGATCCAAACCGAGTATTTTTTATGATGGAGGCCACAGCTTAATATAATTAACTGTGACTTACACGCTGGTTACTCTGCTGTGATGTCAGCCTCTGCACACTGTTTATTTTAATTAAAACAGAAATTGTAGGTCTTGAGTGCTGGTAATTACAGCCCGTGGACTCAATTTGCCAAAGCCCCTAATTAACCTGTTATGTGTCTACCTGACTTGAGGTGTTAGTTGAAACATGACTGGTGCAGTGGCATTATGTTGTCTGCAGTGATGGAAATACACTAGGAAGACATGACAGGCTCTGTGATGGGGGATCCATATTTTAAGCTATTCTGCATGACATTCCTTTCACTTTTATGTAGATTACCAGTTTCCTGCATGAGACTTTGTAAGTGATAGACTAGCTGAGAAAATGGATTTGATGAGGAGTAGCCCTTTTCCAGAATAATTGTCTCCTGTAAATGCTCAGGAGGGTTTGTAAATCTGGTGCTTTTGTGGTAGCAGGTTGCAGCAGGACAGGGTGTGCTCCTGTAAGGATGTCTTTCCCTCTGGAGGAAGGCTGGTCATCTTCACCTTAATGCTTCCAAATACTTCAGCCTGTCCTTGTCAGCTCCCTCTGCCTCAAGACACTTTAAAATGCAAGCACTTCTCTTCCCAGTTCAGCCACAAACTCCTGTCATTCTAATCCCTCTAATTTCCATCTCATGCCTGCTGTCATGTTTATGGTATTCATCCCCCCATAAAGGCTTTTTCCCTTGTTCCCATGTCTCCATAGCTATTTTAATTTCTCCTTTCCAGACCTGTGTGGATCAGCCAGATGTTTCACCACCAGTGCAGGAGGGAGCCCTGCCATTGCCCACAGTGGTCAGGATCAGGGCCTGGAGAAAGACACGCTCCTGGCTTTTTCTGAACCCAAAAACCACAGCTGTCCAAAAGCTTGGAGCTGCACTGCTACAAAGAGCATTAATTTAACCTGTAAAATCAATGCTTCCAAGTGGAGATGCTTTGCACAGATCAGCCTCTATGCAATTGGAATACATTGTTTTGAGGCAAAATATACAACAGGTACAAATTAGGCAGCTCTCTGCTTAGATTTGCCATTCCATTGTCTTTTCTTATATTTTTTCCCCCCTCACTAATTTCTGTCCTCTGCATGCAGTGATTTTGCAGTAAACCTGCACCTGAATGATTATTGCAGCAATGCAAAGATAGGTGCAAGGCCAATATCTGATGCAGTTTTTTATTAGCCTCGATGGACCAACCCATCTTCAAAAATCTTTGGTTTGGGATGAAAACTCTCCTCTACTCTTGAACCACCAAAAGAAAGCAGTCTACTCTTTTAAATAGAAATGTAAGCCATGGTACTGCCTTTTAATCAGATGACATTAAAAAAAATGCAAGAATTTAACTTATGGGCCATATATTTGAAAAGAGAAGATACTCTAAGTCCAGTTTATACTAGAGAGATAAAGATGTGAAATCCCACAGGTTGTTCTTCTCTTCAGTTCTAAACCATTTTAAGCACTTTGTTTGCTACAGATTTCCCCTGCATTCCATGTAACCTGTCATCATTCAAAGCTGTATTAGACCATTAGTCCATGAGAGGAGAGCTGGGGAAAGGAGAAGGGGGTGGAGGGAAAGGTACATTGTGTGTGCACGATTCGTGTTAGCCAACATCCCACAACACATTAATCTTCACCGGTGAGCAGAGACAGGCCAGCTCCTTGGGGCTCCACCACTGTAACCCTCTCCTCCTCACTCATGAAGATAAATGCCCTTGGAGTGATCAGCCATCATGTTCTCTTTATGCATGTGCCAGATGTTGTCTTGTAAGTCAGCCAGAGAGAAACCAGGAGCCAGCAGCAGCAGCCTCCCCACAGGTGTGCCTTCCACCGCTCTGGCCATCCTCCTGCATCCACTGTGCTCCTGTGCCATGAGCTGCCAGGTCATCCATCCTCACCTGCTGGGTGAGGCCAGGCTGGGGAGCCCTGTTCCCATGGAGACTGCTGCTGCTTCCCCATAAGGTGTAAGTGACTTGGCTTTCCTAAATCCATCGCCCAGGAGCACCTCACGCAAGGCTGATGAGGAAACAGCAAAGAATAAAATGGGTGTGGAGTTTTCTGGGGCTTGAGGAACAAGCTGTGACAGTGCATTGCCTGGCATGGTTTTATGCTTGCTTTCCCTCTTCCTCCCTTCCAGAGGTCGGACTCTGCTGACCTCAGATAACCCAGCCAAGTGCCCGGTGCCACATCATCCGCAATAATTGTGGAAGATTCCAAGAATGGGTTGCTTTTCCAAGCTGTTCTGAGGCAAGGGCTGATTTGGACACACTTACACTGATTTCCCTTGCCCTCTTTCTCTGTTTGTCATCACCATACACTCAGTTCCCACTGCCTTTGACACAGCAATGGCCAAGGCAGGGAAGCAGAGCCTGTGGATGGATTCCCAAAGCCAGGTGTGAGGCTGGACTACCCCAGCTCCTGCAAGTCTGAACACAGCCTGATCCGTGCCTCCCATCGGTCACTGCCTCCTCCCACCCTGAGACTCTGAATTCCCAGCAAGGACAGCCTAATCCAAGATAAAACATAGAATTAAAGAGAGATTAAGTTTGTTTCAACAGCAAACTCTAAACTGTTGGTAATAGACATGAGTCTTCTTGTACAGAAGGAGTGGAATTTCTTTTCCTTTGAAAAACAACAGCCAAGTTCCCATCCAGGCCCTCCAGAATCTTGGCCTATATTATTTCATATATTAGAAATTATTCTAGGTAATTATATTGCTGTTGAATTAAGGGAGAGAGAGAAATGGTAACACTAAGTATTATTATTATTATTATTATCACTGACAGTTGCAAGGTTCTCACTAGAACGGGAAGCTCAGAGTACTTTTAAGTTGACATAAATAAAAGAAAGACCCATGTAATCTCAGCATTGTTTTATGCCTTGAAAATACCCAAGAATCACAATTAGCAGGATGCAGTTGGGTCATTTATAACAGAAAACCCAGCAGATTCATTACAGCAGCCAGTTCCAGCCGCTGGCAGCACACAGGGTTAACTGAAGGCTTTCTCCTGCAGTGCTGTGGGACACTGCCTGACACGATGGTGTGTTAATCTTCCCTGGATCTGCATGGAAATGGCTGGGCAGGCCTTCCTGAACTGGATCAATCAGAGAGCAGCCTGGGAGCTGGCTGCTCCATTTGGCTGCTGTTCAGAAACACACATGCCAGGGAGGGACAGCTCCATCCTGAGCTGCTGTGTATCAATGCATCAGCTTGTAGACATGTGCTAGACAGCTTGAGGAGGAGACTGCCATCCATCAGCCATGTGAAAGGGCCTGTGCTTCCTAAACGGGAGCAAACTGCTCCAGGCTCACAGTTAAGACTCAGGTTCAGAAGACCAGAAATATGTGTTCTTCTCACTTATCTCTGAGCCCCACTGTTTCCCCACAGATCTCCCCACCTGCACGTGCGAGTGCCCAGGCTGGCACCTCCTCCTGGTTGGGCAATTGGGTCAGCAGCACCATTGCTCAACCACAGAGCTCCAATGCACCCTGACACAGACCAGGGCGAGCCCTGGGATCCCTGCAGTCAGGAGGCTCAGACACCTCTGGGTTACAGGTCAGGAGTCACCACAGCAGGAAATTTAGGCTGCAGGTTCATGGCAGCAGGGACCGTTGCTTTGTTCTGTGCTTGGAGAGTGTCCTGCCCGTGGGGCCATGGCTCCAGGTTAGGGCCCTGCAATGCCACACTAATACAGTGAAATTAAATAATAAATTAGCAGCAATAGCCATAGTAATTAGCACTTGCTTTGACTTGCTGCCACGGACCCACCAGCCACAAACATTAGTCAGGGTTTGTGA
This sequence comes from Pycnonotus jocosus, assembly GCA_013400435.1. Lineage (NCBI taxonomy): Eukaryota > Metazoa > Chordata > Aves > Passeriformes > Pycnonotidae > Pycnonotus > Pycnonotus jocosus. Next base: position 34,714 of record VWYP01011007.1, on the reverse strand, counting down.
TCGTGTCTTCCAAACTGCAACTGCTTGCAAAACACCTACTGTCTCTTCACACATGGAAAAGGGGGAACAAGTCAGAAGAACAGTTGTCTACAACAGATCTCAACACCCAGATCCTTCTGGGTTGGCAGCTTTCCTCTAGCTGTAAAAAGCCTCTCCCCACTCAGGTTCCATCAGGTGCCTGAGCACTGATCTCTGCCAGGTAAGGTCCTACACTGCATCTCCTGTGGGGAAGCAAAGGAGGGATGATGCTCAGCTGGATTTCTTCTGTCTCTCATTGAGTATCAGTCACAGCATGAGTTAAAATAGGGGCAAAATAGGATAAATGAAAGGGAGTGATTGAGAAGATGTGGGCGATGTGACAGACAAGCAAGCTCCTTGCATGTTGATGAGAACAGCGTTATCCAGGAGATGGTTGATTTCTTTTTGTCTTGTTTAAAGGAGCAGCATCTTTGAGAAGCCTGGGTTTCTTAAAGGATAGTAGTTATATAGCAGAAAAATCCCGTATCTTCCCAGCGAATCAATTCTACATTCATATTAAAAAAAAAAAAAAGAAAAAAAAGAAAAGGGAAATTAAAACAACTATTTCAAAAGAAATCCAGTATGGGACAGGAAACTTTTTATAGGAGTTGTCAGCCAAACACAGAAAAAATGGGTCTGTGAAAAATAGGAACCCGTTGTGAAACAAGCTGATAATTCAGTGAGGTTTTAACAATCCACAGCATCACAAAAATGGAAAGTCTGCCAGCACTCAAGAACTACATGTGAGAAAGGCTCTTGCAGCCTCTGTGTTCATCTTTCATCAGAGGTGCTTGCTAACACCATCACACCATTCTGCTTTTATAGTCTATGCTTTATACACATGCATTATTCCCAGGCATTTACTGTAGCCCTGCAATTTGGGGAAGTACAGGACATGGAGATCCATAGAAGGTAAAAGCGTAGATGGATTTGAAAGCAATCCTTGCTGCAGGAGCCTTAAGGCCTAGGTGTGTTTACAACATTGACAAAGTTACAGAAAGATGAAAGAGAAGGCGCAGGAAAACATATAATTAAAGTAGCGTGATGTTACTGTGCACATATAAACTCAGAATGAATACAGAGAGTTTTATCACAAGAGGTGCAGCTCTGCTGGCACCAACTTTCCCATACAGAGGTCATTCAGGCACAGAAAGGCCAAAAAGAGACATCAAAACTGATCCTAAATAAGGCACAAGTCGAAGAGGAGTCTCATCAAAGGTAGTTTGAAAAGAGCAACAATAATGAACAATTTGGTTATGAAACAGAATACTCTGGAGGCAGTTTGAGGAAGGTAGTCCAGGTCAAAGCTGTTGTGATGGGAAAGAACTTTTAAATTGCTCCAGGTTTAAGGGGACCCAATGTTCCTTCTGGTGGAAGAATCAGTTCCAGCTGGAGATGGGCCAGTTTAGGATCTATGAAGAGATACCAGCTGAAATTTCAAGGGAGGATAGGAACTGGTAGATATGATTAGACTCCTCATGCATTTTATCTATGATCCTGATAGTGAGAGCAACCCAAACCAGATAATTCTGATGTAGATAGAAGCAGCCATCCCACAAGCATTTAGGGGCAATTCCTCGATTCAGAGTTCTAGTGTGAATTGTAGTAACAATCAGTGAGAGAGAACAGCATGGATCAGGGTGATGTTCACAAAGTCACGGTGTTAAACACAGTCACTGCTGTTACCAGAGTGAGGATCTGCTCTGTAGCATGTTGGAAGGAGCCCAGAGCATATCACAAGCTGTCCTATGCTCCACTGGTACAACTGGGACTGAATTCTCTCCTAAGCCAGGAGCAGCAGTGTGGCAGCACAGTGCCCATAAGGAGAAAGTGAAAATAATGCTGATCCAGCCGTGAGATGAACTGCAGCTCTCTGTGCAGAAAAGACTGCACCTCACACTCCTGCAGTCAGCCAGTCCAATCCCCTGTTGGCATCTCATAAATCTGTGCCAACTTCATTTATGCCCTCCAAACTCACCATGGGAAGGTCCTGCACAGATATCTACAGCTGTGTTATCCTTCTGCACATGTCAGAGGAGAAAAAGCCCAGGAAAACACCCAATTTCTCACCAAAACCTTCACCCCACAGGCCCACTGGCCCAGAAGCTGGTGGAAGTGAACTGTTTTCACCAGCTTTTAGCTTTCCCAGTGTCAGTTCTGACCCAAAATGACACTCTGGATAGTTCTGTATCCTGCCACAGATATTTCGCAAATACTTGTCACAGCCTCAGTTTCCCCTCTCTGAGATGACATCTTTGAGGTATTCAGGAGTTAACAGTTTTCTCATTGCCATTGGGAACAATATGGTTTCTGTGTCCCTTACTGGAGCACATGAAGGTGATTTCATGGGATCTTCTACTTACCATGGCCAGAGGGGCTCACACAGGGCAAAATGATATCTGCAGGAAATTAAAAAAAAAACTGGGCAAAGGAGTGGAGGGAAAGCTGAGACCATGGGGTGGAGATCCAGCTTGCTGGAGCCACAAGAGAGAACAGCAGGGCCAGGAACCAGAACCTCAGCATTCCCAGGGCCAAGCCATCCTTTCAGCATGGATCTCTGCTGGGAGCCTTTGTGTCCTACAAGGATCTCATCAAGCAGGAGATTTCCTGTGTCTGCAGAGATCCCGACAGCACCTTTCGGCTGGGTGGGGTCCCAGGTATTCTTTTTGTCTCAGGTGCCATCCAGAAACATCAGGGATAAGAGTGATGCTGCTGCTGAGTGGCCTCAGTTGTCATCAGCGACGTGATGACTATTCCTTGTGTGAGCAGGTTACAGCTAAGGAAAGACGAGGTGTGAGGGCTGTGTTTATTTCACTGTGTTTTAATGAAGAAACTGGAGCTGCTGTCAGCATTACCCGTGGGTGCATCAGCCACAAATCAACACTTAAATAAATGAACTAAATGACGTGATGTCAACTCCATATTCACAGCAAAGTACTTGGTTGGAGCACAGACTGAGCACTTTGTAATGTTCTGCCTATCCCCAAAATAACCCTTCGGGTAAAAGCCTGAACTAATTAACGAGTAGGCGTCCTGTTCTGAAAGGCAAAGAACTCAGGGGACACAAATGTTAACACTGAGTATCACCAAAACTAATCAACACTAGAAATGTCTACAAAAACCTGAATCTGGGGTTTCTCATCCTCGCCTCACACCAGCCAGAGCTGCAAAGAGCAGAGCAATCTCTGTGGCTCCCCTGGGGTGCCCAGTCCCCTGTGTCCCGAGGGGATATTGATGGGAATCATCAGAGGGACATTTGGCTGGTGCCAGCCCCGGCAATGGAGCAGGAGGGAGGCAGGTGACTCAGGAGCCCTCCCAGCTCTGAGAAGTGACACTTGGTGCCAGCCCAGGTGAGTCAGACCCTAATGCAGGTGCCTGTGACAGAGGCTGCCAGCCCTTCCCACCCCTGAGCCCTTTCCTGGGATGCTGCTCTGGGTCAGTCCCTCAAGCAGTGCCGACCTGCCTCAGCTGCTGTACCAGGCAGAACTTTGTCCCCAGCACCAGGGGGGATTGCTGTGCCTCTGGTCACTGAGGACAGGCCCTGACATTTGTCTGGGAGGGCAATTCCCTCCAGACCTTTCCCATATCCCACCCATGCCTTTCCTCCTGGGCATGCAGGGGAGTTACAGCACTTCTTACTGCTCTTCTGGCCTTTATATTTCTATATGAAGCCATATGCTGCTGCACTGGCAGGTTTCTGCTGTATGGTAGCAAACTTTGTCTAAAAATAGTTCTAATTTACCCTCTTTAGCCCTCACTTTAACCACTCAAATGTTCTACTTTAAGGAGGTAGCAGCTGCTTTGATCTGCTCCAGTGAAGGTGGATAGAAAGTTTGAAGCTTGCTGGAAGGCAGCTGTTTTTCTACTGCAGCCTTCTGGGAAGATCTTGTGGGTCAGGGAAGGATTAAAGCATGGGTGATGCCTCTCAGGACCTTAATTAGTAGAGGGGAACACCTTGATTGCTGTATTCTGTGGCTGTCTCAGGCAGTTAATGCCACCTCTGGGGCCCACACTGCGTCTGCACACTCATCAGAGCAGCTCTCCTGGGTGCAGGGAAAACCGAGTGGAAGTGATGAAGAGCTGAAAAATACAGGAGTCTTCAGCTGCATCTACATTTTGGAGGGAACCTGATGAATTTGCACAGTCCCTCTGGGTTTCACAGTCTCTGTCCAAGAAAGATCTCCTTCATGTAGGAGCTCCACAGAGTTTGGGTGCTGCTCTGCTGACTGTAATTAAGTGCTCCTTGGCTAAAGGGTTTTGTTCAGTTTATATGTGATACTTTCCTGGAAGGCTATTAAATGCTGTTTTCCTAAGATAGAGGCTTTTGAAGCTATTCCAGGCTTTCATATGAAGATTCTTTTAGTCAGTTGCAGTAAATAGGAGGATGAATGCTTTCCTGTGAGTGCCATATGAGGCCATCAGAGGCAGATGCAGAGTTTTCAGCACAGCTGTTTCTGTATTTGGTGACTGGGTTGGTTCCCCTGAAAGAGATTCTGCAGAAGTCCAATGGATTTCACTAGAGCCTTGTGCAAAGCTGTCCTAGTATCACAAACCTCTGGTGCAGTCAATCAGGGACTTTCCACCAGTCCTATGACATGAGAAATGCTATTTTGAGATATCCCCTCTTCCTCTTACCCGAGTTGTCTTTAGGTTTTGAGTGCTCCCTGTTCAGAGCAGGTCAGAGCCCTTTTTCCCTGTCAGACACAATGTTCACTCATTCAAACCCACAGGAAGATGAAGACTGCTCTGGAGCCCTATGGCATGAAGGAGACCTCAGGGCATCCAGTATGGGTGGGCTGGTCTGCCCACAGGTGTCCTCTGTTGAAGTCTTCCTCGGATCTTGCCTCACTTTCAGCTTTGCAGCTTGGGCAAGGATCAGTCTTCATCTCAGCAGTGCCAAGGTCAAGACAGAGACCAAAGGGATCAGGCTGCTGCAGTTGGTCTTCTGTTGAATCTTTAATCTCTGAAATTAGTAACTAAATTAGCCAAGGCAAGAGCTGGACTAGTCAGTTAGTTACTGCAAGAAAACCATCCAGGTTCACTTATTTCTTAGGAAGGAACTTCAAGCTCTCTTGCATATTAGAGATTGAGGGAGCAGATTTCAGAGGAACTTGCACAGCTCATTTGATTCCTCTATGCAGCAAAATCATTGTGAGTTCAAATCATGACATGCAGGCTGCAGTGACGTGTTCTGGGGACTCAGAAGGAATCTGAAATTGGATCCTGGCTCTGAAGCAGGCATGTGACCAATCTCCAGGCATCCCCAAATTCTGGTGTGGGAAGAGCTGGTTCTGAATGCTACACATAGTCCCCAGTTCTATTACGGTCCAAACCGATTTTTTTTTTTTTTTTTGTCTGAATACCACCTTATACATAACCCATACACCCCTCACTTAGGGATGCTTTAAAACGGGGATCAAGTTCTCCTCTGTCACAGAGCACTGAGGAGGGATCCAAAACTCAGGAGGAGCCTATTAAATGTTTTAGGGCAGGTTGCCAGTTCTTTTGCCAGCACACAGACTACTACAAATTCTTACACGCACATACATAGTTGAGACTCGCCCTGCGCAGTGACACCAACCGCATTTAATTCCCGTGCATACCATCCCTCTTTGCCAGCCTCCTCTCCGATGCTTTTTTTCCTCGTTCTCCACAAACACAATTCTAAATTCAGTCCCTGAGTTTCCATTAAGGATGAGCAAAACAGAGCTTTAAACTCTGTGGCTGTTTTAACCCATTTGCTCCTGGATCAAAGAGCTTCTCGGTTTTGTTCCAACAACTCGGGAAACTTTCCCCCACTGAAACCATGGTAGGGGAAAAAAAAAAAAAGGACGACTAAAAAGAAATTAGTTTTACTAAGGTGGAGCAGTTTTCTTTCTCTGGTGTGGTTTTTCTAGCAGAAATGTGAGTTAAAGGAATGATGGTGAATACAATCTTAGGACTGATCTGAGCCTTCTATGAATATTCCTTTGTAGAAGCACACTCCAGTGTATTCTGGTCTGGACTTGTGGCTGGGAGTTCAAGGTCACATTAAAGAGGCTGACAGTGCAGCTCAGATCCTGCAGCACCTGCTCATGCCTTGGCTCTGATCCTTTTTCAGCAAAACAAAAATTATAAGTATAAAAACCAAGCTCCTGACATGCCATGAGCTTTCAGTTTGATTTTTTTTTTTTTTTTGGTCTTATGAAGAAAGAAGCATTAGCTGGGGCACAGGGTAGATGTATCATTCAGCACTGATGGAGTTAATTGTGATCCCTTTTCCTATGGCCATCCACCACTGGGTGAGCGTAGCTGCATTGTCCATGATCACAGCACTGTGTTAAATGTGCTGCTCTTCCTGGAGCCATAATGTGAAATACCCAGGGCTGTACTAACAAAGACCTTACACTTGGTTTTGTGTGTGAAAACATGGAGCTTTTCCATGAGCAGCTCCTGGCCCCTCATGGCATCATGGTGCAGCCTGTGCTTTTACAGTTCACTGGAAGCTGCCTCAGCAGATCCACCAGAAATATCTGTTTTCCAGGATTTAAAACTTTGCTGAGAAAAAAAAAAAAAGTGTTCCATGGGCTGAAACCTGGCATTTGAAGGCTCATCTGAGGAATCATTTTCTCATTTTGTTCCAGATTCTGTCACCTTCACAGGGTGAATTTCTATTTCCTTGCAACTGAGACTGGTAAGAGCCACCAAAAGAAAGAGTGAAAAAATCTGAGTATGAACTTCAGATCAGGCATGTTCTAAATTGAGCAATGAGCACCTTGCGTATACAGTCATGAAACACTTATTTCCCTAACAGAGAATTAGTTATTGATAAATGCACGATGTGATGTAGCAACAACTTCCAATGTTCTGTAAGATAAGAGTTATCCTTTAATCAGCCAGGAGAACGAGATGAAATGGAGACTAAATAATAAGCATTATTCTTGTGGGGGTGCCAGCTCCAACCCAGCAATTTGAAATTGAAGCTTGCTGATGGTTTTCATCACCCTGATCTGCTCTGAGCTCTGTGCTCGGGCTCACTGTTGCCTGTCACCTGTGTAATCATGGGGTTCCTGCTCTCTGGAGAGGCAAAGAGAGGGTTTCAGTCACATTCTGCACCATCCTGGCCTCTCCCTCCCCACGCTGGCTCCCTGGGTGGTTCTGCTCTGCTCCTTCAGCCTCTGCTCCCCCCACTGCTGCCTCTCATCCCCCCAGCTCTTTGGAGAACTTACACAGGAATTTAAGTGGATGTGTAGCATTGACTGACAAACTGAGGATTTCATGGCATTATTTGATCTTTTGATGCAAGTCTTTTAAAGAAATGATCCACTGATGTGATCCATTTTAATATTTTTGCCCAATTGACCAATTAAATTATTTTATTAAAAGTATTGCATGGTTTGTAAAGAATTTAATTCTGTCTCATGGTAAGAAATTTTCTCAAATATCTGCTTGCCTGCCCAAGTTTTGGGTTGCTGCAATGACCTTAATGCATATGTTTCACTGAGCCTCCAAAAGTGCTGGCTGGCAAAATGTGAGATACCTGGGCTCAGACCAACATAAGGTACATGGAAAACAGAACATTTTGCTGCACAAATGCAGAACATCTAGAGTATTACAGGTTTACACCTGTGCAATTACTTTGATGTAGTCATGCTGGAGCAGGGAGAGAAAAAAAAAAAAACAATGTAGATGAAGACTTCAGCTGACAGAGAAAATAAAAACACAGCTTGTGGTTGTGTGAACTGATCTGTGATAAAAATGTTTGCATAAAATTACATGCAAATGACTGGGAAGTACAAACATACCCTCAAGAAAGTCTGTTCCACTCAGGACCAGAAGCAGAAGTGCTGGAAATATAGGAAGCAAACTTGACCTAAAGGAAGTTACAGGGTGAGGGTGAGAGCTTCTTTCAGCCAAAATCAGTGATAAAGCACTCGGTTATCTTGCTGGGCAGGGGATCACCCCTTGGTCTGGCAAGTGAACGGTTCCTGTCTAGCTCAGAAAAGATTTGGTAGGCACCTAAATTGTTTTTATAGAACTTAAACATATTTGAAACCTGTAGAACTGCGTGTCAGGGTGAGTAATTTTTGGGACCTCGTCTGCCTGTTTGGAGGTGGAGGTTGGGATGGGCGTTTAGGATACAGCAGAGGAGGCAACCCCAGTCATGTGTCCCATTCACTTTGTCAAGTCATGATTATTCTGGGTCTCAGAAATCATCATTCCCTTGGGGAATGAGGACAGCCCAGGCAACATGACCATAAACTCCAGGTCAGTGCTCACTGCTGAAGAGAGCTGCTCGTGTTGCCTACGTTGGTGTGTCTTGACTATTTCTTGGAGGAGATTCCTCCTCATCTTTTTCTGCAGGTGGCTTCCCCTGTAGAGTGAAGGTGAATCTTGGCTGCTTGAGTGCTAAACTGTCTGACTGAGCCACCAGAATGTAACCAGGGCTTTCCTGAGACAGTATAATACATGGACATGCATCTTTTTAGGGGTCTAATTGGGCAAAGATATGCACATGAATAGGTAAGTGTGTAAATTTTAAAAAATTGGGTTTCACCCTCACTTTAACGAAAGATGGGAAAAGTAATAATTATAACTTAAATAACATTGATGCAAAATGACAGCAGTATTTTGCTTATCTGATCTTACTGTTCCTTTGATGGTCTGGTTGCACAATGATTACAGCTAACTCTGCAGAGGCTGAGAGATAGCACAATATTGCCCATGGAAGTTATCATCTCCCTGCTTCTCATCACAGCCACACTGTCATTAATTACCCAAGCTTGACTTTAACCAGGAATACTTCTCTTTAATATATATTTCCGGTTCCCATATATTTCAGGGAAAAGCATTGACTTTATTGGCAAGAAGGACAAACAAAAACAAACTCTCCTGAGATGTTAAGCACATATAAAAATCCAGATGTTTCCAGCGTCAGGGTTAGGGGGTTTTATTATTTTCCTTTCTTTTGGACTCTGTTTTCCTGCCAGGCCCACAGGAAAGCACACACAGAATGAAGCCACTCTCCAATGGCAGCTTTGAGGTGCAAACTCTACAAACAAGAAAAAACAAACATAGTCAAAACCGAGCGCTTTCCTCCTTTGTCGTTTGTTCTGCTGCTGCTGGGACCCAGGCTCGTACCTGGGGTAAGAGTTTTTCCTGTTCCTTCCAAGGCCACGCTGCTGTGACCTGGGGACTTCTAAGGCAGGGAAAGAGGGGGCACAAGGGGATGTCTCATCTCCCAGATCCTTCCTGGAGACGTCCAAGTGCTGGCTGCCCATTGATCCCGAGGCAGCGTGTGGGGGGCAGATAAAGCTGTGTTTGTTGTACATCTCCCACTGGCCAGGGCATCCTTATCTCCCCTGCAAATCGGGGGCAACATGGCTTGTGTGGCTTCTTGGGGAGGCTGGGGAGGGGAAAGACCTTGTGCTCAGGACTAAGGAATTTCCCTTATTATCTGATTAATCTTTAGGACTTCCCTGCCTTCCTTCCCCTCTTCTTACAATCGTGCTGTGTGTAGGCCTGGAGGACTCCCGGGAGTTTGAAGGACACGCTGATTTATTCTTTGTTCGTGGCTGCATTAATGAAGGGCAGTAGTCTTTCCAACCCGGTGGGTTCTCCAGACTTGATAAAACTTGCATAAAAACACTGGGAGGATTCATTGCTACTACTCCTCTGCTTTATTAAATAGCTGCTGCATTAGGCACTCTGCACAGCATTAGTGCAATTAGTGATCCACATTTATATAAATTTGATAGTGACCTGTGATAAGAGAATGATACCATAGCGTCTTGCTGATGCCACTTTTCTTCTCAGAGTGTTGTTTCCCAATATCTTACTCCATCCTGACCCAGCAGTAATGAAGTCAATGAAAACTTTTCTTTTGATGTGAGAGGGAGCAGCAAAAAACTCACCCTTAAATTCCTCACATGAACTTGACTCTCATTAAAGTTAGTGGAAAAAAAAAAATTATGTGTCCAGCTTGTATACAGAAATTATGCTGATTGTCCCTTCTGGCTGTAACAAAAAATAACCCCAACCAAACCCAAAAAACAACAAGCAAAATAATTTAGGAAAGCCTAAGTCCAACAAAGACTATTTTTCCAGTGTATTAAGTAAGTACCATATATTCCATGGTTGTGCTTACTGCTCAGTAGGGGAACTCATTTTCAATGGAGGATAGCGAAGTTAATCCTGTTCTGTTTTCTTTTGCTTACTAAAAGAGCTTGAAAGACAAGCATTTGTTAATTGTATGTACAGAAAATGCACATGCAGAGCTCAGTTTAATCCCCAAAGTTACAAAGATTCCAGGAAAACCAGTTAAAATTAGAGGGAGGGAGAGCAAAGAGGAAATTCCCTCCTTCTTTTTTTTCCTTTTTTTATCAAAAAATTTTCAGATTGTGGTGTCAAAAATGAACATTGAAAAATACCCCTCAGTTCTACTCTGTAAATTTGGGAATTACTGTCAATTCAATATATCCCATTTCATCGAGCTCTGGCAAGAAATGTACTGATGGGGAAAATATCTTTATTACACAGGGAATCGCTTGCTTTGCCACTATCAGTTGTGCTAACAGCACCTCCCAAAACACTGTTAGGACCTAACTTTTCAGCCAAATTTCTCTTGGAAGTGCTAAAACAGGTTCTTTTTGGACATAGGAGTGCTGCCTGGCCATGAGGCTTCCCAGAGACAGACAGACAGTGCTCCTCTTGTGTGACAAAATGTACAATTCTGCCAAGCAGATATAAAAGGCATCTTGGTGGCAAAGCTCATGGTTTTGTCTCTGAGCAGCCACTGGATGCTGGAGCAGCCCTCCCTGCCCTTCTGTTTCCTCTCTGTCCAAGCACAGCGAGTCACACACCACCAGCAAAAGTGATGTTTGCAAGGCTGGGAGTTCCGACACAGGGCTCCAAAGCCGTTGAGGAAAGTCACTCTCCAAATATCTGAGTCACCCCCTGCTCACCAGCTAGCAGAGGGTGCTCTGCCCCTCGGAGAGCCCAATCCCTTCCTGGGCTGTTGCAAGCCTGAGAGTAGCTGGAATTCTTAGTCACCTCTCCGTCAAAGTCCTGCCCTGGCGTCATCGATGAAAGACTTGATCTTTTGCCGTTTTTACAACAGGAACCCTTCTCTCATCGCTTCCCAACGTGCCACAGCAGGACAGAGCCGTGACCCACCCTCTCAAATTCACTGTTCCGAGGCACAGAGGGCTCTTTCAGAGGCACAGTCCCATTTGGGATCTCTTCCCTAAGACTCTGTCCAGCAGCCATCTGTTGTGCTCTCTTTGTTGACCCGTAGTGGGGCACAGGAAATCTCACTTCTCCCAGCCACGGGTACACAGTGACCAGTAGCTACCTCTTCCCCAATTTTTTTTGTTGCTTGTCTCTGTGGTTACAGCAGCTAAGCCCCACTTGGGTCCCTGGTGAGTCCCTTGGTCTCCTTGACAGGGAATTGCCTCACAGATTGTCCGTAAGGGCAAGGGTGGGCAGCCTCCAGCACAGCACCTATCTCTGTGTTGGGCTCTCCCTTTGCAGAGGCGTTTCTGAAATCTCAACCAAATGCCCAAGCTGTGCCCTGTGATTTTAAGAGGAACTGGGGTGCTTGCACACAGCTCCAGAGAGGATTGCAGGCATTGATTCATCTCCAGAATCCATTTGTGCCTTCCAAGGGTGGTTGGTGGAAGTTATTAAGAGACCAAAAGGTGGGTGTCTGCATCTGGGGTGAAAACAATGTGGATTAGACTGAAAAGATTCAGTGTTCTGGTGAGCTGTGACAATCCTGGGGAACAGGGGACCGCTGGTAACTTGTAGAAGATTTTCCTTTGGGGCTTGGGATTTTTTGGTATTTTCCCCTCTCCAATTGTAGCCCCTAGAACTCCTCTATTCTCACAGCAGAAGAGCTAAAGCAATGGGGAACCCAAGACTGGTCCTGCTCCCTACAGGAATGAGGATCCAGATCCTGCAGAGGCTGAGAGACAGGACAATATTGCTTGTCATGATTATGGTGCTGCTTGTCCTCAGCACACCCACACTGCTGTCAGCAAGCCAACAGGAAGAAAAATGCCTCCAGGATGCCTGAGTCCCTTCCTCCCAACCATTTTTGGTTTTTAAGCATATAACTAAATTAAATCCTTAAAGATGTGTAATTTCTATGTATTCCCCCTAAACATGCACAAGAAACAGCATCCAAAGGAAGAGCTGAAGCTCAATCTATTTCAGCATTTCTCACCGCAGTCAAACTCAAGAGAACAGCCCAGGAGACTGATCTCCATCTCTGCAGTGAGGCTGTGGGTGGATGTGTTTTCATTAAGCAATCCAAGCCTTCACAGATCTACAGACCCCTTTACATTTCCCCTTGATTTAGTTTTTTTTTGCCCAACTCATCAAAGCTTTTCCCTTTGTTCAGAGATAAGGGAGCAGAGAAGAAAATCCCATCCCCTCTGTGATTCTTCAGGACCTGATGGGGTTCCCCCAGGGTCCAGTTCATAGGTTCTTCTCATCATCAAGAGGTTTTGCCCACCCCTGCAGCTGATTAAGGCTTGGCTTGTCCAGGGAGGCAGCAGCCATGGTTAGCTGGAAATAAGAAAGGGAATAATCCCTCCTACACACTCAGAGACCACACTCTGACCTGGTGAGTAAAAGACTATTTACGGGCACTTGGGAGAACAGCACGGAGACCACCTTATCCTGAGGCAGAGTCAGAGCCACGCTGTGGGTGGGAGCTGGAAGAAAACTCAGAGGGGAGTGGGAGAAGAACACAGCAGGAAGAATGAGAGAGGGTGAAAGGTTCATAAAATCATTTTTAAAAGATCCTTCTTGCTGACTATTGGCACTGCAGACTGATCACAGGCGCTTGGCAAGGCTCAGTCTCTGGGACACACACAACAGGGACCTACCCCGTGCACTGCACACACTGCAGCCCTCCCACCCACCAAACCTCCCCAGGGCCCTCTCTGGGTTTATTTCAGCTTGGAAACTCACCACACCTCTGATGTCATCCCCCACTGGGGCTTGAATTCATTTCAAGTTGCCTGGCCCAGCACAAGGAACATTATTTTTATGTGTTTGAGGTATATCTATGCTTCATAAAACACCACACAGGGCTGAGGTGGCTGGAGACTGAGGGATAAACTGAGGCCAAGCATTTGTACAATTGGTTCTGAAAAGGGATTTTTATTGATTGAATACATCATTTTTTCCCATTATACTGCTGGGGCTACTTATGTCAATTCTGCTGCATAGATTGAGGCTCCACATATTGCACAGAACTCAAGCACAGAGACCAGGAGGAAAATTAAGAACAAAACCAATTAATACATCCAGTCTGATGTTTATTAGATGCCTTTTGAAATGACTGCTCCTTGCCTTTAAAAAAAATCTTGAAGCTCAGTCACTGAAATTCTGTGAAACCCTCAGAGTCTAGGAGTGACTTATTATGAGTTTTTTTGCATGAAAACTCTGTAAAACATTTGCTTCATGGCAATTGATGAAGCATTTCAGCATGTCTATTTTATCATCACATAGAAAGAATCCAAGAACATTTTACTGCCCACTAGAGCCTTTGTCCATAAGAAGTGTTTTGTTCCAGCAATGATAAAGACCTCCTGTATAGCTCTTGTCTAGGACTGCGCTTTGAACTTTAAAATTAACCAGTGCTGGTAAACAGGAAACACCAGATTACAGTTTAGCTCGCATTAAATTGTCCTCTTGGCTTTTTTTGTTGTTGTTGTCGTTTTTATGTTTTAGGCAAGGATAAATAAAATGTTGCATCAAAGCTGAGGCCACAAATTGTTTATTTATTGGGGGTATTTTGCACTTTGCAGTGCAAGCTGCTGCAACTGAAAGAAACATGGGTTGGCACAAAAAGGGGAGGAGGAGTGAGAGCTATAATGGAAGAAATGTTACCCAATAATTAAAATTCAGTGGTACTGTAAATCCTAATGGAAACAACAATGTGTCTTTGTGTACAATTAACTCTGGGCTCCAGTTCATGATAAAAATTCTAGCTTGTAAAAAGCCTTGACCTCAATACCGAGAGCTCAACAGAGGTTCACAAATCTGGCTTAAAAAAAAATAAAAAAAAACTTTCACAGAGGGGGAACAAATAATAGCTGGACTTGGTCCCCTAAATATGCTCCAATTATTCAGGGTGGTTGAAGATAAGATACAGGAGAAGTACCAAGGGAAAAATAGTCCAAGAGCTCACAAAAAACTATAAAGTGCTGCTTGATGTATAGAGTGAAAATTCACCCTCCCCCCTTTTTATCCCAATCCTACATTCTGCAGGGCACCCTGTGTGTTAAAGTCCTCGAAAATCTTTATTATTATTAGTTTAATACTTTTTTAAATGTTAACAAAGCAGACAAAACGAGTTGTTCATTACAGTGAATGACTGACAGGGAAACATGAAGGACTATTCATTAAATAATTACTACTTTTAGGCAGAAAAAGTTACTGTGCTTAAAAGGGGAAAAAACAGTGCAAAATCAAATTGTCTATTCTTTTTTTGGTGGGTGTGTGTGGAGGGAGTAATGTCTCATGCAAAAGACAGTTCTACAAATGTCAATCAGTTTGACAAGCAATTATCAGCCTCAAGGAAAGGACGTAGACTGTGGGTAGAGCCCCCCAGAGCAGAGCAGCTCAGGTGCTGTGCCAGAGGATGGTGGGCAGAGTGGGACCTGTCCAGAAGAGCAGATCTACATTTTACCTGCAAGCCTGCAGAAACCAAATCAAACCTCATAACACTTCCTAATCAACTATAGTTGCATCTGTAGAGGACATTTTTTGGTTGTTGTTTCTCAGTGCTTCTAAAAATGGAAGGACTACACAGAGCTTTATGGAAGGAAATACAATTTGAAAAGGTGTTTTGGAAATATTTTTTGTCAGAACTTGGGCAGACTAGATCCATGCTTGGGCTTAGGATGTTTCTCTGCAGCAGTGAATGCAGCAACTGTAGCAGATGCTTCCTCCAAAGAAGGTGAGAAACAGGATTGTCAAAAACATTTAAGTGCCTGAAGCCCTCAGATCCAAAAGCAATTACAGAATCCTAGAATCATTTAACTTGGAAAAGACCTCTACGATTATTGAGTCCAACTGTTAACCCAGCACTGCCAAGCCCACCACTAAGCCATGGCCCCAAGTGTCACATCTGCTTTTTGAACACTTTTTGCTCCTGAATCCACTTGATTGTCCCCACACAGGCATCTACCTTTTTTTGCCATTTTTAAAATAGTGCAAGAATCAATTTTTAAACACCTGGAGGATAAAATATCAGAAATGCCTCCTTCATATCCTTATGCTGGAAAATAGACAAAGGCTCTCCACCTCCCTGGCACCATTCATCAGTAGCAAAGTATTCAAAAAAGGGAGCTCTGAGTTCCTTCTGAGAGTAACTTACAGCCCCTTTCAACGAGAGCTGTGGGTGCTCAGATGTTTGATTGCAAGACTATTTAGGAGGTGCTTAAAATACAGATAAAGCAGAGAGATGTGATCTCCCTGCTTGTGGAGAGCTATAAAAAGAAACAATTCTGCACTTCAACCACTATCTTTTGATCCTTAACCAGAGGTAGGTTTGGGAAGAAGCTTGCTTGTGTACACTGCAGCATGTTAGCTCTTGGCATCAGGTTGGCTACAGAAGGAGCAGAGCAGCTATAGCTGTTTGTGGTGGAAAGGAAAGAAAGCTTAAAACGAGTGCAAGTGTGGGAAAATAGCACTTTGATGCAAATAATCTTTACAGTGAAAAACTCCATCTGCTCTGGCCCTGTGCATTTGAACTTATTTTATGTTGTACCGGAGCATGCAGATCTCCTGGGAAATTGCTTAAAAAACAGAAGCCCCAGGCTTTTGTGCGTCTATACAAATTCTTGGCATGTCACTTAACTCCATTCTCACCTCAGCCATGAAACACCACTGCAGTTGGTGGGATTCCTCAGGAGAATCATTTCCAAGGGAGGAATGGCATTGGCACTTGGTCCATTGGAGGCAGAACGGGAACATGTGCACTCACGTCCCAGACGGCTGAGCATGCTGAGAGCTGGTGACAACAGTGACAACCAATGCCATAAGTCTTGCTGATCCCAGTGGGGCAACAGCAAGCCCTTAATCCCCGTGTTGTTTCCAAGCTTCCTGTTTTGAAATTGCCATAATTAAATTCTAAAGACTGAGAAAGCACCAAGCGGGCTGCCAAGTTTATGTCAAGCTTTATCAGCTGATCTCATCATAATCCGGTAAATAGCATATCATGAACATCAAATCTAATTAAATCCTCTTGAGATACGGGTTAAAAAACAGACACAAACAAGAATCAAACATTTAAAACCTGCCGCTGTACAATCAGAATTAATCCACAGGGACAAGTGAATTTCCTTGAAATCTGGACAAATAAGCCTTCGATGTTTTCCTTTCCCCGGTGGCTCACGGGCTCTCTGGCACACACAGTCACAAGGAAAATGCAGTTACTGGGGTTTTATTTTCAACACAGATCACATGAAATGCACCTCAAAAGTCTGGCTTCTGAAGTAGAATACAGGATGGAGCAGAGGAGATATATTTTATTTATATTTTTTTTCCTCCTGTATTCTCAGCAGTACTTTTGGTGCTGCCCATATGTAAAGGAATGCTCTCCAGCCACAGGAAGCACAATGAAAACAGCTCTACTGTGGGCTCAACAAGGCAGCAGTGATGTTGTTCTTAAGCCAGTCTCTTGATCATTACATGATCTGCCAGGCACCTTTTGAAACACCTCCCATGCACCATAGGTGTCTGTGTGTGTGCACAAGCCCTTAGGGCTACACCTATGCTGCTAGTAAATTAAACAGTGGCAGGTAATATTCCCAGGCATTGGAATTTGATAGTCTACATTGTTAAATTCCTAGAACCTGCCCTGGCACATTTTTGACCTGAATCAATTAGCATTCTCCCACACATGTCCCAGGAATTCAGGAGTTAGCACAGCCAGGGACCATTCCCAAGAAATGCCGTGACTTCAGTCATCGTGTGTGGTGACAAGAGGAGCTTGATATTATGGACATGGCTCATTCCAGGTCAGTGGGCCTCTCTGCCAAAGAACAGCCTTAACAACACCTAATTTTCTCATCAGAGCTGCTGCCTCTGTACACATCTTAGCCTACATCTGCTCTGTATTAATCTGGGTACGTCACAGGAGTGCTCTGCCCTGAGCAGATCACAGCAGAGCTGCATGAAAGGGCAGCTCAGGACTGTATCTGCTGGCTGACTTGATGAACCACAGCTTTCCTATACACAGGCAGGAGCTGCTCTTAAATGCAACCTTTCCAATCGGTTCCATCAGGTTACAGCAGAGAGGAACATGGTAAAGGGGCTTCTTTGTTCCCACCCTTCTTTCTTGATGTGAACTAGCACATCCCTGGTCTCTCTGATAACCAGAAAGAAGTTGATGCTTGCACCTCTTGCAGTCCTTTAACAAACTCATTCAGAAGAGTGTGAATTCATAACAAGCAGTATAATTTCACTCTAGAAAAAAACTTTTTAAAAGCTCTCTTTTCACCTCCAGGATTCAACTAAAAATCAAAACTCAGAACAGATTTGCCTGAAGAGAAAAGAACAGCCCCTCTGGTATGCATTCACCCCACCTGGCTTTATGTATCTAAAATAAAACCTCACTTCTTCAAGGCTTCCTCTGCAGCCAAAAGACACCAGAAGGTTCATCTCAGTCCTAAGTTGTGACTCCACTAATACAAGGAGCATAGATCAGCAATTATTATTTCAACATTTCAAATTAATGTCTTTTACCTGCAAACCTGCAACGCTTCTTGATATGTCCACTTTGATATTGCCTTTCAAGTCTCCTACAAGTATCACCACTTTTCTGTATTTTCATAGGAAAATAAAAAGAAAATTATCCAGTTATGTCCCTGTCAACAATAGCAAAAGGCATTTTGCTATTAAGTCAGATAAGAGTTTCAGAGATTCAAAATGAAGTTTACGTTCTCATGATAAAAACCCATAAGTTTCGTAGCACTAAAGTCACCCTGGCTGAGAAAGGGAAGCAGACCCTTTACAGAGCAACAGTTCATCATAAATGGTTCGTTCACATATCTGTAATTTCCCCTAAAGCAATGTTGCCTGCCCCTACTACTTACTAATTTCACAGCTAAGCTACCACCAGGGTAGATGCTGGACTCAGGAATTCTCCTGTACAAGCTTTAATACCACAGTTCTGTATGTTGTGATCATTCAAAAACTTGGAGCAGAGATGGATGTGGATGGATGGAAGGATGGATGGATGGATGGATGGAGGAATGGAAGGATGGATGGATGAATGGATGAATGCATAGATATGGATGGAAGGATGGATGGATGAATGGATGAATGTGAAAACAAGGGCACAAGAGCAGCTACTTAAATTTGCATCCCCACCAAGCAGCAGCTACAAGGGCCCTGCTGCTTCCAGCCATATGAAGGAATGTGTCCCAGACATTCATATTGCAGTACTACAGCCCACTTAAATATCGTTGTGATACGGATTTAATTCAAGCAAACTGCAGTTTGTACCTGTGGCATTTAAAATGTGCTTAAAACTGGCTTTTTCTTCCCTGTTTGCTGACTCCATTCCTTAAAATAAATTTATTTATGTTGAAAAATCTGAATTTACCTGTCTTTGCAAATGCTTTAGTAGAGGATGTTGTGCAAAAGTGGCAATCTGTGAAACTTTGCCATTTTGTAATACCATGACTGTCCTGGTCCTGTTCTTCCTCCCCCTCCACATGTCACTCACACTGCCAGTCCCTCCTGCAGCACACCCTGTGTTTTGGCAGGCTGTGTCCTCAAAGACCACGCATCACTCCCAGCATCTCCATTAGGAAAGTGCACCTTTAGTTCACCCCCTTTTCCATGAGGTCTGCAGCCCAATAAGCAAAGGCAGCTTCAAAATGAGACCTTGCCAAGCTTATTTACAGAGAGCTAATGACAGAGAAACAATGTGGCAACGAGGAAGGGAAAAAAAAATCAATTCGCCCGGTCATTTGGCAAGGAAGGAATGCCCATTTCCCTTCTTTCCAAAGTTTTGTTTTGGGTCCAGAGGGAAGGGTCTGCTGTGTTCAGTGGAAGTAAAACTACTTATGTAGCTGAGTATCAGAAGAGCCAGAAAAGCCAGTGACCTGTGATGTCTTTAAAGCAAGATAATATTTAACAGCTTTAAAAGGAAAGAAACTTTAGTCTTTGAAGACCAGATATAGCAAGCTATATTATCTGTCAGTGCTATTATTAATAGTGAAAAATAACAGTAACACCTTCACAAATTCCAAGCACAGCTGATCAACCTTAGCTGATGGCTTTTTTGTTAACTGGGTCTTACAACTTTTGGGCTGAGCCTACATGTCAGTCAGCATGAAGTTGTTGATCAGGTGTGCATCCACTCCTTCACTCCCTTCACTCACCATCATTTTAATCAAGACAAAGGCACAGGATGAAAACTGTACCTTGACACTTCTTAATTTGTTGCAGCTTTGATGCTGGAACAGTTGTTGTCTCTCCATGGTTCTTTTTCTCACTCTTCTTCCTCCTTGCCAGTGATGCCTTAATGTGTGTTTCTCTGTTTGGTACCTTTAGGGCATGCTCCAAGAGCATTAACATCTTTTTAGTCTTGTTTGTACAGCCACTTGTTGGTGATAAAATCTTTCTCTTCAATGTACAAGATCTTTTGCTTCTATGCAAGTGATTACATTTCTGCCTAACCTGTTGGTGGGTCTCCACATTTTGAAAACACTAGTCAATGCTGAAGTTATACCCAAGCAATGAATTTTATCTTTGGGCATTAGAGGTGATGCTCTTTCTCAGATGCACTTGTTGAAACTCAAGATTTTCCAACTGTTCCAGCAAGGATCAGCTGACTGCAGCTGCTCCACTCAGGGTGGCACCTGAGGCAGTGTTTGCTTTCCTTACACTTCCCTCACCAGGGGCAGCACCCTTGGGGGAGGTTATGGGTGACCCTGCTGACACTGGGGGTGATCCTGGCTGTATTCCCAGCCTGCTCATCCCTGGCACTCCATGCTCTGCCTTGCAGCCCCCCATAGGACCAAGGGAGGGTGGACACAATGGCCTTGGGCTCCTTTTGCAAGGGACCAGATGGGATTTGCCAGCTGACACAGCCTGGGTTGAGTTCTGGCTGTCTATAAAGAAGATACCAACATGAGGTGCTTGGCTTCAGGCTGTCCTTGTGGAGCTTTATCTCAGCTAGATGGAGATAAAGCCTTTGGCCCAAGGTGGAGCAGCATTTGCTTCCCTTGGGTAGCCTGGGGAGATCCACAGGAGACAGAAACATGCTGGAGAAGAATACAGCTGCTCACCTCTCATGCCCACCTAGAAGTGAAGTACCTGTGACGTACTGGTTTAAAAAAAGCCTTCTTCAGGCAGATAAAGTCTGGAAAAAACACCATCCTTCTCTGATAATTCCAGCATGCCTCAGGTTGCAAGGCCCTAGGACTGACAGCCCTGTTCTAAGAACAAATTCCATTTGAGTTAAAGAGTCAGGCAGGAACCCAAAGCATGACGCAGGCTCATCCTGGGTGACCATGGCAGTAGATGGCAGCAGTGCCATCACCCCTAATGCTCACGGAACCAAGGTGATCCTGCTTGACAATGGCCATTTCCCAAGGAACAAGATCAATCAAGGTATGAGATCAACCATAATCATCCTCCAGAGGCCCCAGAACTACTCTGCCATTTGGTGCAATTATTTTTTCCACACAGACCTCAACATCTCACAAAACTGAAGGCAAGCCCCTGTTCCCCAGTGCTGAGCACCTCTGGTGATGACTGAGCTTTGGGGTTCACGTCAACAATCACAAGATTTTAATCCACAAGAGTGGATAAAACCTCTGCAAGGGGATGTTCCCACTATGCTCACACGGCACTCCTGGATGCAGGGACTCATCCGAACCCTGCCTGGAGAGCTGAGCTTTTGTGAAGCAAATGAAAAGGCAACAGCCAGGGAACTACCAAGGGCCACCGATGTAAATGCAAGCACAGCTCCAGGCTGAAAAACAGCTCCAGGCTGAAAAACAAAGGACAGGGTAATGAAAAGCAAAGCTGATGAGCCATCCTCAGTATCAGCACTTGTGGTTCACTTTCCCCTCCTGAGAAGATTTAAGGCCCCAGTGACAGATGCCAATCTTGCCTGCCCTGTGAGAAGGGGTTGGCTTAAGTGGTGAGCCAGGAAAGGAAGGCAAGAGGGATTCTGTTTCATTTTTTTTTAAGGAATTAAAGATGCCCCCGTGTCTTTAACCTTCAGGATAACCTTGTTTCAGTCTGGTTCTCATTGCTGGACTGCTCCTTGATGAGCTTTTTATGCCTGATTAATTAGTACACTGAAGGGGAATGGGGGCTGCTCTGTTTAGCAGCTTGTGCCTCCTTCTGACTAATCCACCACCCAGCTCCACAGCTCCAGAGGGTCTGTAGTTGCCTCTTTCATGCCTCTGCTCTGGGGTTTCATTGCCTCTTTCTACTTTCTGATCAGATGCTGCCTATTGATTCAGGTACATTTATTGAGGGCTAGCTGGAGACCAGTTTAATTTGAGTTTATGGGCTTTATTTCTCCACTACCACAAAACTTTTCAAAGAAAAAGAAAATGCAGATGCAGGAGAGACTGGTTCAGATTTATGGAGCACTATCTTCCAAAGAGTGACTTTTACAGTGTTATGGATGACAAGAAATCATAATTTTTTAGGAAGATATCTTTGCATATGCCATTATTGCCAGTGTGTGTGCAATCAAGAGAAAAGCACTTTTGTGGTCTTTTAATTTTTAGAAATGTGAACCTATAATAATACACCTTATGCTAAATTATTTTGTGTCCCAGTTTTCCCTAGAAGGGGCAGGGAGGAAATACTGACCCTCTTGGTAAATCACTTTCAGCTCTGACAACAAAAAAATGTTGGAGAAAAGCTAAGCAGTATTACCAGGGATAAAAATGAAGGCAGCTTGCTGCTCAAATAGGGGGTTTTTTTGGCTAAAACAGGAAAAAGTAAAACTACAAAGCAGATGTGAGTCTGACTACGGAGCCTGGGCAGGTGATGGCTTGGTCACTTTGTCACTCTCTGGGAGTTACAGGGCGGTCAGGTGCAGTTCATGGGGAAGAAACGGTGTGTGAGTGCCCTTGAGACACCTTGTGCAGCCTGCACAGCCCTGGCCACAGCACACGGGACCAGCCGTGCCCTGGTGCTGCTCTGTCACCTTCCCTCTCTGCAGGTCAGGTGAGGCTTTGCCCTGGATCAAACAGGAGTTAATGGCTCGATGCAGACACGGCTGGGTGAGGCTCTCCAGGCTGGCCAAGGGGGCAGGCAAGGTGAGCAACAGCCCCTCCTGATCACTCCCCATGACTCAAAGAGATTAATGTTAGCCCGAGGGTGTGCCTGATACCCACGGTTCAGGTGCTGACAGGAGGGAACAAATCTGGGATTGGGGAAAAGAAAGGAAAAGCTCCTTTCTGGGGCTGTAACCCCACAGGTACAGCCAGGTACAGGTACACAGCTGGGCCCCTCCGGGCTCTTGGTGCTGGTGTGGGTGCTGCCCAGCCTCTTTTCAGGTGAGCTTTGGTGATGCTGCCCTGTCCTCAGCAGGAGAACTGCACAGGAGCTGCAAGGTGGCACTTCTGTATTCCAGGGAAAAGCCAACTTCATGGCAGCATCCTCAGTGCTCAGGTGCATTCCTGAGTACATGATGTGCTCAATTCAGAACTCACAGAGTAACTAAACACTCTGAGAGCCAAATTCCCCTTCCTGCTTTAATTCCAGGCTCGGTGCTGTGGAAAATGGTCTGGGAGGGACTTGGAGAGGCATGTAGTTCATCTCAGTTCCCAAAGGCAGGATAAGGTCTTCTTGTGGGGATCCTTTTTTGTCTAACCTGTTCTCAAACCCATTTGGTGATAAAAATCCACACCTTCCATTGGTGACCCCTTCTGGTGCTCACCTGGGCTTTGATTCACAGAGTGGTGAATTCCCCCAGTGTGATGCAAGGAGAGGTTATATACAAAATATTCCTTTTACGGGAGGCATGGTAAAAAAAATCGGAGATAATACACATGTATCTCACCTGTCTGGTATTCAGACACCCAGTGACCCTGGGTAACCCAGAACAGGCACTTTAGCTGCAAATAACTTCACCAAGTAACAAGAAATCTGTTTTTGAGAACTCTTACAAAGCCTGTTTTAGTAGGTTGCATTTCAAAACAGCGTCCTACTGGTTCAGTGACACATGTAACCCTGTTTCACAGAGAGAAGTTCAACACTCGGCCAACCCAGCTGGGGAAGCTTTAGTTCAGTTTAATTTTGTTAAGGGAAAACTGAACAGCTCATTTTGAGTATCTTTTACCTCCAAAGTACATGTCTAAACCTGCATATTTTTTTTCCCCTGGTAAAACCCTGTTCCTTCTGGAGAAGCTGAACGGGGAAAGGCCCCTGGAAACTTTCTGCTGCACTGGAGGACAGGAGGGTGCTGAACTTCCCCAGGCTCTGCTGAAATGTGGGGCACATTGTGGAAGCTGAGGAGCACCATGAAACAGGATGCACGTGGCTTTCCATCCTCTTACCTTGGGTCACTCTGGGACATGGCCCAGGGAAGGGTGACACGAACTGGGGTGCAAGGAGCACTTCCTCTAATAGGAATTCCTCAATTACCAGCAAATAATAACTATCCCTCCAAAATACCAGTCCTGAGCCATTGCTTGTTGCTGAGGGAATAGAAATGCCATTACAGAGATCATGGGTGAGACATTACAGCACAGACTGTGTTCCTACCATGAGGGGAGGCATGGCACAGGGCCTGGGATCATCTGGGAGCCTCCTCCACATGACCAGACCTAGAGGGCTTGGTGCCTGCCTTGCCCAGCAAAACTCAGGCTCCAAGGAGGCACAAAAGTCCATTAATGGTAGAGTGTAGCATATGTAGGCTGAAAAATAACCACTGCAGAGCATGCAAGGGAATAGAGTGGTCATGGAGGATGCTGGGCTGAAAATTGCAGCAGTTTTTCCATAAAGAACAGCAGCAAGCTGGTGCCTGTGGATGCTCCAGGAGCCCCATCAGGCCATGGCAGCAATGGCAAGAAACCTCCTTTTGCAATATATTCATCCACTGAACTCTAGAGCTCTGGCCCTGGACAGAAGAACATGAACAGGGTGGAACAGAGCCCTCCCCACCTTCCAGAACGGGGTCAAGCACCGAGTTTAGCTCCCAGTGCCTGCACAGGTCATGGCCAGTGAGATCCTCCCAGTTCCCATTTCGGAGGAAGTGAAACTTGGGTGAGCTCTGGGGCTCCTGATTCCTCTTTGCACAGAACTGGAAGAACTTTCCTGTCTCCTTCCCATGGGCACTTCCCTCTGCCACAGAGTGACCATCCCCTCCTGGCCACTGCCCTGGCCACCCACCATGGCCTCAGGTTTGCCTGCAGCACCAAGCAGGGAAGGAAGAGGAACCCAAGGGAATTTGTGTCCCCTGATCCCACCTTTATGTGGCACCTTGGCAGGGTGCACAGAGTGGCTTCTGCAGAGCTGCTGTCCTAAAGCTCAGCACTGAGGACAGAAATATAAAAACTCACAAGAAAAATTACCTACAATATGGCTTAGAGCAGCAAAACTGCCCGTTGTGCAGCCTGGTTAAACACAGTAAAAACACACACGTGTGTGCAGGGAAGGAGGGAGATTGGGCTTGAATTAAACTGAATTTCCCCTTGACTCCCAGCAGCCAAACTGAAAAATAAATTATTCACCAAGGCTTATTCCTGAAGAAGCCCTGGAGGACTGCAGGCCCAGGCCACTGCCCAGGTGTGTACTATCCAGAGCCCAGTTTGATGGCACTTTGCTATCGAGAGGAAACAAATTAATTTTCCTCCTTTGAAATTGGGAGACGTTTGCATTAGGGGATGCATAAAATAAAAATAAGGGGGTCCTGAAAGAAATTACTGAGAGCAATAAGTATCCCAAGCCATTGCCTGCTGAGAGCTGAAGGAAACAGAGGCTGAGATGAGAAGAAAATGTAATTTTATTCCCCCTTTAAATAGAAAGTCTTATTAAAGTCTTCTCTTTGAGGCTGAGCATTGCTCTCAGTGAGTCAGGGCTGTTTTCTGGGTGTTGAGGGGAGAGGACAGCAAACACCTCACAGTGGGTGCCCTCCTGAGGCAAGAGCATCACCTCTGAAATGTGCAGGAGGATCAGTCCAAGGAGATTACCTGGGCCTGAGCACAGGACCTGCCATGGGCAGTTTTCCTGTGGTGGAAGCTGTTCAGATGTGCATGAGAACCCTCCAGCTGGTCAGAACACCCAGAGACAATAACAACATTCAGCTTGAAAGTTTGGGGATCAAATTAGTGATCTGCTGTGAAAAGTATGCAGATTTTTGTAAAGAAGATGTTGCTGTTCTAAATTTAAAAAAAAAAAAATAAATTCCCAGCGAGTGAGACAAGAGGAGCAGCTCCCCTCCCTCCTTGTGGCCAAACACAAGGTAATGTTTTGTTTCTGACTAAAACTAAACTATTGCAGGAAAAATGTGGCTTATCAGGAAGTTGGCTGTAGGTTTTGCCAGTCCAGCAGGGGTTTCTGCAGGGATAACCTGCTCCCCTGTCCCTTGCTGGTAGCAGCAGATTCAGACAGCCGCCCTGCCCTCTCCCCTGTCTGCCTTGTGGCTTGGTTTAGAGTCACAAAGGGTAAAAAACAGCCTAAGAAATGTGTGCAGACCTTATCCTGCCTCTTCTTTTCCCTGTCCGGGTTGCCAGATCCATGCTTTTGTCATCACCCCTGAAAAGGAGCAGATCCTGACCCCATCCAAGCTGTGGGGAGCCCCTGGTCACCCTGGGGCCACACTCCTGTAGGAGACTGAGCAGGAATGGTTTGCTCAGGGAGCAGCATCCCTGTGAGACCTGCCATGGTTTAATAGACATATCTGGTGGCAGTTTTAATTTGGGAAGATGTCTGCAGAAACAGGAAAGCAACGAAGGGGGTTGATTTAATTTTGCTGCATATCTCCTTCCAAGAGGATATTTTTGATCAGCTTTCCAATGTTAGTGCCACATTAGTGATGAGGCGAGATCTGACAAAACTGTAATAATACTTTTCTCATTTATTCTCTTAAAGCACTCAACTTCTATCATAAGTCAATGAAATTAAATTAAATATACAGAGAGAAAGTTGTGGGTCAAATTCTCTGGAGTTTGGGTCATTGCTAATAATGTAACCAGATTAAAAAACCTTAAAGTTCACATAAAGTGAAAGGACAGGCAGAGCCTTAGCAGAGTTAGGAAAGTGCCGAGTGCTGAAGGAAGGGAACAAAGTGAAAACCAGACAGTGAATCATCGCCACTCGTGTGTGCAAAACCCGACTGGGAATTCAGGCAGGGCCTCTTGTTTTGCTTCGCCCCTCCCTTTTATTCTTTTTGCAGATTATTAATATTTGTGCTCAAGCAGCTGTTTGAGGTGTCCCAGAAGGAAACTTCCCTCCAAGCCTCCCCACAGCATTTTTCTTTCCCTGTGACCTTCCCCAGTGTCCCTCCACTCAATCCTCACTGCAGCAGGGCAGGACAGGAGGTGTTTGGCTGAGCAGGGCTTGCTGAGGTCACTTTGGGTCTTTGGTGACCTGACAGGCTCTGATTGACATCCTTGCTCTAGTCTGACATTGACACACAGTTTTAAAGGTGGAATTGAATATTTTAAAGGGTACATTTAAAAATGTAGAATGGGAGAAAACGGGGAGGAAGATTAAACCAGATAATTTCTTCTAAGTGATGTATTGTGCTTCTAGATCTTTTAAAAAGGAGGGACAACACTGGCAAAAGACATTTCCTGGCTGGCAGGCAGAAAGGGGAGTAGAAGTCTTGAAGGTAACCTTTCTAAGAAAGGTGTGATCTTTTCACCCTTTTTATTTTGGCAGAGCAGGCTACAGACTGCAGGCAGCATTTCTGTTTCACTGACTGCATTCGCAGTGGGTTTGCCCAGAAGTAGCAGACTAGCTGGGAGTTAAATCAGAGTAAATCACACACCACCAAAGCAAGGCAGATAAGAACCCACTGCACTCTAGGACAGGTCAGAATGGGGTTTGTGGTGATGATGAGTGCTCAAGATGGGTCCTGAGCTGCAGCTGCACAGGCAGTCCCAGAAAACCATCTCAGCACATCATCCCCAGCCTCAGCTCAGTGCCTGGACCTGCCTGACAGGCTTGGGAGGGACCCTCAGCTGCAGAGAATCTGCCAGCACACCCAGGGATGGGGTAAGGAGCAGTCCCAGCAACAGCAGCAGGACCTGGAGGGGTAGAAAATGCCCATTATCTCCCAGTGTGCCTTGAGCACAGCCCACTTAAACACCTGTAATTTTCTGAAGACACAGACAGGTTACTGCACTCTTCAAGAGTACTGCTTCTGGCAAAAACAAAATAAACTAAAGAAAAAAAAAATCCAAACCCAACTTTACTTTAAATTTAACCCTCTCTGACAGGCATCATATTTTTAGAAGCACTTACCCCCATGTTAATACTTCCTGGACATGCTCAAACATCATCTGATGCTGCATTGAGGCAAATTAGTGAAGATGGAGGCTCATAAATCCTCAGGAACTACAGAACTAATGAAATGCCTGTGTGATGTACTTGGGTGTCGAGCAGTGGTTTGCAGGTCTGTGCTTTCCAGAAGCCCCAAAGGAGCTGTGCTTGCTGCAGGGGCCAAGGAGTGGCTCCCTCTTTCCCAGCTCCTGCCATGTGTGGGGCTCTGGGGAGCCTGGCTCAGGCAGCTTCAGGAGGCACCATGCCATGATGCCATCACCTCCTTTCCTCCCCAGTGCAGCTGTGTTTGTTGGGGTCAGCAGCAAGCCAGGGTTCTGCCACACCCCGTGCAAATCCTTTGCCTGTCCAGGAGGGCTGCCCTGAGGGGATGCAGGTGCCCCAGAGCTCCCTCACTGCTGCTGTGCCCTCCCTGGTGGCAACAGGGACATGTCCCTGGGTGGTGGATGTGGGGACAAAGCTGCCTTTTCCCTCCTTTGGCTCTTCCAGTCATAAAAGACAAGGATCTCACAGTCCCAGCACTTTGTTCATGGCTCTGAGTCCTGGACATGTCATGACCTCAGGCTGCTTGGAAGAAGGACAATGGAAATAACAGAAGAGCTGCTCTTGACTCCTCACCTGGTGACTGCTACCAGGAATCAGCATCAGTCAGGAAGGGGTTCTGTTCAGAAGTGCTCAGCAGGCACACCTGACCCCACAGGTATTTGTTCCATAGCTCCTGTTTCTTTAATTTCATCATTAAATAAGGGGCTGCACCTAACTACACAGGTGAGCTCCTCCCTCCACACTGGCCAGGGGATGTGCTTGCAGGTGGAGGCAGCCAGAGATGCCCTTGCTGGATCCACTGGGCTCTAGCAAGCCAGCTGATAATTCTGATTATTCTGAATAGTTTGGACAGTTATTCTCAGGAATGAGTCAAACAAAGTAAAAACCCTGCACTATTTTTTCCTAAAAGCTTACTGGTTTAGGGTTTAAGCCCCTGGGTGGGAAATTTTTCCTCTTCACAGCTGGGTACAGCAGAGCCTCCACTGACCTCAGCTGAAAGTGTCTGCACATCACATTTAGGCTGCACTTTTGACAGTTCTTAGGCCTAATATGTGTCTCTGTAAAAATTACTTTCCTCTCTCTGGGAGAATGCAATGAAGTTGAAAAAAATACCCAGAAAAACAAATTTCTTTTTTCCCCCTTAAATCTTCTGTCTGAAATACTGTTTTGGAACGGAGAAGCCAGAATGGAAAGGGAGTCCCACACTGAAACCACCAAAATCCTCTGGGATTGAAGGGAGTGGGATTGTTTGAGTCATTCCTGTGGGTGTGTGTTTTCCCTGTGCCCCCCTAGGAGCTGACTCCCAGCGTGTGCCAGCCCAGGGTGGGGAGCAGAGGGGGAGCAGTGCCTGACTGTGCCTCCACAATGCACCTCATTGTCTTTTCTCCTCTTCCAGCTGTTTCTGTGAGCGTGGCTTTGGAGGGGCTCTGCGTGTGGGTTTTGTGTGTGAGGAGATTGCAGGGATTTAAAGGGCTGCCTTTGGGGAAAAGCTCAACTCCACGTTTGCACACTTTGGATTACACACCTAGACCTTGCCCACTCTCTTTGTGTTGGCTACAGCTTTGCTCAGGCAAAAACTCACCTGGGAGTGTTCAGACTGTCCACATGTGCAAATTGGAGGATTAGCTACCTAACAATTGGTCCAGAAATGGAGAATTGGTGATTTACAGGCTCAGCCAAAATAACAGGCCACATTCTCTGATGGAGGAGCTTGGCATTGCATTACTGAAATCGGAGGAGCTTTGCAGATTTACACCAGCTGAGGATTTGGGCATAGGTGTTTCCTGAGTGAGAAAAATCTGAAGGGAAAGAACTACTCCATTCAGTTTATTTTTACAGAGCAGAGTCTACAGAAAGTGGTCACTTTGCCAAAGAAGCCGGAATCACCTCACTGCTGTTGGTGCATGAGCAATAACGCCTTAAGGGGATTCACAAATCTGTGCTGTGACAAAATCCTACCGTTCCTGCCAAGAAACAGGAACCACTGCAGTCTAGTGTCCTTTTTTCTTTCCCTAGACCAAGGTACAAATGGCGTTTTTGTATTTGGAAACTTCAGCCCCACACTTTCACCCTACAAATTGCGACTGCACTCACAGTTGCAGCAAAGGTCCACATTCCCTCACAATTGCACATGAAGCCACACATGCACGAGCTTTCCTGGGCGTCATTGTGACACTGCCACAAGAAATGTGCTTCCCACACACTTTGCTTTCTTTATTTTTTTTCTTTCTTAGCTCATCACACAATGTTGAAAGTGTAGAGCAGCCTCTGGGGCTGCCTCATTTATCGGGCTGCCTCCCCTTCCCTGAGGATTCCCACCTTGCTTCAATGGCTGGTAGCTCTGGGATGGGTTGTTGGGATGGAAACGGTTTTGCAGAATCCACAATCGCTGGAGTCTGAGACCAACACTTTAAATGTGTCTGTAACTGGCTGTTACTCAGTGCTTTGTTTCACTGGGTGTGTCATATGCCATTTTCCCTTAACCAGGAGCTGTTACAAGGCAAGTTTATTCACCCTCGCCGGGTGTTGGAAGATCAGACCACGTGGGGTGACAAGATTACAAACACTTTGCTGGAGGGCTGAAAATACTCTGGAATGGGATGAGAGATTTAACATGTTCACAGAGCCACAGCTTGCCAGGGAGAGGAAGGTGGTATCATTCCAGAGAGCAGAGGAAATCATAACTGGGCAAGGATGAGATGTGTAAGTTACAGGAAATATTAAAATTCAACAAAATCTGCTCTGACACCCAAGCCTCAAATAGCACTTCTGGGATGGATTAATTATTCAGGCAGAAATCCGCACCCACCCAAGCTTGCTACCTGCAAATCTGCCAAACCCAGCCCAGCACTGCTCCTTCAGATGCTCAGCCACTCTTCAAACATTCATATTAAAATTGTACAGCTCTTTGGAGACACCACTCCAGGGGATTGCAATGGGAACACCACAAGAAAATCCCCGGTTTGGTCCTGAGGAGCTGTGTGCTGGGAGCTCCTGAGAATGTGGACAGCAGAACCACCTGCATGGAAACAGGGCCAGCCCCAAAGAGCAGAGGGAGCAGGGAAAAAAAGCCAGCTCCATGAAAAAGCAAACAGGCTGTCCTTGGAGAAGGCTACAAGGAGAAACATGAATTTGCACTCAGTTGCTCAGGATGTTACAACCTCAGCTCCTCCTGAGAGTCTCTTTCTGAAAATCCTAGAGAGCACTTCCTACCCAATAAAGAATATTACAAAATAATTTTTAAAAAAAAGTCAGCTTCCCCCTCATTGTGTGTCTCACTTCAGACACACAAAGTTTTTCATTTGTTAGGTTAATTTGTTTCCTTTTTTTGGAGTCAAGAAGAGGTTTTCTTCGAGGTCTGTGTGGGTACCATGTGAAATCCTTTGCCCTCTTCTGCTGCGTAGGCAGCTGCCACCTTCCTAGGAAGGCTTGTTTGTGTAATCTAACCTAAAAATTGTTGGCCATTCAAGAAATGTCAGTGAGGACCCTCATGTTTTCCTGCTCCCTTCCTGTGGGATATTGGTGGCTCTTACTGAAGATCTCAGTACAGGGCGTTGAGGGGTTGCTGGGTATGACTAAGACTGGAGATGGTGGTGGAATAAAACTGTGCATCTGCCTGATGATTTCTCATCTTGCCATAATACACAAATTTGGATTTAGAAATCCCAGAGTCTGAGGCCCAGGTTTTTTTTAGTTCTAGCCTTAATCTGATCCCAGATAAGGAGGCTGGGTTGCCCCAAAGGGTCCCACAGCAATGTGCTGTAGGAACAGGATTGGTTGTTTTCTTACAAGAACCATGACAACCTGGAAAGGGGAACTCACAGCATCTGCACACAGAGGAGATTTCAACATCTGACACAGCCAAAGCCTGGTGAGTAATGAAAGCCAGGGGGGCAGAAGGTCACAGGCTTGTGCAAAAGAGGTGAGAGACACTAAAGAAGGTGGAAGTGGGTTTCCAAGTAATGAAGGGTTCAGAAGAGCTGAGGTGACAGCAAGCAAAGATGACAAGGAGGGCGTGGGAGACTTCAGGATGATTTTACCTCAAAATGCAGGATGAAAACATGAGAGAAAATATATGAGGAAACATTTCACAAGCGCTGGGGAAAAATAAACCAGAGATCCCTATAAGAGATTTAACTCCTGTGTCCCTAACAGGCGTACCCACACCTCTGCACTTTGAGGAAGTTCAACCAGGAGCCAGCTTGCACCTTTGCCCTCTGCCCCATTTCTTCTGAAGGATAAAAATGTGTTCAGAAAAAAAAAAATTAACTGGTAGGAGGAATGTTCTGTATGTCATCCAAGCAGAAGGAGAGGTCTGACATAATTTTTCACTTGTATCTGCTGTTGATAAGAAGGTGATTTCCAAATGAATAGACCCCAAAAAGAGGTGCTCTAAAGGCCTTCAGAAAAATTACACATGCACAGAGGCAAAGTTGCAGAACTGGGCCCTAAGTTGAATTAAGAATGGATCAAGCAATAATATATAATGTTGAAAAAGCATTAAAGCAACAGTTACAGTATTTGGGGGACATTTGTTGGCAAAACTTAAATATGACCACAAAAAAAGGAAGCACATGCACAGTCAATCACCTTAATACCACTGCTTAATGAAGGGGATTGGGAATTAGGAAGAGCTGGATGGTATAAAATCAGAGCAGGGGAGGGTGGAACGAAGAGGTGATGCCTGTTACCCAGAGATAAAGGGGACACAGAGAAAGAGGAGATCATGAGGGCATCGAGGCAGCTGCAGCAAACCATCCTGCAGAGCAGGGTTTGTGGTGAGAGCAGGGAAAGTGCCCGTGTGTGTAGGAGTGCATGAACGAGATGAATCATTTTCAGAAGTGGAGTCCTGTGAGCAGCACAACCAACGTAGCCCTTGGACATAAAGCTCAGGAGTGACTGACTCGATTTATTGATGTCTCACAGGGGATGAGCTCATGCAGCAGGTTCAGAGGGAGCACTGACAAAATCATTTTCCTTAATCATTTTCCTGAACCCAGGCACCTCTTTTCCTAAGACTTATAAGCACTTAATATCTTTCAATGCACTGACAAATGGGTTGAAACTGGGTAACAAGTCCAAGGGATATTAGAGAGAAATAGATAACATTCCATAATTTTATTTTTTAAATCACAGATTTTTTTTTTAAAT
The DNA here is from genome assembly GCA_013400435.1 of Pycnonotus jocosus. Taxonomy (NCBI): domain Eukaryota; kingdom Metazoa; phylum Chordata; class Aves; order Passeriformes; family Pycnonotidae; genus Pycnonotus; species Pycnonotus jocosus. The sequence goes on along the minus strand of VWYP01011007.1, from coordinate 2,011 downwards.
TGCATTTATCTAGTAAATTACCATGAACAAGTTGAAGCTGGTGGAGCTTGCTCCCAGTTCCAGAGTCTCATGGTCCTGAAGATCTGGGCTACCCTCACCACATGCCATGTGAATATTTATCCTGCTGTAATTGGTGATGGTACAACCAGCTCCATCTGTATGGCAAAGGCAATTATAAGACTCTGGAAGATTTTGTTACCTGGAATAGTTGAAAAATTGCAAGTGTTTTAAAGCACTGATCAAAACTTTCCTGGTATTAATTATGTTTTCAGGCATTTTACTACTTCCTTCTTTTCAGCAAAGGCCATGAGAGGCATCAAAGAACTGCCACAGTGTCCCTGTAACATCCCCACCAGCAGCAGTCAGGAAGTCCTGAAAAAAATTCCATTTTCCTTTGGGAGAAAAAATCATATTTCTAGGCTTGAATACTTGAGGAAAATCTGTGTATCTAAAAGGAATTGCTGAACACTTTAGCCAATTTTTTCCAAGAGCTTTTACACTCAGCTTCAACAAGTCAAATAATCAAGGCCAGTAAAATCTTATGTCCTGAGGGATGACCAAGAAAAATGTTTCTAGAAGCTTCTAGAAAATACACTTAGCACTGTGATTGAACCCTGAAGAAATTAACCTCAGAAAAGACTGAAAATGAGAGCTCTCTATAGATTTGCTAATTATTCTATGACATTGAATGGAGAATCTTAAATAGCCATTAAACTTAAATATACATTTTCAGATCCATTATAATTACTTCTCATCTACATGAAAGTAATGCCCTAAACAGAGAGTGCTGAATGATTGTAAAGGACAGTAAAGTCCCTGTCCAGAGATACTTAAAATCAGTGCAAATATCACATGGAAGACAGGGGTAAAATAAGCAAGAAAATGAGCATTACTATAGCAGAGAGATGGTTGTGCTGGGTAGAAAGGGATTTCTCTTCCCTCAAAATATTGGAGAATTTTAAAATGTTCCCAACCTGCATGCAGAGAAAGCCAAATCTTTTTGATGTGTTTTGCTGAAATTATTTTTTAAAAAAAGCAAATAGCTAAACAGTTTGGTTTTCAGCAACATTAAAAATTATTCCCCAAACTGAAAGAAAAATTTGAAAACACTGGAAATAGCCAGAAGCTGGATGTTTTCTGCTTTGGGTTGGTTTGTTTTTAAGTGACTGAAAAGCTCCTTCCAAAAGAATAGAAAAAGTAGAAATTAAAGTTTTTTGTTTGTTTATTTGCTTGCAAAATATTTTGTGGAGAAATATTTGTGATTCACTGCTCATCATACTTTGCAATGGAATTTTCAGAGCCTGGGATTTCCTTCCTGGCTGTATCCACATCTCCACTGTTCATCAGCAACTCTGGAAACTCCAGCCCAACTCAGTGCAATGTCCTGTGCTTAGAACTAACTTTGCAATTCCGTGCCAAGTTTCGGGCTAAGGAGTAGAATTATTTTAATTTTTGTCTTTTCATCTAAGTGTGGTCAGCCACCTGCCTTGCCTAGATCAAGAAAAGCTTTTTTTTTTTTTAATTTTGCTGCAGGTGCACTGGGGAAGGGCAGTGTGGGGAAGGGCTGGCCCTGCACCTCTGGGTCTGTTCAGCAGAGACGAGGGCAGGCAAGGACAGGCTTGGAATGGGCAGGGGCACAGACAAGCAGATACATAAAAAAAGCAGAGCTGATGTATTTATCATTAACTTGGAGTTTGTAGTAGCTGAGTACAAAATATGAAGAACCACCCAGCTGTCAGACAGGGATTTGTTTTTTTTAATCTTGTCAGACACCAGGAAAGCGTTTCTCCTTAGTAATGGACAAAATAAAACTGCCATGAGGACCCCTGGAGTGTTCCCTTTCCCTTTGAATTGGTGGATTTGGTGCTGTCATTTATGGAAAGAGGCAGGATTTGGTCTTTAACTGGAGGAGTGAAATCCCTGGGCTTTGGCACAGAGGAGCTGCACACACCATCCTTTGGTCTCAGAGGATGTGGCTCCAGGGCTTATCCCCAGGAGAGAAAATTCAATA
>VWYP01010997.1:114981-184756 GCA_013400435.1 Pycnonotus jocosus | reverse complement strand
CATTAAAATTACCACAGTGACTTCTGAAAAAAGTTGCTGTTCTAATTTCACTTCATATTTTTCCAGATCATCTCCCTCACTGCCCTTTTCTGGGGGCCTTCACGGGAGAAATTGTTTTAAAAGGATGATGAATCAATTTAGGCAGAAGCAAGATAAAGTCTTCTACACTTTCAGGGAAATGTCTCTTGTATTTTTCTGTCAAATGATCATCAATATGTATTAAGGTCTGGTATGCAAGTACTAACCAGTCATTTTCTGGATATTTTATCTATTTCTGTTTTTTCTTCTTTTTTTTTTTTTTCCATTAGTTATGGCTAAGATAAGCATTGAAAAGCACAGTATATGTTTGTCATGTCCCTACCATATTTTCCTCCACTAACAGAAGGATATAAAATAGCATTTAGGTTAGGGCTTCATCCCAAATGGACGTGTCTTTCCTGCTCTGTGCATTTTATGAGAACATGAATTCATTCTTTCTCAGATTTTACATTGCTATGTTAGCATCTTCCATCACCTCAACAACCCACCCATTTCTCTAAATGCATTCCTAGGGTTTGGTACATCTATCATAGTGATACATTAAAAAACAAACAAAACACCTAAAAACAACAACAAAACCCTCCTACTCTTTTGGATTGCTGCATGTTAAAGACTGAAATAATTGGTTGGCAATGGTAAGATAACATTGTAGGCATAAGTGTTCATTGGATAGCAAGTGAAATTTTTTTACTTTCTGTAATGTAAGAGAGAAGCCTCTTGTTTAAATCACCTCTGGTTTTCTAGATTTGAGTGTCATTTTGTCCTTTAAAACCAGCGGCTTCTTTGATGACTTCTTTGATACCTTGGTCATCTTGTTGAGTACCAAGTATCCAAGAAGGCTGTTGGTAGATATAATTTTCCCTAAGTATCCATGGAAGGAAAACCCAGAAAGACAAGTTCTGTGGAAACTAGTATGATCTCACAACCTTGCAATAAATACTAACGGAAGATCCCAAAAGATTTTCAAACAAATTAAAAAAAAAAAAAGTGGCAGAGCACTCAGAGGAACATCAGAAAGGGAGTTTCAGCCAGCCACTTTGTGTGGCTTTCGTTGGTGTAGGTGTTGTTGGTTTGCCTTTTTTAATAGAATTGGACATCTCAAAAACTGCCAGGAATCAATCTGAGGGGTTTTTCATGTTCTTTCATGAATCCTTTACACTTTAGCTTAGGGAATCCTGGGAATGTCTTGTGGTATAGTGTGAAGGTTTTTTTACAGAAGGAAAAGTGGAATTATAGATTGATCAATTAATATTCTCCCCAAGAGAAGTACATACTTTAGTGTTCTGTTCTGTATGGCTTGGGTGCTAATGGAACTATTTTCTCTGACTTAAATACGTAATATTAATACTATGGATCAGAAATAAATTTTTGAAGTGATTTGAATAAGGATCTATTTTAGTCAATGCAAGGTATTATGAATTCAAATAATAACACTCCTATAAAGTTCCACTACAGAAGTATCGTTGTTATCTGAAGTGGAAATTTAACAGGTTTTTCATCCCAAAACACAGTTATAAACCATTAAAACAGCATTCCCCTGCAGAAACATCTGAACAGTGGTTTGCTGGAAAACTGAGTGTGACAGAACTTTATTTCTTAAGCATACAGTGTAACCTGATACATACCATGGTTTAGAACTTCACGCACACCACAGAGCCAAACCATTCACCAACTGCTTTAAGCAAAGAAAGATTGTAATTTATTTAGTGGTTCAGTTCTTTGCAGATCAGCCTTGGAAACTTAGATGTGAAGCAGATCCATCTGTTAAGATACGTAGCATCTCTGTTGCCACACAATAAGTATACCAGTGGATTCTGTAATATAATACAAACTTGTATTTGTAACTACTGATGATGTTTTAAAATATTGTAATAATTTTTAAATATTATAATTATTCTTTTTCATCTTTGTAGAAAATTCAAGATTCTCTTCTTTTTTAGTATTAACATCCTAGCTGAGCATGGTAGGAAGAATACAGAGTTTATCTATCATCTCATGCTTGGAAAGTCTGAATTTTATTTAAATAATTCACTGTTCAACTTTCAGGTATAATTACTGTAAGACCATAATAACAGGTCAAAAGAGCAATTTCTTTTTGGATCAGATGACAGTATTACCTAATAAAGAGAAAATTCCCAGCAAAGCTAGGTGTCAATAAATTATTAAGATTACAGAGCATGATTCTCTTGGTTTCTCCTCCCATCTTAAAAAATGATTGACACTTTATATTTTCTAAGTGTTGCTCTGGTGCCAGTGTATAGGAAATTCTAAATGAAACCAGTTTTATACATTAACCTTCCTGAATAGTTTATGCGTTAAAAATTATAATAGTAAAGTGAAACCAGATGGACTGAGTAGAGTTGACAGCACCTTTCTGAGTGATGAAATTGCTATTGATTTATGACAAATGCCAGTAAAAGCAGGCAGGGACTGTTTTGTTGCTGTCAGATGAGAACTGAAAGTAGGCAGGTTTTGTTATCAATCACTTGTTGTCGGTGTAAGACAGTGGCAGGCTGCTATAATTGATTTGATAGCTCGGTCTGACTTGAGCTCCAGTGGCTACCACAGATCGTAGCAATGCAGCAGTGCAGAGAATTGACATGAAAAAGAAGTGACATGACTCCGCAGAGGCCAAGTTGTATGATTTAAAGGTGTGTGTTTGTCAAAACATTTTATAAATCAGAATTTTCAGTCTTAGAGGCAATTTATTGATAGCATACAGATTTGAGGTTAGTCTGGAAATGGGCTTATTTTATATTGTGGCATTAAATTTAATAGATGTTTTATGACCTAAAAGGATTTGCATGAGACTTCTTTTTTCTCTTTTCTTTGCCTTGAAGAACAGCTTACATGATTTCATTCAGTTTGGTCTTTTGATGAAACTTTTCCCCTGATATAGTATCTGTCCCAGTTATGCCTAGTGTGATTGTAGAGTATCACTATGACACTTTGATCCTCTGTAATAGGCTGGGGTTTGTGTTTTAAAGAAATAAAATAATGATGGCTACTGAAGACCTAATAGGACTATTGAATAAAGCTTTGGGGACTTAATTCTGAGGTAACCCCAAATTAATCTGTAATGTAATGTCCAGAAAATTTTACTTATTTCTCTGAGAATTTTTGATTTCTGAACAGTTTCAAGTTCGGTTCCAGCTGAGTTAATTAACAAACACAGATTGTCTTCTTTGCCATTTCCTGCAAGGGTAAGGATTATAGAATTAGAAAACACACAGTAGAGAATTATCTTAAGAAATATGAAGTCATGGATACATTCTGCCTCTTCTTTATTGTAAGTATTAATTATAGCAATTAGATACAAACTTCATTCCCAAACAAAACTCTGTAATGATACTTATGTATATGAGAATTTGAGAGATAAGAAAGCATCATATGCTTTATATAAACAGAGGATTCATGAGCTAGGAAGGACTTGGACAGTTAAGTAAGTGTAAAGATCGGGCTTATTTTTGATTCCACTGCTGTGCATCTGTACATAAAGTCAGTAATTCTCTGTCTGGATCAAGGAAAGTATTTTTGCAAATAAAAAGGGAGATATTGATGCCCTCCACCAGTGTTCAAAAATAATTAATTCAACTAGAGTTAATGTAGAACAAGGCTGCTAGATTAATACAAACAAATAGACTATTTAAAATTAAATGATTGAAACAGTGTGGCTTGTTCAGTCTAATAAAAGGAAGACAAGCAGAAAGTGTATGTGTGCATGGTGGGGTGTGTATGTGTGTGTGAGAGTGTGTGTGTAAAATACACACAGATCTGTATTACATGCAATGTAAATTTATAAACACAATTTTATATACAATATGTTGTATATGTTTGAGAGGGTAAATGTTGGAGAAGAAATGTTAGCAGCATAAACACAAGAACAAATGGAGATTAATAACAAGTGCAGTTTTGAAAATGGCATTTTAGTAGTATGAGTAGTTGGTCCCATTTACATTGGGACATTTTAAAATTTCATTTATCAGCAAGTGAAAGTATATTAGCATCATCATTGAAAATAATTTTGCTCTCTCAAAAAGAGATGTTCATAGGTTGTGTTTATATTACAGGGGAAAAAAAGTAAGATTTTTACACTCCAAGTGTCATATATAGCTAGATTTTTAAAATATATATAGCTTTCCTATTTTTTTTTTCAATTTTGTTAACATCCCCAAAGTCAAAGAAAGGGAAATAATGTTGATGTAATTTATGCTGATGGATATTAATTGCAGAGTAATATTATGGATAGGATGAAGAAAGCAAAGACAATTGATGGATATAAAGAGAGATCATATTTCATACTGTTTCTAAAAAGATTCAAGTTTAAAGAGAGTATCAGATGAATAAGACATGGAAAGCTATTTCAGCTACATGGGTGTTTTGATAATACACTTAAAGGTAAGATTTAAAGACAACACAAAAGGAGTATTGAATTCTGCAAGGAACCTGAAGAGACTAAGAAAATTGAAACAACTAGGATTAAAAATGTAGGTAAAGGCAGAAATATGGAAATAATCTTGAAGCCCTTGAGTTTCTACAACTGGAAATAATGTAGTGAGTTCACTGTTCCAACTCCTAAATGTTACTCTAGGAAGAGATAAGAAATTTGCTGAAGAACTTGGATCTAAATTCACTGCACTTCATAAGTATGTTTATCATCTTAAATTTTACCTAGACACATTCACTGCAAGGCATCAGAACAAAGGTTCTGCTTTGTTCTTTAACTCCTGCAGATTACTAAGCAAATGCATTAAATGTAGAAATACTGACTAAAAACCCTACACAACTATGACATAGAAAATTATGCATTTGATTGCTCTACTTTTATGCCATATTTATATTCAAGAGTAACACTGTGAGTCCAGTCAATTTAAGCTGTAAAATACCCTGAAAGATCTGTTCCACAACAGGTCTGAAAATTGCAGAAGATGATCTGGGTTAATTAGCTGCAACCTTTAAGACACCATTCCAACATGCTGAAGTTCATGGGTTTTGACATAAGTGGAGTACTGAAATATCAAAACTGCTTCTGTCAAAGGTGATTGTGCTTAATGATGTATCTCAACTAGTGGTGTCTCTGTATCCTTGTCTCACTATTTATCTGCCTCACTCCATCATTAATGCTGATCTCCACACTTGTTTCCACAATACAGTGCATTCCCGTATCCCGTGATTTGTTTAACACACTAAGTTCCCCAGTTGTGTGGACTGCTTGCTCATTACAGAGCTGGCACTGCACTGAGGAGGTTGAGACACAGTTAAAAGTGGCTGCTCTGCACTCTTGGTATGCTCATTACACTATTGGTTTCTAACCTTTACCTCTTGCCTCCTCCTAAAAAAGTATCTGAAAAAATCATTTCAGTTATTAAACTTGTATTTCTCTCCAACAGTACTCTGCAATTTTTGTTTTCTGTGTGCTGCTTTAGTCTCCTGTGTCCTCTTAACAAAATTTGAAACAATTCACTAGAATGTAACATCAGTACTCTAGCCTCTAATGTTAAGGGTAAAAATTCTGGAAATTTCTTATCTTTCCTTAGATACTGTGAGCCTTTTCTTTTTTTTAAGTACTACTATTTGACATGACCCACATAATAATAGTAATCTTTTCCAAAACCATTACTTATATTAAATAGATATTAAACCATTATAAGGTAAAATTTACTTTTACATATCCTGTAAACTATATTTGAGCTTAGTTACAGATGGATAGAATGAGTGGCTGGTTTCTGTAAGTATAATTTCACTACTTAGGAAACTTGTTATGAAGCTAATACATAGCTACTGTTTTTTCTTAAGTGTACTAATTCAGAAACTCTCCTTCTGGTCACCTGGATTAGACCATTAACATTTCAGAGAGGATTTCATTAACATTTACATAGTATCTCATCAGACTGTTCTTTGACTTGATATAGAATGAGACCAAATCACCTCTGAGATTTCCCAAGGTGCTTCTTGCCTCTGAAGCTTGTGTGTCAAAAGCCCTTAGGAACTTGCATGTTTTTCAGCTAGACTATAATGATGGGACTGCGATTCAGACAGAGCTTTGAAGGACGTGTAGCAAAAGACACGAAAGGATCCCTATTTATCTTCCCATTGTAGAAGAGTATAAAAAGAATAAAATAATTATGTATGTGGTGAAAAATCAAAACTAGGGGGTGAGCTGGATGACCTGAAAAACTTCAGAACCCATTTGTATCCTTCCCTCAGTGTCCTCTGAAAAAAAGTTCATCTACTTCATCCCCTTCTATTCTGCATTAAGAAACTTGGCTGAAGTTGAGCATGATTATTTCCTCAAGCAAGAAGCAAATTGCCCCATCTCTGGAAGCTTCAAATTCAGCTGCCCTGCATTCGTCAGGGGGTAGTAAACAGCCAGACTTTCCCCTGCTGATGTGATCTTTTCATGAAAGGGCTGTTACTGCACCTATGCAGTGAACTGTGAACAAACTTTACAGCTATTTTCTATATAATCCTGTTACCTAGAAATAAGTAAAGATAAATTGAATCACTTCAAGGTATCCAAATCTTAACTGATGCTTTGGTGGGGAGGGGAGCAAAGAAAGCTTTCAGTGTTTGCCTCTGCAATGTTGTCCATGAATCTGTAGGTAAAATTTTCTTTCTTTCTTATAAAATATTTTATTGTCAGTGTTTCTTTATTTACTTAATTTTACTCCCCCTTTTCCGAACTTGAAGGGTAAGGCCAGATTATACTGCAGTAGATTATATATTTATAACTTAATATTTTGTATTTGGAGTTTTCAGGGGATACATTTTAGCTTGAAATTTTAATTGCATGCATTTATACTTAATTATGTATGCCATTTCTACTTTTTGTGGCTTCATTATTATAATTTTCATGGATTTCTGTCTATTATTGCTTTGCAAAAGTCCAATGCAAAAGAGGAAATGGGAAAGTTAAGCGAGGTAAATAATGCAAAATGTTCCCTTATAGAGGAGAATTATTCCTTTATTTTATTTCTTTGAATTGCAGTTGGGCAAATGTGATTTTTAAGTTGGCTGTGTCCTTTTTCTAAAGCTCTTGAAGAAATTTAATGAGATACTGATGGCTAGCTAAATCTTACTGAGTTATGAAACAATCTCCATCATTCTTTATCTTCCTTAACTCTTCCAGTTTTCCCTTCCACCGTTTTTTCTGTTTTCCCAAAAGAACAGGAGAATATAAACAATGACTCTCCATTCTTACACCACTATTTAGGATTCTGTGTTCTGAAATTTTGCAAGCCTGAAAATGCTAACGTGGTGATCACCTGTCACAAGAGTTTTACACTAAGACATTTCACCAGGCCAGTGGACTTCTCTCATCTGCCTGTGTGCAAGTGCCCGCACTTAAAACATACTTTTTTTGCATTATAAATATATGTATATCTTAAAATCTGCCCTTGCCATGCCAAATTGTCTCTAATTTGAGATACCTGTGAGTTAATGCTTCAAGTATTTGACTGTACAATTCATTATCTACTTCTGCATCAGTTTCAGTGCGTTAATGTTAAGCATGTCTGTGTGAAGATATATTCCAAATGAAAAGAAACAGCTTTAGAAAAGTATTGTAGGTTGTGGTACCAAACACTGCTATGACATGTACTGTGTATTTGTGTGTTGCTAGAAAAGGGTCTTAATGCACTGTGTGCATAGTAAAAACAGAGAGAAAGGCTATAGGGCTGTTTCTTAGTGATCTAGGGCTCAGGCACCTGATCGATGGAGACTTCACATTTAAGAGTCTTAGTTCAGGGGGTAAAGGTGAGGGAAAACCAACCAGAAAGGGATAATAATTATTCCCAATAATCCTGTTAGAAATTCTGAGGAGTTGAGAAAATAATCTGTCATTTTTGATTGAGACTGGTAATTTTAATTTAGGATGGCTAATCTTAAACTATGGATCAGTCATAGACATGTAGAAAACAACTGTTTGAGAAACTATACATTAAAGTTTTTGAGAAACTATACATTAAAGTATTGTTGTTGGGAATGGAAGTGAATACATTGTCTGGTCTGTAGATTTAAATGCCTAGGTATTTAATTACTGAAACAAGTGGTTAAATATAGTACTTAGGAGGAAATTCAGGAGCCAGGAAGAAAACTACAGAGATAAAAGGGAGAGGTGTTATCACTCCTGATAGGCATGACTGGCACAGTAGTACATTTTGTACTTCATTTTTGCATATAAATACATTTTAAGCTTGTTTTGATAGAAATTCTCATAGTTTTAATTAGTCTCCTTGGTTTTTAAAATTCATTCAGACTTCTAATGTGAATATAGCAACCATTTCCAAATGAAACCAGTTTGATTTTTTTTATATGTAACTCAAGTTGTAGTATTTATAAAGCCTTAAAATATCACTGTCTGTTCTACAATTGAAAATGTAGACTGCATTGACTGTAAGGTTTAAGGAAAGCTTTCACCGGAACACTGCAGTCCAAGTCTGTTCTTATGCCTTTGTTTTGTATCAGTTCAACTTCCCAGAAAATGAGTTTTAACTAAGAGTTATTTGATTATTTTAGAGATATAAGTAAATTTAGAGTTGTATCTCTTACCTCTATTTATAACCATAGTGGAATTTCTGTTAATGAATGTCAGAAATATGTTTACTTTTAAAAGCTGGTTCACAGATGTAAATTAACTCTTAGCACATGATCTAGCATATCTTCTCATTGATGCTACAACAAGAATTACATTTTCTGTGTGACAGATGAGCTGCAGTGGGATTTTTCAACAAATCCATGTATACCTTATTAGTGCTCTTGCTGTACTCCTTATTTTTGTTACCTTGCTTTTGAGTAAAATAGCATATGGTTATATTACTCAGGAGTAATAATAAAATCACTTTTTCACATGGCAGATAGCTCTCTGTCCTTTCACTACATTTAAGAATCATAAAATCTAATGGATAGTTAAGAGTTTATTTAATCTATTTCCCTTTCAAGGATAGGGAGTTCAAGGATACAGATGCCATTCTTGATGGAGCTTTTTACAAAAAAAATTAGACAAACACATCCACGCTGGACAAAAAGAGCAGCATCTTTTTTCTTTTTTTGCATATTTGTTTCATTTTTGCTTCTTTATATGTATTCAGGAAAAAAAATTACTGAGGGGAGTGTCTTACTGCAGAGGAAGACAGACACTACTGATCAAGGCAATAAGAGGGTTATATGGATTTCTGAAGTACCTTTATCATCCCATGTTTTCCTTGATATTTTGTTGTGTGCAGACATAACACCATGATACTTATTTTCTGACTGTTCTTTTAGATTAGGATTTCCAGGTGTCTAAAAGGAAAAAGTCAACTTACTTCTTGTAGTTCAGTGTCTAAAACTGGACGAAAATCTGAAGTTGATAAACAGGAGAGCTAAAGCACAGTTCCTGTTTTTTAAAAAGATGATGTTTCTGTTCATACATCCTAGAAACAGCCTGATATTTTGACTTGTGTTGAGCAATTCTGTGACATTTCTCTCCTTTATTATTGGAATCATGTGCATTCTTTCAGTTTTCTTAAATCAAATCTCTTCTGAAGAATTTATCAAGTGTAGCTGCAATTTGGTTTGAGGCTACTTTAACAAATGCCCTGGATCTGATTTTATCTGAATTGGGGTTTGGAGGGTGTTTCTTATAAAAAATCAAAGTCAGCTGTGCATTAGTGCTCTGTCACATGCGTTAATTATCTTCAAAATACAAATTTAGTGAATACTGAAGTAAAAGAAGTCATTAAACAATTTGGCTTTGGTGGTCTCATCCACTCAAAGCTCTTCTTCCTTTTTGAACCAAGCCTTTATTTGATCTCCTCCGTATCAGTATACTTATAGAGTGATTTTTTTCTTTGCCAGTTGTATCTCATTCTGAGTACTGATGTTATTATTTTGTCCTTGAGCAATTGTCTATATTCATCCTTACTAATTCTCTCCAAAGTCTGTGGTTTGTGCTTTTCTTTTTTGAATTTCAAGTCATAGAAGTCTTTGTGAATTAATCAAGTTGATTTCTCACCACTTTTTCTATACTTCCTCTGCATTGAGATAATGGGATTTCATTACTTTTATATTGCATTGTTAAAACATGCCAATATTTTTGAGTCCACTCTTTCCTAGTATTTCTTGCTGTGGGAACTTTCTTCTGTGCAAAAATAATGTGAGCAGCGTTTACAATAAAGCTAATAAAACCTGTATTTATTTCTCCTGTTTTAAAGCATTTCTTTTGAGGATATAAACTATTTGTAGCAGTAATCTAAATTGGAATGTTGATGTTCCAACCTATTCATATTAATAAGCAGCAGTAAGTAATTTCCCTCTTGAAAACTGAGCAAAGTGCTGTATCCAATACTTTAAAATTTCTTTTTTCAAAAGAAAAATATATTCTTCTGGAGAAAAACAGTTTTTATCTAATTTCTTAGTTGCAATCAAAAAAATATAATAGATAGGTTGTCTGACACCAGATTTTTTGGGGTATTTCAAAATCCATTTTCTGGTAAGATTTCTGCTTAATAAATTTTCTCATTTCTCATGTCAAGTGGCTAAGGTAGTTATCTATTCATACCAATCTGTTTGGCCTTCCACTAGACCAGAACTGAAGGTAGATAATATGCTTATTTATTTTTTTTTTTAAATGCACCGTATGGTGAAAGTGGCAAAAAAGTTGCCTTTTTGGTGGCATTTGGGAAATGCAGAACATTTCAGGCAATTTGAATCCAGGGCCATTTTACTTAATTATTAATGTGAACACCAAAAATACTAAGCTCTCCTTGGTTTTGACATATTATAAGACTTTTTTTGTCATATAAACTTACTTTTTTTCTTGAATGTAGTGAAGAATTTCCCTATCTGTATGTTTTTTCTACCTTTCTATATTTACTGTCCTGTGTATTCTAGCATATGTGCAGTTCATTGGCAGAAGGAGGTTGTTGATTTTTTTTTTCCCTGAGCTGTGTGTAATCCTCTAATGCTAGGGACTAAATATAGTGGTGTCAAATTGGACTCACTGTTAGTACTGTTATGCAATAACTACACAATATTTTCATTAGAGATGAAGGTGAAATATTCTTCATTGAAGTTACCTTATGAGGGTTTGATAAATGAGCAGTTAACCATCTTCACCTTAATGCTGACCAGCACTGGCAATGTGGTTTTCACCTTCACTGGGTGGAAGATGATATTAGCATTCAGGAGAATGTCTGTAGATTGTATCTTTGAATTTGTCAGATAAATAGTTCAGATATTTAAAAGAATATAAAATTCTTTTCTCCAGTTCTGAGAACAACTCTGCCATGGAATTAAGTGGCTATGTTGCCAAAGAGATTACATAGTTGCATTGTAGATGTCACATTTGTGTTGTATGGTTCACAATACATTTCTAGGTGAGAGAATTCTCTTCAAGGATTGTGATGGCAACATGTAATTGGGAAGAAAAACAGCCATATGACAAACTAAATAGACTAATATCACATCCAGAAAATTAGAACTGCTTTCTACTTGCTGAAAGCAAAGAGCTGGGAAAACCCTGTACAAGGTTTTTTCAGCAGTAGCCTGGGTCAGGAGATACTGAATACAACCTGAATTTGAGAAGATTAATATAAACTTAACTAGACAGAGAGGAATATGTTAAATAAAATAAAACTTGTTTATTCATCGAGAAGATTTTTATATTTGAACAAAAGAAGTTTGCTTTCTTATTTTAGGAAGGTTAAAAATGAATTTTCAAAGAACTCTGTTATCTTTTATTTTCCTTTTTGTTGACTCAGCATCATTTATAGACATTTTTTCATGTCTTTGTACTTTTTCCCATTAAAATATGTAAATATTATTTTTGAACCCTTAGTAATGCTCTTGATAAATCTTTTTTTTCTTAGAATAAATTAGTTAAAAGGTGAACTGCCTTTTTGCAGCTGAGTTTAGACTGACAGCTGGGATTTTGCAAAGTCACTGTTTCAAACTATTGGTGCAGATTATTAACAGAACTTGTATTGGCATTAATAGTTTTACTAAAGCCTGTTGATTCAAGAAATCTGGATGTAATATATATTTATACATAATATCTGCATGTGTATAAAATGTCTATAGGCATCATCATTTTTATATGCATTTAATAATGATGTATTTGTTAGAATCAGGCATTAATTTTTAGTAGTTCTAAAATTAGGGCTTTCAAGAGTGTTAGTAATGAAAAATATTCTCTGTAATAGGTGTTGTTCAAGGTAGATATGGGTTCTGTTTCTTATGTTTTTCTCAACTTAAGGGAAACAGTTTGGTTTCCAAAAACAGTACATTAAAAATTGTAATATTTTTCACTTTTCTACCTAAATCACTCACTAGAATTCATAGGAGGTCAGTTATGTCTGAAATTCATTGACTTTAAATTGACCTGAGTAAAATAATCTGTTTAATAAAAAACTGTTTTACAAAGAATCTTTACCATCAAACAGTATTTCAGATAACAGTTGTCGTCCTCTTTTTTTTTTTACATGCTGAAGTGTTAAAGAAGGAAATTAAGTTTTTTAATTAAATATTACCAAAATATCCAGAAAGTAGTTGTGTATTATGAAAACAATCCTATTAATGATTAATATTTAGCATTCACATTTGTGATTCAGATTTTTCTTAAGCTCATTTTTATGCATATTTACAGTGCAAGTTCATTTTCAAGCAATAATCACATTTTAAGCTTTGAATATCAGTTTCTTCTTGTGACAGTTCTACCAGAAGAGAAGCCCAGTTTGCAAAGTCTAATTACAGGGAAATTCCGATTCCCTTAGCCTTGTTACTGGCAAGAATTTTTGGCCATAGTGGAATTATGCTGGTGGTAAAATTGTATCAAAAAACCTACAAACTCAAAAACTTTCAGATTTGGGTTTCAGGTTTTTTAAGGTAAAGTCATATATCAGGCATCATCAGATTATTTTTTAGCCAGTGCAGAAGCAGCCTGAATTATTACAGTGTGAAGTTCTAGCTGTTTACTCTAAGAATGTAAATAACGTGGCACAAAGCCGTATTTATAATGCCTAATGAAAGCTGTTACACTGCAATCAGAGTGATGCAGAGCAACAGGGCAATTCATTAGGAGAAAAGCAGTTAATAAACAGCTAAAGCATGCCAGTTTGGGTGTCTTCCTTTCAACTTCAAAACATATACTCTGCTCTTGGTTTGGTATGCTAAATAATTATTTCTTAGGTAAAGTAGATAAGGAAAAGGAAGGCTATTCCTGCCTTCTGATTCTTGCTAACTCACAAAAATGCAAAGAGAAGATGTCATTTTTGCCTTTGTTATGAACAGATAAACATGCTTGCTGTGTTACGCTTGTTAAACATACTGTACCTTGTGATTTGTTGCAATGGGATGTTGATTCAGCACAGCATATAAGCACAGTCATAAGTCCCTCCTGACTTCAAGCACCACTATTTAAATTCAGTGTTCAACTAAACTAGATCAGGGAGTCAGTAAACTAAATCAAGCAATCTGGACTTCAATTGTATGCTTCTAAATTACAGGTCCTGTAATAATAACAATGTATATCTCAAAAGACACTGCTGACATTTGTGATTGATTTTTCTTTCCATTTTCTGTCTTTAAGACACCATTACAAGAAATAGAAATTATAGAAGCTGTGTTTAACTTCAATTTCTATTTTATATAAGCAAGATATATAGGGAAAAAGGCAATTGTCACAGGTGCTAAATGGTCAACTTTATAGTTTTTAAGACAGGCTTCATCTGATATTTTATTTTTGAAATAGTGTGAACCCAGAATTTAGACAGATATGAATACTTAAAAACTGCCTTGCTATATTTATTTTAGAAATAGCATTTTGTACAAAGTAATTTTACCAAATGCTATTGACAGAAATATGTGTCCTTATCTTTAAACATTAGCAATATTACATGTTGAATCCTTATTGTGGTTTTAATTGTATTTGCCCATAAATCACCATTTTCTGTATGTTTTCATTGGATGGCGTATCAGGAAATTAATTTATTAAAAGGTGAAACATTCAGGCAGTACAACTATAGTTTACCGGCCAGGAGAAGGAATTTTAAAAAAGCATCAAATGACTTGACTGCCATATTCCCATCTCTTCTTCTCCAGACAAAGCAGGATCTTACACTTGCGTGATGCAGTTCAAGAAAAGGCCCCTGTTATGTTGACAGGTTATCTGAAAATTCAAAATTCATCTGCAATTACAGTTATTTATAGTCTTGTTCTATTTCTGTGATATGCAAGTACGTAAATTTATGAAATATGTGTCAAACTTCTCCCTAATTGTCAAGGCCATTTTTGTTCAATATGCTCAAATTCTGCTCCAGGTGAATTTTATGTATAACACAAAGGATGCAAACTTTATGTAAAACATAAAGTTACTCAAAGTGACTTTAATTTCCACACCTTACAAGTACCTCAGGTTTGTTACAGTTAAGACAGTTTACCAGTAAGAAATTCCCTGCGAGTGTATGGTGAGGTAGAGTTTCTTTAAATCTAGTTCTACAGGTTTATGGTCCGTCACATGCATGTCAGCCTGCTAAGAGCAGAGGTGCTTATGCTTTCACTGAAGCAATGTTTTCTGTTAAGTTGTTCTCACATTTGTACTTAAATAAAAAATCCAGACTTCCAGAATCATGCTGAAAGTTGTGAAGCATTAAATGAACAGCTAACCATGGGTTTGGGTTTGAAAGGAACTTCAAGATCATCAAGTCCCAATGCCTCAGCCTTGGACATGGTTGCCACTCACTAGGATGAGGTTGGTCAGGGCCTCATCCAACATGACCTTGAACATTTCAGGGATGTACATGCACAGTCTCTCTGGACAACCTGTTCATTCTTCACCACCCTCTGAGTAAAGAATTTCTTCCTAACATCTAATCTAAATCTGCTGTCTTTCAGTCTAAAGCCATGGCCCCTTGTCCTGTCACTGTCTGGTTGCATGAAAAGTCCCTCTCCTTGTCTTTATAAGCCCCCTTTAGGTACTGGAATGCTGCTCAAGGTCTCCCCTAGGCTTTCTCTTCTCCAGATTGAATAACCCCAGCTCTCTCAGCCTGTCTTTATAGGAGAGACACTTCAGCCCTCTCTTTGTGTTTGACATATTTACTGATTTTCTGTAAAATCTCCAAAATATAAAACTAGCTTTTAAAATAAGTTGAGGGGTTTTGTTGTAGTATATTTTTAAAGTAAAGTTTTAGATGTTTGAAAATTTGAAATCAACATTGTACAAAGCAGTGTTGCAGTGTAGAACTGAAATTGTAGACTTGAACATGAGCAACTTCTGCAAAGAGTGACAGTATTTGAAGTAAGCTGGGATGCTAAATTAGGTTGCTTCTTTGGTTGTGTTTCAGAAATAACTACAAGTTGGGATGAAATGATTCTTAGCAGCATTTGGAACGTGGCCACTAATTACTTGAAGAAACATTTTTGTTCCTAAGGGTTGCATTAGCTGTTAAGAAAATAATCTTAGAAAATGGCAGGTATGCAGCAAATCTTCCTTTTTCTTAGCCCTAGTCAAGCAAAATGATCAATTGTCTGTAGAAACCCTTTGTATAATATTTTCTCAAATTTGGTAGAGCAGTAAATAACATTTGGACCTGCAATCAACATAGTTCTTCTGAACAATCAGTGATAGATTGCTTATTAGTGATGACCATACCTAGTGCACTTTCAAGGAACTCCAGAAGTAACTTCTTATGACTCTGTAATCTTTTTAAATTATTGTCTTTACATCCCCAGCTTTTATATATGTTGCAGAATCTATTCAGTATATTCAGTAGCACCTAAATTTAATAGGTTGTCTTCAATTGAGTCAGTAAGAATTCTAGAATTTAATTCCTAAGCCTTTTTTTGTTCTTTTGAAAAACTGCACATTAAAAAAAAAAAAAAGCCATTTTAAAAAAAAAAAGCCATATAGGGAAAAAAACTCTGGAAGATTTTGCTCTGTGAGCTTTATTGTTCATGAAGCTTGATTACTATACACTTGTGTTCATTAGTTGATAGGCTGTTTAGGTGAACTTCACTTACTACTCTGCATAGACTAATCATGCTGTCCTACACGGAATGGATGGACATTTTTGGTGTTATCTTTGACTGCTTAATTCAGCTGATGTGATTAAACGTCACCAAGGTTAAATTATGAAGTTTGAATCTTTAACAGTCTATCCTTTGAAAAATTTTATGATCCGACTTAACAACTGTATTTCACTTTGAAGCTGGATTTGAACCAGATGACCTCTATAGAGGTCTTCGCCAACCTAAGCTTTTTTATTATCTGAGAGAGCTATATCTCTTTATTAAATTTTGTGAATTAAGCACATAAGTAAATTTTGAAGTTACTACATATGCAAATGTCTTGACTATAAAGGACTTATTTTCATCAGGAGCCATGTAGAAGTTCTGATCATTAATTTTTAGTAATATTTTCACATCCATATAAAAATTAGAAGCTCCTTGATTAACATAAAAAGGCATTTGTCTTGCATTCCTCAGATTCAAGTTTTAGTGAGGCACCAGATAAGTGTCAGGAATTTTTAGGGCACCTATTCTACAGTACCTAAGTCTTCCATACTTGTGCTTAATGTCAGCAACAGCCTTGGTATTTTTGCACCCTCTTTATCAGGGAAATCTGAGGCTTAAAAGGTTTTATTATTGTATTTGTGGCTTCATTTTTAGGCTGATAAACTGAAATATACATTCTTTGGACTTCTTTATAACTGTGATTTCATTGGTCATATAACTAAACAACTGTCTTTGCATGTCTCCCTAAAGTCCCACTGGAAAGTTACTTACTAGGAAATCATCTAATCCTAAATTTTATTTTGTGATGTGTAAGGAGAATCTGTTTGCCTTCATGGCAAGCTGAGCAGTTCTGGAAGCAGTATTACTATGTTTTACCTCCTGAGGATTCACTTGCACTGCTTCAACAGATCACAAATTTGATGACAAAATTTAGAGACTCTGCCTCATGCTTTGACCACTAAAAGATTTTCCCTAAAGTACATATTGCAGTAGTTACAAGTTGTATCTATAACTTTTTTTCTTCATAGCAATAATAGGCATCTCAATAAAGATGGGAAAATGCTTTGCGTTGATGGAATTAAGCTTACTGTAAATGCAGTATCCTACCTTGTCACATTCAAATTGGAAAAAAACGAAAAAAACACTGTCAAAAATTCAATTTAGCATTACAGAGATTACTGCAGTATAACAGCCCTTTATCTGTAGTAGTGTATAAAAGCACTTCTAACAGTGCATCAATTTTCACAGCCATTTAGTAGATTAGAAAGCAATTGTAAACAGAGTAAAACCCACATTAACTCCTGTCAGCAGCCTGCCTTTTTCTCAGTTATGGATTTGTTTGAAATAACAGTGAAGTCTAAAGTGATTGCATCAACATCACAGATTGTATCATAAATATGAATGAACCCATTGTAATGGACTGCATAGTAATAGATGGCAAGATTTTGTCCCCCCCCTCAAAGTAACAGCTTTTGGAGGGGAAGAATAGCTGTGGCATAAGGAAACATGTCACTCTACAAGAAATTACCTCTCCTGTTGTGAAACAATAACTGCACCAAGTGACAGATTTTTAAACTGCCCCTATTTTAATATTTTAGCAATGCACCATTAATAAATGTCTGGTGTTTCTCTTAACTGAAATCGGCTGAAAGTTATATATGTTAAAAAACCCTAAATCCAGTATTTTTAAATGAACAGTTATTTGAACAACATAACTGGGGGTGATTTTTTGGGTGTGGAGAAAGAAAACATGCGTGCATGGGTTTGTTTATTTTGGAAAATTGCCTTTCTTTTAACCGCTTAAAAGCGATAAATGCAGCAGAAATGAGAAGGATACTATTTTTTCCTCATCATCAGGTAGCACAGTGGTAGTTACAATAAACTGATTCATGGCCACTATGGTGAAAGCTGATCTTGAAAGATCTGAAGATTCTTCATACACAACATCATGCAGAGTGGGCTGTGTTTTGTATTTTTTTCATTTCTCCAGAAGATGGCTAATGTCTCTAACAAATACTGGTCATTAGATATTTCCTAACACCTGTTTCTAAAAGGTGTTCTACTGCATATCTTGTTAATTGCTGCTGTCCATTTAGCTATTCCTTGTAGACTTAAATAAGATCTACTATTCAATTGCTTTTGTTAGAAAACTCTGGCTAACAGTGCATTGTGATAAATGTACCAGAGTCATAATGCTAGACGCTATGCTATAAAACAGTGCTTCTCTGAAGTAAAAGGGATGATACTCTGTATTTGAGTTCCGATTTATCACACACAGGATATTCAACATTGAGGACCAAATTTGCATATGAAGACAAATATAATATTTTGTATTTGTGGGAGTAAAACCTGTTCGTAAAGTAGGCACAAAGATAAAAATAAAATTTCCTCCGAATTGTGTGAATGAAATGGGACAATATTTATCTTCTCTCAGCTGTTGCATTTCATTGTTACTTTGTGAAATATTATGGCAATTACTCAATGAAACATTTTGCGCAAAGACTTCATTGAAAAAGTCTTTAAATTTTGGCTGAGAAAGTGAGTGGTTTTCTCCATGGAGACTGTCTATTTCTCTGATAACCCATGTATAATTGTAGCTTTTAACCTTCAACTTTTTACATTTAAGCAAAAACAGTTTCAGGAATGGTGATTTCACATTAATGAATTTTCTGCTCTACTGTGTTATTTTTTAGATTTTATTTATATTTTTGTAGATATAGCAAGAAAACGTAAATAATGTTTTTGAGAATAAAATGCTTAACCAATGCTATATTTAAATTTATATTATTTCATCCAATTAAAAAATCTCATGCTCTGGTAATAATAAAGGACATTTAATGAAATTTAAAGAGAAATACTAATCAGTAAAAAACCCCCAAATACCAAAGAATTTATTTTATAGTTGTGTGATTTCTTAATTTATATTTTTCAAAAAGATTCTCAAACATTTTTTCAACATTTTTTTCTCTTTATTTTGAAGGTAAATGGTGATTTCTTAAATTGGACCCAGCATTCTAATATAACTTCCTGTTAAATGTTCCTATTTAGTGGATTTCATTATTCCAAGTCAAATAAGTGCACAGAATTCAAGTGCTGTTCTGTGCCCTAGACTTACACAATCATAAATTTGATTATCTTGCCTTTCCCTATCCTTCATTTACCTACACACTCTTTCTTGGGTGCAGCTGAAAATGTTTTTCTAAAACTCTCTCATCCATCATAAGTGCTCAATTCTTTCCAAGAGGCTTTCTCATCTCATGCAGATTCACATGTAGTCAATGTTTTATACAAATAGATAAAATTAACTGTGTCTTGTTTATTACCATTCACTTATTTATCTGTCTTCTTAAAGAAGACTTAACTGCTATTTAAAAGCAAGTGAAACTAAAAGGAAAGCAGTTGGTAGAAACTAGAACTGGTGAAGGTCCCAGGGCTAGAGAGCAAGCTGTCATCTCATTAGGACCTGCTTTAGAATGAAATCCTCAGGAAAGAATTGCAGTTGAAGCTACTGCATTGTTACTGAACTGAGACAAGAAGCACAGTCTCCTCCTACTGATGGTCACGTCACCCCTAGAGCAGTCAAAGAGTCGCTGTTCTCTGAACAGCAGAACTGTCTTCCCAAGGCAGGTGAGGACTCCCAGTCTAAGATTTACCAGTCTTTCTGGCCAGGAAGTCATGTCAGTGCACCCTCTGCAGGCAGCCAGCTGCCCACAATGCTGCTCTTGCAGATGTCTGTCTCTCATATACTCTATTTAGCTACTTCAGTCTACTTCTCTTTCCAAGTGACATCACTTCTGTTTGAAAAAAAAAGTCTTTTAAAAATTACTGGTGAGAAATTACTGTTCAAAGCTGCAGTTCTCAGACAGGTATAGACACATGTAAAACAGGTAAATAAACTTTGTGTTCAGATGTAGATATATTCCACTTAATTACATGAGATCTCTTTTGCTTGCCTTCACTATCTATTTAAAACTAATCTAAGCTAGGCTGTGTCTCTAATCGAAAGAAGCCAATAGATACCTAAAGTATGTGCTTTTAATTGTGCTCTGAAGATTGCCTTTTTCCCTTGACTAGTCCCTTGACAGTGCAATCTCTTTGCCATTATTGTTCTGCAGAGTCAGGCATAATGATTCTGCACCAGGACTACCATGCTCTACAATGATTTAATTATAGTGAAATACAGCACTAGTGGGTACGTAGGATCCATAGATAACATTCCACACTTTGCATTGCTCTCAGAAATTCTGTATTTTGTGTAATTAGTACGGTACAAAACAACCTCAGCCACCCACAAATAGATTTTCCTATAAATGAGTTGTCTTCTAAATTTGAAATACCTTTCAGCTGAATTTTTGTGTATCACAGTCCTTCCTATATGCACCAGTGACTATGGAGCTGTGCATAATCTGATGAAGAAAACGGCATTTCTATTTTAATTGTGATGGGCATAGGTCATTTGGGTTGGTTTTTGAATGAATGATGTCATAAATATTAAAGTCTATTAAACAATGAAAAGATCAATGAAAATAGTATTTTCAAATGATTGAGTCTCAAGTAGCAGCATGTTTTTGTTTCATACCAAAAATAGCTTTGTGTGTTGGCATTTTATTATTATTTTAATAATAAAATACCTTTTATCTTTTTACTATGTTGAAACCTCAGTGCTTTTCTTTATTAGTTCTTTAGCTTTATGCTTTATGAGAAAGTTCAAGTTTAACAAAATATTTGTAAAATATGTTGTACAGGTAAGAGGCAAATATTCTGTAATATATGCATAAAATATGATGATAAGACCTAATGAAAATATTTTTTTACTGCTTATTTTGAATTGCAATGAAACTATATGAATTAAGTAATGCTGCTATAGTTTCTGTCACTGCATACTATTTTTATCTCTTTTTTTAACTTGGTGCATACTCTGCAAAAGTGGTGTTATGGGTGTTTTGGTATTTTTGGGTTTTCTTGGTTTTTTTAGAGAGAGAGTTTGTAGAACATTTTCATGGAACTTAACTCATTGTTACTTTAATTCTTTCACCTACTGATCTATCTTAACAAAAATGCATACACACAAAACTAATTTCTAATAATCACAGGGTTGCCTCCCCGTTTGAAGTATCATCTCTAAAGACTAGACTTAAACACAAAGCCCACTGTGGATGTGAAATTCTAAAGTTTAGATGTACACAACTAGAGTTTTGTAACTTTTGCATGGCCAGGACTAAATCTAAGCCAATTTCAGTTTAAAGGAGTGATGATTTTCACCTAAAGGGTAGGATTCCATGTACCAATGCAGAAGTAGAAATCGTTTATTTTATAGGCTGATTTAAAATCCAGAATATTTTTCAAGCTTGTCAGAAACTTGCAGACTATACAAAAGTTTGGGTATCACAAATCTGCCAGAAAGAACAGCCTAAACAACTGTAACTACTGAGCTATGTCTACTGGAGGTAAAGGTTTGTGAACATAAAGGATATTTAAAAAGGAAAAAATGGTGCTAGGTAATGGCTGAGCAGCGCACTTAGTAAGGGTGTCTTTCACATCTACAGTTCTTGTCAGCATATTACATACTAAATAGAGCTGCCCTGCTTATATCCAAACTGTTCACTGTAGCAACTGTATTTTGTTTTAATTATATTCTTCATGTAGTCAGAAAAAGCTTTGTGAAATTTTGCAGCTTCTGTTAAATAAGTGGTGAGATGTATACTTAATAGTGTATCAGGCCTTAAAATCACCAAATTTGCACTCTGTCCTCCCTCATAGGGGATATGTCATCTCAACAATCCCTTGTCTCTGTCCAGACTAGGAAATCCACCTTTTATGCAGACTTCACTGCAGTCAAAAGTCGAAAGCTTCCAGGTACAGAAGTTACTTTTAGATATCTGCAGTGTGGGCTCTCTTAACCTGTTTAAAGTATCTACATTAGTGTGAAATGAAGCACAGTTTAAAAATGCTTGTTTCTCCTCAGTGAATGTGAAGCGAGCCTGAGGCAACCAGCACAAATTCATTCGGTCCACTTAATCTCACACTGGGATCAAGGGCCTTTGGTCAGGCGCAAGGACGCACAGGTCTTTGCATGCTCTTGTTGCAAACAATTTTATATAACACTGAAGAAAAGAGGTTTCTTTCTGTAGCTGCAATACATATGTATCCATAGTCAGTGAATTATATCTATTACGTAGTTGTAGTTATAATAAGGCCAGTTAAATTTGTAGTTTATTGTTTTAAATGTAACTGAGAATATTTCAAAGTATTCATTACCACAAAAAAAAAAAAAAAAGGAAATGCATCTACACAAATGTAACTGAATGTTTTGCTTTAAGCCATATTCTGTTAGATAACCAAAGAGTTATAAATTTATACATCTGCTTCAGCTTATTGAAACTGCGTTGATTTTATGCTTAATTTCTGGGAAAAAAATCTGTTTGGCTAGTAAGCTTAGAAGAAGCAAAGGTTTTTAAGAGATGTAAGATAAATTATCGAGTGCCAGAACTGAATTCTTAGACATAGAGGATATTCTCCCTTTGTACCCCCTTCCCCAAAGTTTTCCTCAGTTATGTTTCTGAAATAAAAATACATAAATATCTAGCCCACTCTTTTTGCTGCAAAATTTTTTAAAATCTCCTTGGAGCAGCTGAATTGTTATTCTTACCATTGCTGGCTAACATTGAGAATCCAGATAGTAATTGTATGTGGTGTTCTTATGCAAAACTGAAAATTTTATTTCTTCTCTAGGATGATGCTTTGAAATTAATAATTATATGCATCACATTTGCATTTTAATAAATTTTCCTTAGATCACAGTGAACTGCTGAACGTTGTGAGATTTTTCAATAGCATTTGTTTTTTCCTTAGCATTTAAAGCTACTCAGGTGTAGCACTTCTCTGGAAATGAGCACTAATGAAGGTGCTAGAAAAGATTTGAGAATATATCTGTAACGTGTTTAGTGTGAGTGACTAACTTAATTGATGAACTAGCAATGAGTTTACACAATATAGTTGTTCTAGAAAGAAGTGTCATTTTAATATTTATTGTGTATATTGTGTTTCCTTTAAGGTGTTTTTATCATCTCTTTAGAACATGGTGGGAGCGAAAGAATTTTCTTAATGAGAACCACGTGGTGATTGTGCCAGTGTATTACCGAGAGTAACATACAGACATTCTAGCCTGAATGAATTTACGCGCACGTAAAACCGTGCGTGTACCTTGTGTCCTAAACAAATCTTTTCGAGTTTTTTGCGTGGTCTTAAATTTTTGAAGAGTGTCCACAGAATTTCTCCTGGCTGTCTTCTACTTTCTTCAGTTACATGTGGAATAATGGAGGGGAAAATTGGGATTTCTGAGCAGTCAAGTGATTTCCATCACAGACTAACTTGGATCTGGAAATAAGTTGTTTTATGCGTTGGGGTTTTTTTTGTCTACACCAAGTTGGCATTTCTAGTCAGTACAGTTGCGAATTAGTAAACACCAGTGATTTCACACAATTGGCAAAGCTCACCCGAAAACAAGACTGGCAATGGCTGGTTTACAGGCAATGAAGCGTCTGCACATCCACATTTGAGAAGGAATTGTCTTTGCTAAGATGTGATCACATACAAGCTTGGAACTAAAGTCTAGGCTTGTAGTGGGGTACATGCCAGCATAAATTGATACAGTAAACAACTGAACAAAAGCTCTAAACAGGAAAAGATGGAATTTTGTAAAAGTTTGCCTTTAAAGTCTGAAATCTGTCATGGGAACAGCTTCCATCAAATTCATATATGCAATGCCCTGGAGTTGTTACACAATCTCCGGTTTTACTGGGGGTGCCAGGGTTGGGCTCTGTGTTCTCCATGGCAGCCCATAAGCTGCTGTGCTTTGTCTTAGTGACTGGTGATGCCACCAGACCGGTGTTTTGGCTGTTACTGAGCTGTGCTTGCCCAGTGTCATGGCTTTCTGTCTATCCACCCACAAAACACAGGGAGTCAGGAGGCTCAGGGTGGGGAAGAGGTTGGGAGGGGATAACTGGCGCAGCTGACCCAGACTGAAGCTCTACCGTATGTCATGCTCAGGAATAAAATATCAGGGAAAGGAGGAAAAGTTCTTTTTGAACGTGTTCCCTTACAACCTTAAGCATATTTTAAAAGGACTACATTTTTCCCAACTTCCTTCAGAAAATGCCTTCACAGATTTTATGCTTTTATATGTCATAGTATGAATAATATTTAGTTGAATGCCCAGAGTAATTGGGGAAAGAAAAGCATTCATGCTAATTCAGCGAAACTTCAGTGGTCTTTGCTATAATGTGTTATTCTCTGAATTCTTATACTGTTCAAGCATTTACATTTAACATGAGAATGTATTTGACCATGCATGCTACAGAGAAATAAGTTAAGCATATGCTTTTTATTTTGTGAGTGACTGAACTTGTGTATTATTATTTTAATTACCCCTCAGGCAATCTTCTGATGTGTGATCAAGTGCAGGTCAATGTTCTGAGAGTCCTTCAACATGACAGTTCACAGAATAATTATCCTGTCATCGCACCTTGATTCATTGCTACATCGTTTCTTGGTCTTTTTCCTCTTTCTCACATTTGCTTAGCAACCAGATCACAAGTCTCATACTTATTATTCAAGTAATCACCCTCTGCAGCACATAGATGCATCAATTAAAGCTTTACAATGAAGTATATTGTTCTGTGTGGAATCCTCAGGTGTCAGGAATTAAAAATTGATTTTAAATGTTGCAGGCTGCGTTCAAATGGCTCATCTGTGTTTATGTTAAACAAACAAGCATGCTAACAATTCCAAACAAAAGAGATAGGTCAAAATCATTAGGAAATTAATGATAAAATTATAATCTGTTTTTAAAGGACTTAGTCTTTTAGAGATTTACCAATTAAATGCAACTCTGAAATGTCTGACTGCCAAACATTTATTTTAGCTGTTTTTTCAGATGCAAATCAATTTGATGTTTGCTTTATATGTTCTTACCTATAGTCTTTGTAAACATTTTCTGGCTAATTTTCCAATTTCTGTAAATTTCACAGCAGTTTATTATCAGAATGAAATTCAAGTACCCAGAAGCTGTCAAGATGGTTCAGTGATTTAATGTTGGCATCCTGCAGCTTTGACTGTAATCAGCAGATGCTCTGGCATTACCATAAATGTTTTCTTAACCGTNAAAAAAAAAAAAAGACAATTTTTCCTGTTTGGAGTCTCCTGTTTCTGATTAAATTTGGTTTGGATTCTTTTGCATAATTAATATACCATGATGATCTCTAACCATTTGTTTTTAATATCACCTTTTGAGCTAAACACATTTGCAAGACTGCTTCATAAGTCAAAACAGACAAAGGGAAAACAAGTCTATGTTTAAGAATCCTCTGTTTCCGTGACTTGGGTGGTCTTACTGCCTTCTGCCTTATTTTTTCAGTGAGTATAAAGGGTTCAGGTTTTCAGTCAC
Source organism: Pycnonotus jocosus (assembly GCA_013400435.1). Taxonomy (NCBI): domain Eukaryota; kingdom Metazoa; phylum Chordata; class Aves; order Passeriformes; family Pycnonotidae; genus Pycnonotus; species Pycnonotus jocosus. Next base: position 159,282 of record VWYP01010997.1, on the reverse strand, counting down.
TCATTTTTTCATATTCTATGTAATGTTTTAAGTTCCCTCATGAGAGAGGTTTTTTTTCTGTATGTGCAAAGGTGTGTTGCATTTTAGATTTTTTGAAATTTAGAAAAAGACCCTCCTACACAATAAGATTAACTTTTGTTAGCTGGTGATTATTAATTAGTATTTGGGCAATTGATAGGAATAGGAGGAAGTGCTGCTGTTAGCTTCTTTTGTTTTTAACATACCAAAGTGGCTGCTAAGAGTTTAACTGGCCAAATATAGGGCAGTGAATATGTTCATTTCGTGAAAAGTGCATACCATTAGTGATGTTAAACACAGCATTTTAAATTCACAATGACTGAATTAATTACCCATGATAATGTAGCTTGAATTTGTCTTGTGATAATTCAGTGGTATTTGGAGGAGTCAGTAAAAGCCATTTTTAAATAATAATTCCTCTTTCAAAAACTGTTGAAATCAGCATCCCTTTTCAGAGCAGTTTGTCACACTTGCAGAGTACAGTTGCTGGTGTCAAATACACATATGGCTGGATCATGTGTAGAGTAGAAACATTTTTTACATTCCATCTCTCTACACACATGAACAAGGCCAAATTACTGTCCACTCCAAAGAGAGGGGATAATTAAGTGAAAGAACGTAGCATTAATTAGAGCGTCATATAAAGAGAGAGAGAAGAATCGTCAAAGAAATATGTTTATGCAATCTTGTAGAATGAGGGAGAGATGAATCACTTTTCCTCTGCCTTTATTTCCTAGTATTTACTTTTGCACTTGGATCTTCTTGAATATGTACTATTTTCTGCTCCACAGGTTCAGTCTTCTCACTAGCATGCTATCAATTATTTTCTGCAGAGCTTTGTCAGAGGAAAGTAAGGACCATAATAATAATATGAAAGTTACATGAACTAAGATGATTCAGCTTCATTCCATTGCCATCCAGTGTATTCATGAGGGCAATCTTGGATGTTAGTTTACACAAGTTGAACTTCACAGTCAGGACTGCTTCTGTCCTCTTAAAAAGCACCCATGATATAAAGAAGCATAGATTAGAATTCAGAATTCCCATAAATACCTGTCCAGGTTAGTAAATCACTACACTCTTTCCTGTCATAGCATTAACATTGTGTAGTGCTCTCTGTTGCTCATCTTCCAGAGACCTCTTTTAAAAACGCTTAAAATTAGATGAGCCTGTGAGCCATACACTATTCTTGCAATCTTTTGAAAAACAGTGAATGACAACCCACTGTGACTGTGACCTGTGTGGGCAAGAGCTGCCCCAGGGCATTGGTCCTGTGCCTCTTACAGCAATGTCAGGAGACTGTGTTTCTATTCAACTGTTAAAACTAATACCTACCTAATTTACTTTCGGCTCTAGCCTCTCCTTTTTATGCTGTTCCCAAAAGTATCTCCAGGACTCTGTAGGTCGTCCTTTAGCTTAGAAATGGTTTGATTCCTTAGGAGAGAAGAACAACAGATGATGAGAGAAAGATAGTTTTTCTCATTGGTTTGATCTGATATTACAAAGTATTTGTATTTAAACTTAAAGCAGTTCAACCTACCAGTACTCTAATTGCTGACATAAACCTGGCAATGGAAGTTTGGGATAAAAATAAGAAAGAAAAATTTCATGGATTTGTAGCAGCAACTGAAATAGCTAGGGAATGTCTTTTAAACATTTGATACAAAGAGTAGTGGATAAGAAATAATAATAGTGTTAAACTTTTAAGGCAATTACTAGACATAGATACATGTCCTGGTTTAGGGCAAATTTGGGAGGAAATCTCTGGTGAGGTCCCTCTAGAAAGCAAATTCAAAGCCCCTCCCCCTACCGCTTTGGGAGACATAAATCTCCTTCAAGAAAAGTGGACAAGACTGGTTATTTAACAAGGAAAGTACTCATGAACATGGAAAAATGAATTAATATTAAACAATAAAGCCTCTTGCTGTTCAGAAGAGATGACAAATTCAGAAAGTCCTTATCATGGGGTGTAGCTCGGCTCACTCAGTCTCTCATCAGTCCCTCTGGTGCTGGAATGCGGCATCCTGGGCCCCGGTCAGCCACATGTGTGAGCTCCCGGTGTTTTTCTGGGTTTTCAGTCCAGAGCAGATTTGAACAGTTCCAAGAAAAAGAAAAGCCACAGTCTGGGGAACTTCTCTGCCTCAGCTACCTCAAAACTAACTAAAAGCAAAGGAGAGCTCCGTCTTGCTGTCTGTGCTGCAGACAACACAGTCCATGGGCAGGAATGCAGGGGAGCAAGTGCAGTTTCTGAAACAGACTCCGTGCTTCTACTAAGCCCCCTTTGCTTTCACAACCAGTCTTAAAGGTGCAGAACTTAACATCCAGCATAAACAGAACAGACAACTGGGGATACAAGCATCATAAAGTCACCCCAGGACAATACATAAAATCATAGAATGGTTTGGGACAGAATTGGCCTTAAAGGTCATCTAATTCCAACACCCACACCATAGCCATGAACAGCACCCACTAGATCAGGTTGCTCAGCCCCATCCAGCCTGGCCTTGCACCCCTCCAGGAATGGGGCATGGTTTTTGTGGGGGTTTGTGGGTTTTACTTGTTTGTCTGGAGTTTGTTTTTTTTTTTCCAATGTGTATGCTAAATAGTAAATACTGAACAGAAGCAATAACATTTAGAACTGCAGTGAGTAGAATCTCATAAATATAAGGTCAGTCTTTAAGATTTGCTTTGTTGTTTGGATTTGTTGTGGGTTTTATTTTCCAAAGGTAGGAGGCTTCCTAACTGTGTTTTTCCTCAATGGTTAGTAAAAGAAGACAAAATCGTGTGTTTCTTTTCCATTTCGGTTTCTTTTCATCAGCATGTTGCTTATCATTCCCCATTGCATCTGCTAGTGGCTTTCCTTTGATGGCAGCAGTCTTTATGCACATTCCTGAAGTTTTTTATCGAAGTGCACCTTGAAAGCAGAATTCATCTACAGGTAGCTGGTTTGCAGACAGGTTTGGAGACTAAATGTGTCTGCTGCTCGAAGGCAGTTTAGTATGTGTGATCTACATTAATTATCATCAGCTGAAGAGGATAGCTTCAGACTATGGACCTCTGTGTATCTTGTCACAGGTCACTGACTTAGACAGTCATCATTTTTGACTGTTAACTCTAAAGACAATTTGGAATGCAAGCTGCGATATACTCGTGAACAAAATAAAACAAGTACTAAACCTCATTCCAGGAATTTAAAATACTCTTAAAATATATTAACTTCTAGCTTTATTATTGTCATTTCCTGGTTATTTCTTAGCTTAAAGAAGAGAAAAAGTTGTTGTTTGTCCTATTTGTACCTTGAGAGAAATACTATAAATACCTAGGCTGTGGGTTGTTTCTGCCCACTGGGGCCTGAAGACCCCATGCCACTGGTATTCATGTAGATCAGTATTTACCTTTGAACCCCTTTTGCCTGCCATAAATAAGAAAATGAATTTATTAGTTATTCATGCTAAGGTTATGACTTATGATTTATTCATTTTGAAATTAAGAGACCTAGAATTAAGTTTTTCAAGAATCTTTGAAAACCAAGTGCTCTAAAAATCATTAATGACCACAAAGCATATTTCTGGTTTGGAAGTTTCCTTTTTTGCAGTTTTCCTAGAAACTGCTAAATTTGCCTTCTTTGGGGGAAAAATGCATGAAAAGACACAGGAAATAAACTATAATTCAGGGTGAAATAGGAAGGATGCCAAACTCCTAAGTCTGAAATAGTCATCTTAGAAGACACCTGCAGAGGTTTCTTCTCTCACTGACCTTGGGTGATTTCTGTCAGCAGTTTGATCCACACTCTTGTTCTCTTATCATCTTGACAGGTTCTCAAGACTTTTATTAAAATCCCAGTAAGTGAAAGTTGCATTTCTTGTAAAAAAAAAGTCATTGTCTTATCACAGGTGAGAATATATTAGTTTAAACAGAGAAATTGGTTCTAACTCATTGCAATTGCAAAATGTCTTTGGAAAAGATAGGTAAAAGTTTGAATGGAGAGATCAGCAGGAACTTAAAGTAGTCTTTGAGAAGATATAGGTAGGAAAGGGATTAAAAGAATTTTTAAAGGATTTACTTTAGGGCCAAGTAAAAGGGAGCTGATCCAGCATAGTTCCTCTTGTCAAAAATTAGTTTGCTCACAGTTTGTATTTGACTGTCTTTGAAATTTCATTTCTATAATTTCTCTGTATTAGTCACAGTGTGTGCTGATATACTCACTTCTTGCCTTTGAAACATAAACATAAACTCCCTATATTCACTATTTTTGTAGACTGTCTTATCTAAATTGAGCTTACTGATAGTGTTTCTTCCTTGTGTTTCACACCTTTTTAAGGCAACACTCAAGAACAGCAGCAACTATTAAATAAAATGTGTATAGTTTAAAAAAGAAATGTTCCAAATATCAGTAACATTTTTTCATGTCTCATGAGTTATTGTCTGCTTAAGATTAGTAGAGTTGTGAACATTTCGTGTGAAATACAAAGGTGTAAGAAGTTATTTATCAAGCAAAAGTCTTTTGAGTACAGCTCACTTATGTGTTAGGGCTGGAGCCACAGGTTTGACTGAAATAAGTTGTAACACCGTACAGTGTTCCTTTCACCAGGGACATTCTTCAAGCCTACCCTTGTCAGTTGGAGATATTGTTGAAAAAACATGCAATCAATAGAAAGTATTTAAAATATTTTCTTTTAAACCATCCAGAAATGAGCTATCCCATTTTTTATGAATGATCTTACATAATACCAGATGGACCTTCTAGCTATAGCAGTCTTTCATATTATATCTAAATTCTGGTTGTGAGGGATAAGGCAGGCTTTGAGAAGGATAATAAAGTCTTGTTATGTTCTTACACCAGGGCTAAGGTCTGGGGATGGATTTCAGAAGCCCAACTTTGGACCGCAAAAATTAAAGGAAATTGGGTTCCTGAAAAATCTTGGGGCTTGCAGCTCTCTGGTATCTGGGGTTCCAACAGGGGATGGTACAGGAAACGAGACTGTAGTTTCAAAATTGAGAAGAAAACATTATTAATTATTTTCTTCTTGGCATTTCTGATAGTAAGAAGCCAAGAGTTTGGAATCTGTTGATTTAGATGGAACATATGAGGATATACCCCAATATCCTCACGATGTTCATGGTATGTGACCATGGTCTAAGTATAACTTCACTTGTTAAGGTTGCACTGGGACATGCATGATGATGTGGCCAGTGAAATTTGTGAGAAATGGACAGAACTTCCAGACAGAGACTGGGTGGAGTCAAGCACGTCTGCTTATGGGAATGATAAACAGCTGCATCCAGAATTAGCACATGGCACTGCTGTCAAAAATACATGTTCTTTTCCTCTGATGTTTTGCTGGGAAACTACATGAGCATAGCATCAGCATGGTGTAGTTTTTTGAGAATTTCAGTTCCATGCATCAGGGATGAGGAACCAGAGACAAACTATGGCACCAAACTGAGGAGCCAGTGGTAAGAGTTATGTCTAGGGCTGTTACTTTTTCCAAGCTGAAGCCCTTTGGCATGGAGACTCTGTAGAAATGGGTGTTATGGCACTCATTCCTTCAGAGTATTGTCTAGGACATGTCTTAAATGACAAGTCATGACATAAAATGTAAAAATAATTTGCATTGCCAGTAATGTCAGTATGGGTGGGCTTAGACATAGCTTCAGGAATATGATGTAGCATGTGGAGCACAATTCAGCAAGATCAGAAATATTCCACTGGGTTTTTGAGCATTTTTCCCTGTTAACTTGGTAAGAGATGTAATGAGGTTGTAACTGCAATTGTTCTTTTTATGTTACAGTTTTGTCATGCCCTACATTGAGATGTATGACTGTAATATGAGCATATAATGCCACGCAATGCTGTTCTCCTTATTGTATTTGCAACTTTATTTTTCAATCAGTATACAAGTATTTACATAAAACCAAAATATGTCCGTAGTATCAAGACTTTTACTGAGAAACTGTGATGAAATAAAGCTTTTCAACATGCTTTTAAATGTTAAATATTTATTAGTTGTTTTAAAAGAATCTATCTTGACTTTAGTGAGTCTCTTGCCATCATTTTTCTTCTCTATTAAAGGTAATATATAACACTATTGTGTAGGATTTGAAAATCTCCAACTTATCATATTTTTCTTCCCCAAATTCACAGCAGGGAGGTCTAATACTACTGATTTTTTTTTTTTTTGTTCAGATGCTAGTGCACAGTTTTCTTTTTCTGAATATGATGTATCCTTTAATAGATTATAAGCATACCATTATAAGTTGTTCTGTGTTAGGACATCATTTAAACTGTGGACAGCTATATATATATATATTAAGCACAATTTTCTGTCAACTGAATTTCCTGAGTATTGCTGTTAGAAGTCTTGTATTTAGATGATAGTAACTATTTGGCTCTAGGTTTTGCAAATATGGCTTTGGAATGCTTTTGATTTACAGCAATATTCAAGCAATTAATATCTGCAAAAACTGCATTTGAATAGGTCTGGAGGAGCCACAAAATTTCGATATTGGACAAGGGAAAGAAAAGATTTAAATATCATGGAATCTGGACACTGAGACTTTCGTAGTGTTCGATGTTATCTCTGCCTAACCTGTGCCTGGAAGCATTCACTAGCAATAAAGTCAAAACTATTATGGGTTATCACCTGAGCATTTAGAAAACCTAATAATGAATTCAAAGTTATTGGGGTTTATGGTGTTTTTTGTTTGTTTGTTTGTTTGTTTTGTGGGGGTTTTTTGTTTGGTTGGTTTTGGTTTTGGTTTTGTTTTTTTTTTAATCTGCATAGTGATTGCCATGATAGGGGTGAATGACAAATTTCAATTATTGAAAGTTACCAAATAGTAGAAACTTGGCTCAACTACTTCCAGTATATACAGGAAATTAATAAGTTCTGTCTTTATCCAGTGATTTTTAATGTCTGATTTCTTTTTGTCTTGCTACTGCCGGAAGGTGCACCTTGCTACAGTAGGTGGACAAGTAGTGCATCTCAGGAAATGTAAGCTTTCTTCTTAACAAGAATTCATGCAGAAGTGCCTTTCCATGAGTAGTTTTTATTTAACCTTCTGTGTGTTTAATTATATTCAGTTCCTTAGAAGTGTATTTGAACTAGTGCATGTGTGTAAATACATAATTTGTTTCAAACATAGTTTATTGTCAAAAGCGCAAAACAAATTTATGTATGTCTATGATGTAATGGTTCAAAGCATTTTAGGAAAAGTCTATTAATACCTGTATGATTTGTGGATTTTCTGTGTGTTCCCTTTTCCTGTAAACATAGATGGCCAATGTCACTAAGCCGTGTCCTGGCTGTTTGGGCAAACACTGTCTTCAGAAACAGATCAAATTCCTGCTTATCACTGGTTATGGTTTCTTGCTCTCACATCTATATATGTCAATTCCAGAACTTCATTACTCTGGTGGTTCAAGGTTTAAATGTCTAATAGCAGTAAATTAATGGCTGTTTGTTCTTGTACTTTGTCAGTTAATCTTGACTTCTGGCTTTTCTTGCAAGTGTATTCTTTATAGCCTTTATCATATTAAATCAAACTAAGGAAGTCCGGTTTTACCACAGTTGTGGTCAAAACTGCATGCTAACCTGGAGCAGTTTGCAGCCCTGTAGTTCTGAATTCACAAGCAAGATGCACTGGATTTTTTAAACCACTCACCTCAACACTGACAGGCTAAAATTAAGGTTAAGGTTAATTTTTTTTTGTTTCGCCACTGTAGCACAGGATTTGAGGGAGGTGAGGTTACAATCCCAAGTCAAGGCAGTGGGATGGATGTGGTACCAAATCACCAATGCATGCGACTTTTGAATCTGTGTGTGATGCAGTATATGCAGCAGTTCCCTGCTTAGGCTGCAGTTGTGAATCTCACTGTAAGGCTGCTCTACTCTGCCCTGTGTACACTATGAGAAACTGGAGAATTTTACTGTTGCATTTTACTTTTAGACCTCAGTTCATGAGAGTTCCTCATGTCTGTTACATAATCTAGTTCACCACCTTATTCATCCTCACATTTTGAGGTGAAGACTGCTGAAGTGAAAAGTAGTTAAAATTTGTTGGTACATTTGAGAAGGTTACTTTCAGTGCCTAATTTCCTTTAGACTTTTTTAAAATCCAACAGCTGTCCTTCATCTCTGATGATACGACAGTGTGTTTTCTTATACTTAAAAGTGCTGATATTTAAACACCAACTATTATTCTTGCTGCCCCTAAATTGAATGTAAACAGAAAGGTCTGTGGTGCAGCTGGTAGTCTGTATATTGACACAGGTAGCATGCTTTTATCAGCTTGCAAATATGTGTTCAGAATCAATAAGCATAAACATTTAAGTAGAATGAGATATTTAAGAGCGCACATATAAGGGATATTTTAATTATATATGACAGGTTTATTACATGTAATTATAAAGATATGTTCATAACCACTCATTGGCCTCCTGTGATTCAGGAATACTGTGCTGCTGCATATTCAAGGTCAAATAATTTGCCATAGTGTAAAAAAAAAAAATTACATTTTTCAGCTAAGTGTCAAATTTGTCTTGAGAAATTTTAATTAAGAATTGTTTATCTGATTTCTAAGATGATGGAAAGGAGGTATTTATTTTCCTCCACTTCCCAAAAGGTGATTGTACTTACAAAATTTGCTGAGATTGTCCAAGAAAGTGTGTAAAATCCTCATCCATCACCGAGAGCCCCTGGTCAGGGAATGACAGTGCAGTAAATATCTTCAGCAGCTGCCTTTTAATGTACAAGCTGTTTTCCGTAGGAATTTTCAGCACTCACATAAAACACACTGTCATGAGTGACTGCCTGTGCTCCAAAGTCATTACTATTGGGATGATGGAACATCTTTCAGCGAATAACCAAAAAACTTTAAATGTCATGTCAAGTGTGTTGAAGGCATTTTCAAGCCTTGCTCAAGGTTACATGAATATTGAGTAGGGCTGTTTTTAAAAAGTTTAAGATCTATGAGAGAAAGCACTCACACACTGGTTTGGAAAACAGTCATTTGATCTGGAAGGGGGGTAGGGAGCGACAGAAAAAGAAATCTATCTATTAATACATGCCAAACCTGCAAAACTCCTGCCTGGATATTAACTGAGCGCAACTTTGTGTGACAGGCAATGCCAGTGATGTTTAGCAAAAAAATAGTGAATTATGCAATTTCTTGAAATTACTTAGCTGCCTAAAAGTTCACAAAGTAAAAGAAAGTTATTACAATGGATAATTCATTTAAAATAGATTTTAAAATAAATTTTAAAAGTTGAACAATTAAAAAATTTGTACGAAATGTAACTAACGAGGTAAAACCTTGGAAGACACTTGGAAGAGAGGTGCTGGCTACCTCTTTGACTTCAGTAGGAAAGGAGGATCCTGTCAGGCTATAACTGTGATTTTGTAAGAAATATGAATGTTAATCTAATGAAGACATGTAATGTCTGTATCACTTCCAAGGGACCGAGCCCACTGCTTTTGAAGTGATAATATATTTTGTCTTGCCTCCTTGGCAATCATTACTCCTTGTAGTACATCATCTGCATGTAAAATTTGTCTGATCAAGAAGTCTTTTTGTATTACAGAGTATTGAAACTGAGTGTTTTAATAGTGAAACAAGGTTTGTTTGATTTGTCTTCTGCAGAGAACCAGAAAGGACAGCCAGAGAAGCCGTGTTCACACCACAGTATCAGTTTAAACTCGACAAGAAGCCCAGTCACCAAAGAAGTTACATATGATGTGGGAACAAGTTCTAAGGTGTTGAATAAGGCTGTTGGGAGAAAGGAAGCCTGTCATGGAGAAGGTGGCAAAGAACGGAAAATAGATCGTGTCGCGTCCCCTTCTAAGGGAGAAGCCATTCCAGAAGTAGAAGCTCTCTTGGCAAGACTGCGAGCACTATAGAATAAACATATAGCAGATTAAATAAAAGTTAAAAACAATAGCCCACACTACATCTTTAAAGAAAAAGTAATTTTCTATTTTTGACGTTACATGCTTCTGAGTTCTTAACTTCTCTGTGAATGAATGATCTGGTTCTAAACTTTGCTTGCAAGACTATATAAAAAAATACCATAGTTTTGCATAACTGCAAGATGATTTTTTATTATATACTTTTACTTAATAAACATGAATAGTATCAGAAGAAAATAAACACTAAATTGTTCCAAGGCACATTCCTTTTAGTGGACAGGCTGCTAACCATCTGTTTTGAGTGCTTCTGAAAATAGGAATATCTTTTAAGTATTGTTAATTCATCATGCCTGGTAATAGGGTCAATAAATAACAGAAAAGGTATTCTTATATTTTCTACTGTAATTTCTATATTAGGAGGCTAAAGCACCAAAAATCATTACAGTGTCCTTTGCTATTACAGCAATATACGGTATCAGCCATATTCCAGTTTGAGCTCATCAAAGAGCACCAAAGCTTGCTGAATTATAGATGTATTTACCAAATGGGGTAATCCATGGGCAGTAAACAAAGATCTATGCAAATAATGTACTTTATGTTTAATTAATATATCACTGCTTTAAAGGTTATTATGATTATTATATCAAAATAATATATACAATTGCTTTAATTGCAAGGTTTTGCAATTGTGTCTTTAGTGGGGGGAAATGTCTTCACAGTTATTTACCAGTGTAATATTTAATCTTTTCACATGCGAATTAATATGTTTCTATAAAAGGAACATGTAATGGGGAAGATTTTTTCAATTGGTTTTTCACAAACTCATTTTCCAGTAGCCCATAAAGTCTTACTTGCTGGCACAACAGGAGCCTTGCAAGTGATTGCATCTCTTTTATCCCACTGTCACTGTACAGTGTTGCTTGTTCGCCATCATATTTATTAATTGCACATCAGAAAGAGTTGCTACCAATGTTACCAAGCAGGGAACTATTGTTAGTCTCTTTGCTCCATTATTTAAAGCTTCCTTATTATAAGAGAGTATTAAGAATCTAGTATCTTTCTTCTAAATTACTTTATTTTTCTTTACAAAGTGCTGAAAAATATGTCTTTCAATAAGAGTCAGTTACATGAAACCAGTGTTTCAATGCTCCAGTGCTTTTTATATCCTTGTTTAAGTTGCCTTTGTACTTCCTGCACTAAACATTAATAAAGTTAATTAGAACTCGAAAACTGGGCCTGATTATACACACAGCATAGTGGGGTTTTCAGCCATCAGGGGAATCAATCTCCTGTTTCTGGGACTGTTGTAGCTGTCATTATATACTAATTACATTTCCCGCCTTTGCTGAAAAAAGAGAGGTATAAACACAAGTCAGGGAAGGATTCAGAGCAGGCCTCTCAGACAGACATTTCTTCAACTTCTCTTGCAAACAATGGGCACAGCTGTCATACAGAGGCATCTTTGGTAACTTGAAATACATCTTGAAGGTATAATTTGAAATACAGTGACTGATAGTTGTTCCACTAAGGTCTCCTGCACCTCTAGTGTAAAGACTTATTACCCCTATTTACATGGTGCAGTAAAAATTACTATCTAAAAAGTCTAATATGATTGACTACATAAAATGACATTTCAAACACACACAAAAAAAAGCCTGTTCAAAGGGAATAAAAGTTAGCAGTTCACTGGATCTCTTCAGTTGCTGGGGATGTGCTAAAATAAAAGGGCTAAAAGTAGAGAGCCATCTCTTAAATATTATGAAGATGACCTACCAAGTGTAGGTGGAACTACAAATTATTTTCATGAACACTGTAAATTTATTAATTTGAATTAGCGAGTGATACTCTGCCTCAGAAAACTGACAGTTCAGGACACTGAACTTGCCATGTAGCTGATCAAGCAAAGAAAAGTTACAAAACTATTGAATTTTGCAATGAGCAAAATGCTGCTAGAAGCCTAACATCCCTGATTTTAAAATAAATATTTATCTTTAATTTACAGAATTTAAGCTACTTTTTTTACAGTTTAGGAAGCTTTTAGAAATGTATTCTAGGGCTTTTAGTCCTTCTAAGGAATTGTGTTTCTGAATTAATCCTTTCAAGCAGCCATCAAGTTAATTTGCAGAGGGGGTTTTTTGTGTAACAAGGCAAATAAAGAGCTGTGTAACTTCTTAGAATCCATGTAAATGCAGTATCCAGTTTTTTCCTCCTTCTGTGCTTTTTTGTATCATCATAACTTAATCTTCTCAGAGTTAAAGTACATGAACCACTTGAAGTACCCAGTAAATTTTCTTTCTACATTTTATCTTTCTTTAATTTCAGTTAGACGCAAACTCATACACAGGATGTTTTTGATATGAAAAATGCTAGTATTGCCTAATGAGTTCAGGAAAAAAATAACTTTGAAAGTATTACAGCTGTATTTATTTCTATGATTTTATGTTTTGATTAAAGTATAAAACTCAGCTTGTAAATTATATAGAGTAAATTGCTTTAATTAAATTTAAAAATGAATTCATTTATTGAGTTTAAAATTTAAAATTATTTCAATCTCAGAATACTTAGGGCAAACCTTTATTTGTATGTGCTAATCATTTTTAGTAGGTATCAAGTTTACTCCTACAGCTGAGGGATTGAGCCATGAACCACATCTGTTAGATATGGACAAAAGTTTCGCATACTGTGCCACACCCTCTCTATAAATCACACCTGAAAATTAAGTCCTTATAAAAAGAGCTTCTTGATTTAGTCAAATACGACTGTTCAGATAAAAGCATTTGAAGTAATCTTGCAAGGCTTCTTCCCTACCTGAGCAGCAGACAGAAGGCGCAAACATCCATGACTTTTCTTGCCAGTACAACTGAAAAGGCCTAACACATCTTTTTGATTCTTCACATGCATTTTGGATGACTTTTCATTTCATTCAGTAAAAGAATTTTGATTACTACATCAATTTTTACTTCATATAGACACTATATTGTTTGTGGTGGTGGTCTAAATTTACATGAAATATTCCAATATTTTGACATTAGCGAGGCAGGGATGTTTGGAGTATTCTTTTCAAGCTGCACACGGCCAAGCTGGACACCTGACTCACAGGCTGTAGGTAATACCCCAACATGTGTAAGCCCAGAAGGAAAAGTGGAGGAAGTGCCTTCATTAGAAAAAAGTCCAACAGTGCCAGCACCTGGTGGCTGCCATGAGATGTGATACTGCTCTGGATCGGGCACTTCCTTAAAGAAGCACAGACCAGCAACCTGAAAATACTTATTTTTAGTTCCCAATTATTATGGCAACACTACTGCTTTGGAGACTGAAAGGACCACATGTAGGAAAAAAAGTAGTCTCAGACACATTTGTTACAGTTTTTCTCCAACACAGTTTTCCTTGTTTTCCCTCCTCAGCCAGGCCCGTCCAAAGTCACACTCTCAAGAACTGCATGAGTTAATGCTGACCAACTGGAGGTGTTGCAGCCCTTCAGGCTTTTATAATAAAAGCTGAGAAAGACGGCATTTACTGCTAACACTTTTCCCACATCCATTTCTAATGAGCAGGACCAAATTATAATTTTTACACTAGTCTTTCCAAGCCTTACAATATTCAGTAACTATAAAACAAATGGGCAACAAACAGGGGTCAATAAACCCCAAGCTATGGCACCTAAAACATTATAATAAGCAAGCAGGGTCAAGTGAAAGAGCTCAGCAAAAAAGCAATTACATGGCAACTTTGCTTTGTCCAGAACAAAATAAAGCATTACTATACCATTTTCTAAGTGTTTTTAATGTGATGTATGAGTTTTATGCAACTGAACTGCAGCAGAAAAATAACTTCTCTTGAGTCTGAGGAACTGTTTGTCTAGTTTGTGGAATAAAAAGAATTAGACAAATTGCACTTTATCAGTTTTTCAATCTAATTTTATGCCAAGATTCCCATGTCTAAGAAATTCTAAAATTACCATCTGCTATTGAATTAGCTATGGCACTAACTAATGAACTTGGTTTACATTTTTTAACACATGAAGCAAGCACATTTTCTTCCTTTCCAAATACACTCTGTTGCACTATTGTGTGTTTTATCTGAAGTATAGTATTTAGAACAAGGCTCTACATCTCACTGTAAAAACATGTTTGATAAAGCATTCTGGTCATGACAGCAGTGAAAAACAGGAGGTGTTTGGACACTGTTTTTCTCTCCCTTCCAGCTGCAGAGATAGCCATTAAGTTTCATACGTTAGCTGAGTACATTTAAACTCCTCTGTGCTTCTTCTTCCATAATGCAGCTTTTTCTTTTTGTGATCCATGCAATGGCATACACTGAAGAATTGTTAAGGGAAATATTTTTCTAGCAGCATACCAAAAGGACACTAAGCAGATGACTTGCATGCAACATCAGCCCTATATGCTGTAGGAGGCATAATACTTGAAACATAACACAAACAGGCAGATAAGGTATTTCATTCCACAGAAAGAAAATGGTTCCTTTCATCTAAATGAGCTTATTCCACTGCTGATACCAGAATTGTATGTATTTTGGGAGGATAATGCACCCCTATTTTTAAATCTGTGTTACATTAGCCAGAAAAAATAAACTATGGAAAGACAGAAGTGCAGAGACTGGGAAGCAGAGTTGATTAATGTGCTGCCTGATTTCACTTTTGGGACCTGAAATTGCATCCAGTGCAGAATGAAGGAACTAGGGGGAGGAAAAACCCCAGTCTCATCTGACATCTGTAAAGGTCATGAAGGAAATAATGGGGGGATGATCCAGAGTTGGTATGGCCACAGGTGTCTTGTCTTTTCAAAGACATATATCGGAATATCCTCAGAATAAGCAATGCTGTTGAGCTGTTAGTTCTTGAAGCCCACAAATGAATCAAAGGAAGGAAAAGTCTGGCAGAGATAAATATGAGTTACCATAAAACCTGAGAATATTTTCATCTTAAATCCAAGCACCAGCCCTGCTCCTCTTCACTTTGGTAGCTAAAAGAAGAACATGAGGAGAGAGAGGAGTCCACATGGTGGCCATCCCTTCCCTATGGCTGTGCCAGACTATGCTGCTCTTGGCAGCTGCCCTGGCTGGCACGGTGAAGGCAGTGCAGATGCCACTCTGCCCTCCCCGTGTTTCAGACTCTAGGAAGACACAGGAACCATGGCCAGCAAATCATGGGATCGCTGTAAAAAGACCCCATGGTTCTAGAGCCACACATTAAGTACAATTAAAAAGACAGTCTTCTAAATTATTCAGGTGTCTAAACAGCACTAGAATGTGCACATATTCCTTATGCCTCCTAAAGACAGCTATTACATCCACTCTCCAAGCCTGATGACTCCGTGCAAGCTGCACAGAAGGAGCTTCAACTCTCAATTATTTTGGCTTCTTATATATTGTTCTGCCCTTAATTGAAATTTTCAGTCCAAAGCAAGCCATTTTTAACTTCAAAGTCTATAACTGTTAGTTAAAAAAGAGGCTTTTGTGAAAGCTCTGTTTAATTTGTTACATTTTAATGTGAGGGTTGTTGCACATAGTTGAAAACATGGAGTTCAACACGACTCTTTCCATTAGCTAAGACAGAAATGGCAATTATGCAGTCTGTTGATCGAATTCCTTACTAACAAAGGGTACTTTGTGCTAATGGATAGAAAAGCAGAGCAGTCCAGTCAAACAAGTCACCTTGATAGTGGAATGCAAGACCCATCAATTTTATTCATGACTTCTTCAGTGATGAATCTTGGAGCCCAACCCATCAGCACTGCTGCTGAAAGATGACCACTGAAGCAGAGGAACCACAAAAAGTGTTTTGAAATGAAAAATGGGGTGAGAGATTTCCACCCCTTTAGAGGGGAATTGGTTGGGATGAATTTATCTCCATTTCTCTGGATGATGGTTGGAAAGAGCCAGCTTTCTCCCTGTCCCCTGAGCAGGTGACAAAGGCGCACTCGTTCAGAAGGAACAGAATGAGTTTTCATTCACTTTGGCTCCAGAATACAATTTTCTATTCTCCAATTATCAAATCCCCAAGGAGAGATTAAATGTTTTTATTTTTTCTCAGAAGGATTGCGCTACGGTAAATCTTTCCATTATCTAATAAACAGTTAAAATTCAATAGCACCTAGGTAGAGCATCAAAATCAGCAGGCAAGAACAAATAAGGTCCTTCATGAAAGAGGCTGTGCAGGATCATTTCTTCCATTTCCATCTCCAATATCTTTAATACTAAATACACAAACCTATATTAAAGTTAGAATTGCTTTTAATTAGATAAAACCAAGAAGACTCAGTGTTCATCTTATACCTTTTGCACCAGTGCTTTGATTCACACTGTCTGAGTTTCAGCACCTTGTCTCAAATTATTAACCTGCCCCATTTTCAACTTAGAAGTCCAATATATGAACACAGATGCCCAAAACCTAATCCTGTGAGGTCCCCAGCATGTCCTCACAAGTACTCATCATCCTCAGACTGCATGAAATTACTCTGATCAAAGGGTGACTGTAGCCTTTCAGGATCACGCCCTAATGAATAAAATATACAAAGGTGACTTGAGTGAAATCCTCTCCAATGTGCTGACAAAGGTAAAATAAAATATTCCCCTTAGGACATTTTCCTGGCAGAACAACTTGACCCCTGTGTGACTGGCCTTCAGAAAGAAGTGGATAATGCTCTAACTAACTCATTCATTCACTGAACTTTTGGGCAATTTTTTGCCAAGTGATTGGCGTGTTCCACCATATATGCAGCAGATACATCTAAAAGCACCATAAAGTTTTAGATGAGTATATGATACATCTTTAACTTCAAGCTCCTTGCATGCAAACTGCACTGTTAATTGCTGTGGTTATTTCTAAATGCCTGCCTATTTTCCAACCATGGATTTCATTTCTACAAACCTCTCCCATGCTGCACACCAAGCATTACCCCAGAAATTCAGCTTTGTCCTTGCTTGCTGATGAAATTTTACTATTATGTAGTAATTGCAGTGCCCTGAACTCTCATCCTCCTGCAAATTTTATGTTCCTCCAAGGAGAATGTTTCTTCTTAAAATGATATTATTTCATCGGTACAGTGTGGCTTGCTAAGCTTGCCTTTTGCCCCCTTGTTCTTAGACTTTAAAAGGAGAGTGTAACGGTCTGATCCAGCACCTACTGAGAAGAAATCAAAGGCTCCTGTTGACTTCAGTGAGTGCTGGAGACAGCTCCTAAATAGGATGACTCAAAGTGCAGCTCTAGCCTGGAGGCAGCTGTACAGCTGATACTGTGGGGCTTTATTGTCTCATTGCTTCCAGCTCCAATCTGCGCAGTTTTTTAGTATAATTATAATTTTCTTGTTGCCAGCCCAATAAATATCATGCTGGATAGGAGAGTTGAATTACTGCCTGAAATTTTAACAACAAAAATGATCCTGTAATCAGATTTCTTATGTCATGCAGGACTCAGGATTGTGTACAATTCTAATTTTCCTTAAATGAGTCACAATCATAAAGACCACTCAACAGAAAACACATGGTCTACAGGGCAGCATTCCAGTCGGTGGCTGGGCCAACTGGGGAACAAAGCAATGGGCAAGCAATTTTGAAGGCCACGTCTCAGGACTCATGGTCTCTGTATTATCTGTTGTGTCATCCCACAAACCCTGCGTGGGTGTATTGGCATAGGTCACACTTGTTTCAGGGACAGATTAACAATTATATAACATGGGGGACAGCAGGCCAATGCCTCAGCCCATGCTATGACTCCTTGTAGAGTACTGTATACTCAGAGACTTTGTGAACTTGAAATCCACAATCTAGTATTCTTATAAAAACAAAGTATGTAAGCACATTTCTCCTGTCCATCTGCAACTCACTCAGGCATGCCTTACTGACCAGTAAGAGGAAACTCCCCTGCATCACTGAGATCAGCCACGCTGCACAGAAAGAACTCTTACCTTTAAGGTAGGTCAGGTTGTTAGTGCTTAATGCAGTGCACCTCACTGAGGGCCCTGCCAGGTTTGGATGCAAGCAACAGCCACCACCAGTAGTTTCTGCCTTTGGGCACCACTAACAAGTGCAAGAGAGTTAATGGTGGTAAAGTTAAATTAACATGAAATGCCTGACTTGTCTCATTCACATTCTTTTGACAGTAGCATATGTTCCTGCTTTACACATGAAAGCTTAATTACAGCATTTTAGGTGGCAAACCAGTTAATTATATAAAAATGGGGCCCAGAAGTCTCTGATATGACACCTTTCCATGCTTTCCTGGGAGATGTCATGAACAAAAGAAGATGTTTATTGTTAGCAGCATCAGGCTGAGAGCTGCAGGGGAGCATTGCCACTGAAGCCTGGGGCCCCTGTGCACAATCCGGCTATAATGGAGAGCAAAATGCGTTTTATACAAATTGCTCCTGCTAGTAACAATAGTGAAAGGAAAGCTTTTTTTTTTTTTTTTTTTCCTGGAACAATACACAATCTCTTGTGCAGGCTTCATATCACCTCACTTCAGATGTTGCTGATGTAAAAATCCCCAACAGAGATTATCATTCATCTCGGCTTTTCTTTATCACTCATCATGGCTTTCCTCCTACACAGAACAGGCCAATCTGAACTCTTTCAACTGCATATGTCCAGAAGAGAGAAGGCAGTCTGCAGACATGCCTGTTTCCTCTTTGACTAGAAAGAGAGCCTGAGGGGACCAGCTCAGGTGAGAGCAGATGAAACTGAGCATTTACAAATGATTAGAGAAACCAGTGTGCTACATAAATCTAGAATAAAGGGAAGATGGAGGCCCTGCTCAGCATCACGTCACAAACTCCACGTGCTTTTTTCTTTCTTGCCAGACTTGAAACAGCAAATGTCTCTCGTGCTCACAAAAGAAGGAAGTGAATTGAGTCCTCTTGGAGGAAAATTCTCTCCTTGAATGGTGTTAGCACACTTTTTTTCCCTTTCAGAGGCTAACACAAGTACCTGGACAATTCTTTTCCCCAGGGGCCTTCTGTCTGCCTTTCAACTGATGGTGTGCTGGAGGCTGCCATACCTACAGTGGGATCGCACAGATTGTATGTTTTAGCCTGGACCTTAGCCCTGTGGTGTGGGCCTGTTGTCCCATGGATTTTCTGCTCAGTTTGGAGCTTGAAATTTATTTCCACTTTCGACCAATCCACCAACAGTCACTCACTAAGCCAATGGCAAAACAATAATTCACTTAAAACCAACCCACCATCAAAGCAGTGGGCATTGCAGGTCAAAAAAACCCCAGCAGCACAAATTTTTAGCAATCACTTGACAAGAAGGTGTCTTGTTTTGTTCCTTCTTCCTGAGTGTTTTTGTGCTTTGCATCAGACTTTACAACACTGACTGGTACAACAGCTATTCATAGCCCATGGTATATTTGGAATAATCAGCTTCCACAAACATCTTGGCACTGCACTTGCATGCAGTCACCTCTTTTCCATCTCATATTCTGCAGCCATGAAAATTCTCTCTTAAAAATAATAAATATAAAATGTACAATGGAAGGCTTTATTTTCACCTCGGGCTCTTGATGACAAGAATAACTCCTTGAAATTCATCTTGCAGGTTTATAATATGACTCTAGGGTTTTTATAAAAGAAAAAAAGAGGTACAACTTACCTGTTACATAGCAAAGGACTCGCTATCTGTGTTTTTAGAGACTTTATCTCAGAAAGCCCTGTGAACATAATAGGATAAATTACTTAAGCTTGCAAAAACAAGGACAACTCAGAATGCTGACCTCCCAGTTTCACCTTTATCTCACCTAATTATATCGACATGCAGAACTGGATAATGCCCTGCTACAGCGTTCCAAGATGCTTTGTAGATCATAGGCGCAGCAGCACACTGAAAGCCTCTGGCTTTATGGCAGATTTGCGCTGTTTCAGGGAAGGCAGAGGGGGATTGTCTAGTGTCATGTTCCAAAAGGATGAAGAGTGCTACTTTTGCACAGAGGGCTTCTGAAAGGCACAGCTGCTGTCAGATGGCAAAATACCTAGTGTTGATATGTTTGCTTTTTTTTTTTTTTTTTTTTAGTGATGGGAAAAGTAAAATGCACAATCCTCCAAGACTGCTGCAGATGTGGTGTCAAGACAAAAAGCAATGAGACTTTATTCTTAAGCAAAGATTGCTGTGTTACTGAAGGCAGAGAAACCTTTATGCCAGCAGCTCACAAAAGAAACCATTAGATTTTCTAAAGGTAATTGAATACTGGTAAAGAAACACAGCAACAAAAACAAACCATCTCTGATCCCTGAAGGGGAATGCAGGGGCTTACCTGTGTCTAGCAGTTGGAAGCTATGTGCTATGGAAACGATTCAGTCCTGTAAACATGTCTAGTACCCAGCTGATCTCTCTTTCTGCTGTTTTCCCAGTCATGTAAACATCTCTAGTACACAGCGTCCTTTGGCAAGGAACTCAACTCTCTTACTCCCCCCTCGGCATCTCCTTTTGTTTGTTTTGAACCTGACTCCTCCTGACACCGTGTGCTGGCGCTAATCCTCATGTCGCAGGTATAACGCCAATCTCACTGGCAGTTTAGGAAAAGCCATGCACTCAGCAATTCATCATAATTTCCAGGAGGAAGCAAAAGAGCAGTGGTGGTGATTTCTGCCTCTTTCCTAAGAGCAACAGAGGAATGTATCTGTCAACCAGGCATGGCATCCAGTGAAAGCTAACACCAAGTGCTCCTGTGCTGCTCATCCCTGTGGCATTAATAATACTGACAGGAATGACCATGGTAGAACAAAAGTGACTACAAGGAGTTGGAGTGTGGGTGGAAACCCTTGCATGTGCCAGTTGTTCCTAACAAGAATCATGTTTTGGGTAACAGCAGAAATGGGCTTCTGGGGGTGGCACTGGAGAACTGGCTTCACATCTGAGGGCTGTTGCTTAATGAGCAGCTGGGTAAGGATTAAGGTAACCTAATGAGTGTGTTTGTATTTAATAGAGGATAGTGAAAAGAGGAGGATGGCATCCAATCCTGGGATCCTCAGTACAGTGACCTGTTGCAGTAGGCCCACGATAGGGCCATGAAGGCAAGCACAGGGTGGGAACACCTCTCCTGAGAAGACAGGCTGAGAGTTGGGTCTGCTCAGCCTGGAGAAGAGAAAGCTGTGGGGAGGCCAAATTGCAGCCTTTCATCACGTAAGGGTGACTTATAAAATGGAGAAAAACATTTTAGGAGGGCCTGTTGCACCAGGACAAAGGGTAATCATTTTAAACTGAAAGAGGGTAGATTCAGACTAGATACAAGGAAGGATTTTTTTTGTGAATAGGGTGAGACACTGGAACTGATTTCCCAGAGATGTGGTAGATGACCCATCCCAGGAAACATTCAAGATGAGATGGGTTGAGGCTCTGAGTAACCTGATGTAGTGGAAGGTGTCCCTGCTCATTGCAGAGGTGTTGGAACTGGATGAACTTTAAAGGTCCCTTCCAACCCAAACCATTCTATGATTCTATAAACAGGCTTCCCTAAAAATGAGGGGAAATCAGGCTATGCCATAGGGTTCAGAGAGGAGGATGCTAAACTGGTCAGAGCGGTTCAGTTCCTGTATTCTACTGCACGTACCTGAACAGGAGATGATGGAAAGCTAGATATGTGATCAAATCTGTAACTGAATCAACGTAACACATTCAGATGGATAATGATTACCAGAAGAAGGAGAATACCAAAACAACCATTAGGGTTCCAGAGAGAGACTTTACTGAATTCAGAGGTTTGCATGGAAAAATCATCTGTGATTCTGATCCAAAGTAAGTAAGTGTTGAAGATGGCATTTCTTAAGAAAATATCCCACCAAAATGAAACAAACAAAGCATGGGAAGAGGTACCTATCTGTAGAGGAAAATATTAGCAGATACAAATATGAGTAATTTGGATTTGAGAGTCAGAGAGGTTTCACAATACATAACTCAGGTCTCAAATGACAAAAAAATATTCAAAGACACAGAAAAAAAAAAGGAAAGCAGCAATGTAACATGATTTTCAATTAATAGAGAACATGGAAGATAGCAAGAAATTGGTTTGTAAAAATACTGATGTCACCACCAAGATTAAGAAAAGTTATTGGTCTGATACTCAATGGAAAAGGAAAGCAACCAAGAGGCAGCTTCAGGAAAGCTCTAATTTTCTTGCACGCCTTTGCTGAAAAGGGAAACCAATCACACAGCTGCCATTTCATAGGTGTGATTAAGGGACAATGCCACACCTTTTAGCAGGGAAATATAGGTTAGGAAGCATTTAAGGCATGAAGAAGTTAAAACCTTTGACATCAATTGGGTCTCAGGAGTTTTATTCCAGTTCATAAAATTACCACCCTTGAGAGCTCCTGAAGGTTCAGGAGGGATCAGAGATCAGGATAGGAAGAAGTAATCATGATGCTTAACAGGAAAGAGGGTTAGAGCATCATCTTAGATTGTTGTATACCCTGGATTCCACGTGGCATTTCACACTATGCTCTGGAGTTTTCTTTCAGGAAAACATGACCGTGCAAAACCAGTTCCAAATAGTTACAAAGCTGGTTAGAAAAATGTATTTTGTTGTAGGCAGAAGTAATCTGTTGTGCAAACTGAGAAAAAATAGTTAGCTACATGAAGTCACCATGGTAGTCACCATGAAAAACATGGTGAGGGTTTTGTAGAACCAAAGCAAGCACAAGTGAACTTGACTCATCACACTGCCTCAGAAAAAAATGTAATCAACCTATTGGGGCTTATAGACCCTTCTACAGCATGGCACACCTTCAAAGTAACCAACTCATTTTGTCCAGTCCTGTCAAAACATCCTGGGAAAGCTGTGTCCAATTTTCCAGCATTGCAAGGACAACAATCAGAGCTCTAGCAAAACCCACCTAGAAGGAAAGATTGAAAAATTTGAAGTTGTTTACCTAAATAAAAACGAGGAGGGATGCAAAATAATATAGGGAACATGATCACAAAGAGGACTATTTTCTTCTTCAAACCTTTAATGGTTAGGACAAAAGTCACAGACAAACTGAAGTGACAGTTCTTCAGACAGACAATAAAAGAGAATTCCTAGCCATATGGAGAAGGGCAGTGATTTCACCATACATCCTGCCACCATCACATCCACCCCTCACTGCAGAGGATGTGCAGTCCCCACATTGAATGTCTTTTAACTGCTTAGTCAATCATCTATCAGGATTTCCACAATTAGAGTTGAACTTGACATATGGCAGAGTGATGGATTAAGTAAACAATCTCTCCTGCCCTCTTGTTTTTTTTGTCCACCTAAGTAAACAGGGCTTTCATCCTCCTCCTCCTTCATGATATGGTAGTTAGAATAATCCTCTGACACTCAAGCTGATCTGCTGGTGCAGATCACCCCCAGATGTGTGTCCCACATTACTATTCTTTCTCTGGAACCAAACCACAATATTTGACTGCCCTGTGTACAGCAGATGTGATGCTAATGCACAGCCCTGTCCCTGGCATGTGGGAGGGAAATGGGAACCGAGGTCTGTTTCTGTCACAAGAGGCAGCACGTGGAGCTGCACCCCAAGCATGGCAAAGGCTTTTACTGAATTCAGTTCAAATAGGTGAAGGTTAGGGTGGAGATTTCAATTTCCATACCTCAGTTTTGCCTACTAGAATTCCTTTCCTTTTCTTACCCAAGCTCAGTATGAGCAGACGGCTGCATGAAAAAGGGTTTGTGTGAAACAAAAGAGACAAAGGATAAGACAGCACTAGAGCTCCGAACACCATCTAATCCTCCTCAAACAAATCTGTTATTTTGGGTATTTAAAGAAAGAAGCCTGTCTACTCGACAAACCAAAGTGGTTCCAAAGAAACGATTACAACCTGTCGCATCAGGTCATACTGAAAAGAGTTTCTTTACAGCCCATGATTCTATAAATTACATTTACTGTCACTTCACTTCCCAGCCTGAAGCAGTGCAGACCAGGGCAGAATGAACAGTGACAAAATTGTGCAGGTTTTATACAGTGGGATTGTTAAGAATAATATGGAGATGGGAATGAACTTGATCGAATCACAATGAAAGATTAATTGTGTGACGTGTGAGTAATTGGTTAATGGGCCTGGGTCAGCACCTGGTGTCTGATGGCTTGAAAGAAGGATAAGAATGCAGTTTCAGCTATTTGAAAAAGGTTTTGCAGGCCAAAATGTTCCCAGCTCTGTAACTTGCAGAGTCTGGGAAATTAAATAAATCTATATGTAAATTACAGAGTTGTCTGAGGCAGAAAAATCTGCTTTGAGACTGATATTCATATTGTCAGGGTCTGAGGCATGAAGAGGCCAGAATGGGCATCCAGAAGGGAAAAAACATGGCCTGGGCAAATGAACCTGAATGAAATGTGATGCATTAACCTGGAAGTAATTATAAAGAAAGGGCAGGGGGTAGCCTTGTTAGCGACTCCTCAGTGTGTAACAGAGAGCCATTATGGTAATATGAGACTGTAAAAAATGAGGCCTTGTCTGCTCTGCAAGGATATTAGAGAATGACTGACACTTCTCTCATAAAAAGAAGGATTGCCCCATTGTCCTTCACCATTTTCTCTGTCTTGTCAACAGCCTGCCTGGCTATTGCCCTTCCCTGCAAGTTGGCTACATCTCAGCTGTGCTTTACTTGTGTATTTTGGGAAGATAACAAACTCACAGCAGCTTTAAGAAAATTATAATGTAAAGATTATTTCAGTTGGTATTTAAATATGCAACTTTCTAAGATTATTCATAAAGGTTTTTTTTTTTTCCTCTCTACTACCGTAAGTTCACATTGTACTTGTAGGAAATAAAAAAAAAAAAAAAATCCAGGTGGTCCAAACAAATTTTCTTTAAGCATTACAAACCACGCTCATTGTGATGTTCAGAGAAAGCATCAGCAATGAAGATTCCATTTCAACATCTCTCAGAGATGGGATTTTAGATCTGGACTTCCATGTTTGTTTATAGAAATAAGTAACACTCTAGTTCTGGAAGTACTGGCAAGAACCTACCACTTTATTTGGTCATATCAGTATTGAGGAAGGAAAAAGGCATGCAGGGATAAAATCAGAAAAAGTAATTTTACAAGGAGCAAAGCACATAACAGGAAACTAGAAAAAGATTTAGAAATAAAATAGAAGTGTGAAAAAGACTACACAATATGCAGACTGATTAATCAAATGAGAGGACAGCAATAATTAATGGTACAAAGTTGTATGAAAAATCTCTTTCACCAGTCTTCATAAAAACTATTATGTGTGATCAGCTGCCTAGAGCAATGGTTTTAGAAGAAGACAAAAACATAAGCTAGGAGAGGAATAGAAAAAAGAAATAACATTTAAATAGTCTGGATGAATTCTTGTCAGTATTCCTCAAAGAAATTCCTGCTAAGGTACTGAAGAATTGAGAGAAAACAGACTCTGTAATCCTACTGGTCTTCAAAAACTTGTGGATTCAAGGCAGGTTGAAGTGATCAAGAGGAAGGTAAATATATCCCATGTCTGATTAAACAAAAAGAGCCCAGACAACCAAGAATAATTAGTTAAAGTTTCATCCATGCTGACACACAGGAATAAGTGACTACACAGCCGCTGACAAGCACTGGAACAGCACTCCTGACCCTTTTTATCTCCTTAGACATGTTCACAGAGAAGAACAGGTAGGTCTGAGGTGAGACCTGGCATGCTGGATGATGGGAAGAGGACAAGAAGAAATGTGGCCCCTTAAGGACCAGATGCCAATCATGGACCAACTCCATCCCACTTAAAGTGGTGTCCTGGAGCATGACCAGTTTGAGAGACACTGACCTAAAGGTTGAGGCTGGGGTGGACAACCAACAAAGAGCTGTGAAGGATAAACTGTGACAGACTTATATGTCATTTCTCTGACAGGATGTGGTGGATGAGAAGAGGTATGTCTTTTGAGATACTCTGACTTTACTAGGGGTTTTGATTTTAATCTAGATTACTTTTTTATAGTCAAAACCCATGTAATTTTATCTAAGTTAAATTGCCATGTGGTACTTTCATAGCTGCTCAAAAAAAGGCCTCACAAGTGAGTTACTGCAAGTAATACACTGATAAAATGAGGAGAAAATTTTTCAGGAGAACCAGATCTTGAGAGATTGACCATGGATCCACTTCTGTGCCAAGTTTACTTTGAATTGGTTGCATTGCAGGAGTGGTTACATTTGGAAAATGTACATATTGTACCTGACCGTGAGGCCTTGCAAGCATTTGGAATAATAGGATTAAATTCTTAAATTATTCTCTGAATTGGGGACATAGTGTGAAATAGGCATGATGCTATTCAGTAAGAAACAAATAGTAATACTTCGAAGGATTAATATAACAATAAAAATGTGGAAAGCTTGATTTATCCAGTAGTGTATTGTAAAGAGATACTATTTGAGACAACAAATTACCATTGTAATTTGCCCTTTTGTGCATTTTGGGATGTATCTATTTATATATTCACTTACACACATACTTACTGTGTATGTAAATATTTTATGATTTTCTTATGCCTACACTCATGCACACACATGAAGGGACTAAAGCCAGTCATTGTCCAAACTTACTAAAAGAAAAGATGGGGTTAGATTCACTCAGATCACAACACTGCCAAAGTGGATTTTAATATCATCAAATTACTAGGTACAACAGAAGTGCTGTAATCTCACTGTGCCCCCACACCAGAGCAGCTGAGAGAACAGCCTGACCTTAGAGTCAATCCATGAGAGAACATCTGTTCCTGTGGTACCTTTTTAATAATAATAAAAAAAGTGAGAATATGCTGCAGGGCACTGACAGAATTGAACATATGTACAACCAACACTTTTGCAATGCACCATGCATGGAGTGCTGTAAATCTAAGAGATTTTAAAGACAGGTATGACTCTTCTGTGGAGAGAAGCAGCTAATCCTGAAGCCTAGATGTCTTCTGCTAAAAAGAGGGGAAACAGAAGGTAGTCTGCATCTCAGGCTAGTAGTGAAACAAGGGATGTATCCCATTGTTAAGATGAATTTTATTTCACTTATAATCTTGTTTCTTTCAGCCTGTGTATCTATTCCTTTGACATATGACAACTGGATAATTACACTTGTAATTTGTTTCATTACAAAGGCAGCCTAGTTTCATGGGATGAGCCAAATGTCATGGGATGAACCAGGGTGTAGATGATAAACTGGGAAGCACTGCCTCTGTGGAAATGATGATCCTAAGGCAGAGTGCAGAGATCTGAGCCGTCAAGAGGTTCAGTGGCTGGCAAATGCACTTTGAAAGAAGTCAGTGCAGGATGATTGTGCTGCAAGCTGTCATCCTTGGAGATGAAAAATATCAGAAAATGTGTAGTCAACAGCTCCCCCTTCACCCCCAGGCATGACACCCATCATCAGTGGTTTTCAAGGAAAAGGTTAGACAAACACTGGTGCAAGGTACTCTAGGGAGGATGGGCTCCTCCTCAGAGCAGGAGGATGAGCACACTTCCTAACTTACATTCATCTCACTAATTTAACGTTACAGTGCACAGGACAGACAAAGACACCTCCTGGGGTTTGTGCCAGTCCAATCCTTCCAACAGTCCCCCAGCTTCCTTTGTGGTCCTGCCTGGCCAATTTACTACATTTTGTAGCCTGAGAGGGTCCTTGTTAAATGAAGGAACTCACAGTCGATTAACAATAACATGTTTTGATTCCTAAGTGCCTTCCACTCAACCACACTAGGGGAGTGATATCCTGTTTCCCAGTGAGTCTAAATTGGTCTTTAGGTCATTTTTACTCTGAGGGCAAAAATAATTGGCCTTGTGGTTAGATCTGCTCCTGGATGTACGCTCTGCATTTTCCACCCAGTGAGATCCATAACTCTGCTTGAACAAGTGATTGATCTGGCACTGACTTTTCACACTGCAAGTGCAAACAGGATGCCGGTTCAATTCTCATTCTGGAAACCAATCTCTGCCCTGTAATATGCTTTTATTTTGCCTTTTTTATTACACAGTGGAAATCGTGTATCACCAGGTTTTCTAACATATATGCAAAGAGTGGAGTTTTCAGTTCTGCTCTGCAATGTTACAGTGCATCTTCACAGATCATATCAGCTCACATCTGCTGTGGAGGTTGTTCAGCTCCACTGGCACATGGTAATGCCTCACTTCCATCCTGTCTGAGCAATGCAACATGTGCACTTTATTTTCCTCAGAGCCATCTGATTTATCCCTCTTCCAGCCTCACTTTAAGAACTGTTTGACAGGGGCTTTTTGCCTTTATTTTCCCCCCATTTTGTACTACTTCCCCGCCCCCTAAGTATCTGATTTTTAGCTATTTTGACCATTAATTTAGTTTTCAAAATCTACAGTTGATGATCTCTTCAGATGAATACTTGTCAGACAGTCTTTCCATTTTGTCTATTTGCATCAGTTTGACATGCTGTGAACAGACATTGTAAAACTTAAGTCTTCCAGTCCTGTCTCTGTTCTAGTGTTGCTACCAAAGCAGAACTGCTCAGATCACATTCCCTTCCAGCAGCCACTGTGCAAGAGTGCTCTTATTTCTGAATAACCTGGATGAGTCCACTTTACAGTATTTCCTTTATGCCAGTGAATTTCATACAGCTTTTCCCTGTTGGCCCCCATGTCACTGGTGAGGTCTGTTCAGCACAGCACAATCCACATCCAAGTGAAGCTGGTGCATTTGCAGCAAGAACTTACATGCTGTAGGAGGATCCTGCATATCATTTTACAGAAGAAAAGATCTCACTGAAATTCTCTGAATGCCATACATTCTCTGAATGTAATATAAAAGCTATCACAATCTAGGCTATTACCATTTCTGCATTTTCCAAGCCTTGCTGGAGGTTCTCCTGCTGCCAGGGGTAGTAGAGCCCCACCTTGCCTTCTCACTAGTCATAGAATCATAGGATAATTCAGGTCAGAAAAGGCCTCTAAGGTCATTGAGTCCAGTTGTTACCCTTACACTGCTGAAGTCCTCACGGCACCCTCCAGCCCAGCAGCTCTGCTGCCTGCTGTGGTGTGTCAGCCACAAAAAGTGAAGCACAGGGGCATGAAAAGAGAGAGACAGAGTCTTGCCACCCACTGCTCAGCCCACAGCAACTACAGCAAAAGATAGCAGGGTGGGAGAGGGAAGAGGAGATGATGGTGAGAAACTGGCTGTCAGTCCAGTGCAGACTGAGTGCTCCTCCATTCTCTGGTCAGGATTCGGTGTCAGGAGCTCTCTCTGCAGGAAAGGGAAGAGAACATTGTGACAGGAGTACAAAGGTACTGCACAGAGGCTGCACTTCAAGAAGATGGGGAGGTCTTCAGACTCAACAGAAAGAAATGTAACATCTCCCAGGGATTTAGTCACTAGAAAGGTGTTCCCAGCATGTCTCATAGCTGGCATTCTGTGCAGCCAGGGTAGCAAAAGGCACTAGGTCTGCTCATGGTTATGAAAAGGCAGCCAGAGTGAACTCAGGACATGACGCAAATAGAGAGATTTTGGCGTTTGCTTCTTGTCTCAAGGTATGATACAAGTGTCATACATAAACCCCTAAGCTGATTATTATCACTTTGGCTAGGTGTCCCAGGCACAAAGCTAAAGAAAGGCTTTTTTTTTTTTTTTTTAAGTTGGATGTGGGTTTTGGTTCTGTGGGTTTTTTTGTTGTTGTTGTTTGTTTGTTTCTTTCTTTGTTTTTTGGGGGTTTTTGGGTTTTTTTGGTTTGGTTTGGTTTTTTGTTTGTTGTATGTGTGTGTGTGTGTGTGCACTGAACAATCCTTGATGCAGCAGCACTTTACTCCTTCTGGTGTCGCCCACCTTCAAACTGTGGCCATGATCCCCCTACCTTAAAACAGCTACTCACACGCATGAGTAGCATCTTATGAAAGAGTTTCTATCAATCAACATTTAAAAACTTTTCAAACCACAGAAGATCCATTCATACCTATTCCCTGGAGAACCTGTGGTATTTGGAAGCAGGCAGGACTCTTGCAAGTAATACCAAATCCACCAATTTAAACAGGTCAATGAAGCCTTGGGCAAATGCAAATGCTGCCTGGTACCAGGCCTTTGCAGTAAACAACTGCAATGCTGCCATTATCATGAATTCTTAAATGAGAAGGAAGATAGCTGATTTTCCATAGTAAAAAAAACCCCAGAAGCTTGCAGAACTCCTAATGTAATTCCAGTCTTGCTCTCCAAATCTACATTTGGTAGTTTTCACAGGTACAGTTTGATGTATAACAGTTTTTTTCTCCTGTTTAAACTCCTGTTTAAACTTCCTGTTACAAAGCCAAACTTGGGAGCTTTTTTGAAAGCAGAATCTATTCAAAACCATTGCCGTTTGGAAAGTTCAGATAAGAATTGGGGAAGTTCCACTTTACATTACAGAAATGCCAATCTTTCAAAGAGTCCCACAGACAGAATGAGCTCTACAGTATAACTATTTCTTAAAAGAAAATGTGGATCAAGTGCAAAATGAAGGTCTAAATACTGCAGAATCAACCATTTATTTCAATACTGCTTCAACCACGGTTCATACAAGTACAAATATTTTCCCCTGTATGAGTCTCATATGCTCAAACTGAAAATTTGACTCGA
The DNA here is from genome assembly GCA_013400435.1 of Pycnonotus jocosus. Lineage (NCBI taxonomy): Eukaryota > Metazoa > Chordata > Aves > Passeriformes > Pycnonotidae > Pycnonotus > Pycnonotus jocosus. Next base: position 128,807 of record VWYP01010997.1, on the reverse strand, counting down.
AATGAGTCAAGGTAATATTTCAGTAAGGTTTCAACAAGTTTGTCATTTAAAATGAATGAATGCCCACCTTCCTTGCAAACAACAAATGCGAGCTCAATGAAGTACCTTGCCACCACTACCAAGCAGAGAATTCTCGCTACCATCATCTGCAGGGGTGTGCTCAAATATGTATTCCTAAAATTTCTCAAAGAGTGTGGGATACTACGATCAAACTGCTGGCACAGAAAGCATTGGAGAGAAGAAGCACATGGGAGGTAATTGTTGACAATTGTGTGAAGAAAATGAGGGAATCAATGACTGCTAGCTGTTCTGGGGAAGCAAAATAGCTGTCTGGACTGAGAGCAAATTTGAGATTTCATCCTCCAAGAGGACCCAGCACAAAATGCCATGCTCTGTACAGGGAAGCACACAGACTGCAGATCCAAATTTGGCAGTAAAGACTAGGCTACAAATGATCTAATTTATCTCAATTCGTATCAGCTTAGCAAATTTGGAAGAGTTTATATGAAAATAGGTAACAAGGGAGTCACAAAAGCATGGATTTAAAAGTCTTTAAGCAATAATGACTTTTCATAATGCCTGATCTTTTTAATTGATGTCCCTCTGGTAAACAACAAGGAAATAATGAAGAACAGAATGGAATTGTTGCTTAGGAAAGGTAAGAAATACCAAAAAGCAGGTTTTGTAATACTTTAACAAAGGAAAATAGCCTACGATTTCACCATCAAGGTGAAATCCAAAGAATACCTCTGTGCATGTTTACACAGAAAGCAGTAATCAGTCAATCATCAGACAAAACTGATTATACACTTTGATATGCAAGCATCAAGCATAAAGTTAAAATGTCATAAAATTACTCTTCTGACATCATTTGCAAAAAACAAAGCCCTTATGACAAGAAGAATGATTAATACATGGAAAATAAATCTCAAAAAGAAAATAGTGTTTTTAATGCAAAAGCATTTAAATCACAAGGAGAAAAGAAATAATAAGGAATGTAAATAATGAGTAGTGGAGAGGAAAATAATTGCTTTCTTCATTCTTTTCTCTGTAGGACTGAAAAGACATCCAGATACACTGAAAGACAACAACTCCAAATTTGAATAAAGAACAGTTTGATTGAGTAGGCAAATCAGAAAAGTGTGACCATCCTGTTAGACAGACTGTTACTGGGCACTCTCGAGATTAATAAACCAGCAAAATTAAAGGATGTTTTTACACATAATCCTATTAATAAAATTGTCCAGCTATAGCATCAAGCAGCAATGCCAAACAAAAATAAAGAGGTGGAATTTAGGGTTTCAGGACAGATCTGTAAGGAGAAAACCTATTAGGAACCATACGACATCCTATGATGATATCCTAGCATCATTTGGTATCCTACAAGCATTTGGTAATAGCTGCTATGTGGTGCAGTTTATTCTTCAATTATACACACAACTCAAAATCAATGAGTGTCAATACCCTCAGTATGACAATTGCTAAATTACAGAATCACAGAATCACAGAATCACAGAATGTGTAGGTTGGAAGAGACCTTCAAGATCATCGAGTCCAACCCAGCCCTATCACCTCAACTATGTCATGGTATCAAGTACCACATCCAGTTTCCTTTTAAACACATCCAAGGATGGTGACTCCACCACCTCGCCGGGCAGACTATTCCAGTATTTAATCACTCTTTCAGTGAAAAACTTCTTCCTAATATCCAACCTATATTTCCCTTGATGCAGCTTGAAGCTGTGTCCTCTCGTTCTGTCTGTTGCTGCCTGGAGAAATTCATATGCTGTGTCTACATTCCATTGCAGTTCACGAGTTATTGTTCCTGATAGCAGCACACAATGCAACGTTTCTTAATGACCTGTCAAAAAAAGGTACAGTTTTTGTTTGTGTGTTTGTTTGCTTGCTTGTTTGTTTGGGTACGTGTGTGTTTTGGTTGTTTTTGATTTTATTTTTTTAGTTAGAAGAAAACCAAGGAAGGCCCTTGTGGCAAGAAGAGCATTGGCAGGAGATGGAGGGAGATGATCCTTCCCCTCTGCCCAGTCCCAGTGGGACATATCTCGAATTCTGTGTCCAGTTCTGGGTCCCCAGAGCAGTACTGACACAGACATGCTGGAGTGAGTCCAGTGAAATGTCACAGATGTGATAATGCACTAGACAGACCTGAGGATGGTTTGCTTGGAGAAGACTAATGGCAAGACTTTAGGCAAAAGAAATGTCACAAAAATTGTTGATATAGACTGTTGAAATATGAATAAGACTTTCTATAACGTAGTGTTGGTAAGGATACACAACTGCAATAAGAAAACTTAACACATGCCATTAGTTACAAACCTCTGTCTGGGATATTGAAAATATTATTATTATTTTAACAGTCTATACCGATAATTTGTGAGAGATGAGTTTTTCTTATGGTCCCCATTCAATTTCTAATTGAGACAAAAAATACTGTATGGACTTTAATTAATCTGCTGGAAAAACTGTGGAGCCGAGGGCTTTTCTGCTACTGGCTAGCAGAAGTTTCTCAGCCCTGCTCCACTTGAAAGTCCGTGGGGTTCAATCTCCAGCTGCCACATAGTCTGAGGCTTGGTAAATGAAGAGAGGATTCTGCTGTGGTTTAGGAAGATGTTTATTCCAGGGAGATGGAAGGCAGAATGAATCAAAAGGGCTTTGGACCTCTTTATATCACTTTGGGTGAAACCTGAACCAGGGGGGTCTGTATCCAATGGGGAAGGTAGAGGGGAGGGGTCAAGGGCACTTTACACCACAATGGGAAGTGTGGCATCTGGACACCTTGCCAAATAGGAGAGGATCAACCAGGGTGATTGACAAGACAGGGTGATACCACCAGGGGGTGGGATAGGGGGTGTCAGGGGAGAGAGATGAAGCACTTATAAATCCATGATTATACACTGCAACAAAAAACAGAGTTTAGAAATGAAAAAGTGCACAGACAGCTGCCTGATCAAACCACGTGTTTGAGTTATTCCCAAATCAAATCACCCCAGGGACCTCATTCATTAAATGTTTTCTCTCATTCCACCAGTGTTTCTACTGCAGCCTCACTATTTCCATAGTATAAACCTTTGAGAGGAACCTGAAGATATTTCAAAATTAGTATCTTGTCCAGAACACACACACAAAAAAAGAGGTTATGCTATTATTTATGCACTCAAAATTCATTGAGTCTGTAGCAAAATAGGGCTGAATAAGAAAAGACACAGGCCCACCTTAAGCCTAAAACAAAGATCAGAGGGTTGCTTAGGGTTTTATTTCTCCGTGGGTTGGTGTGTTTTTTTGGCACATATGATGAAATGCAGTGTGCGGCCTTGGACTGCCACTCACTGCTTTCTATTATCTTCAGATTTATTGCTTGTTTTGCACTTAGACACTTCTCTCATTTTTCTGTCTGAGTATGTTTGTAACATGGCTAAAGTTGTATGAAGAAATTCTCATTTAATCCTTATTTTTCTGAACACCTTCTCTCTAAATAGCAACTCATATCCTGCCTTTCACCATTCATTACTGTTACATCGTAGATAACTGGCCTGTGTGAACTGACTTACTGATCTCAGCCCCAGCCTAGCAAGGTGCAGAAATGCTGTCACAACTGCTGCTGGTTGGCACCTTATTTATAGACTCAATAGCATATTAATCAGTGTCTCCTGGAAAACGGCACCACAACTTTCCCTTTAAAAAATGTCAGTAGTTTTCCCAGTAATGTGGCGGCACCACATAATATGTTGTCAAAGAGTCATCTGATATTGCTTCAGTGGTTTTATGTTGTACTCCATAAAATATAAAAGGGACCTCCCAGGTTATTGCCTTGCTCATGGATAAGAATAAGATTTTAATTACCTCCAAGATAATAAGATCTCTTACTTTGAGCTTTTCTGTAAATGGAGGCTGATTTATGAAATGCAAGCAAAAACTGGAGTATTATATGCTTTCAGAAAAAAAATCTTCACTCTCTTGAGAAAGTTAAATTGTGTCTCCATTGATCCCAAGGTCATTTGACCGTATCTTTCCCAAATCTATGGCAAACCATCAACCAATACATACTGGAACTTAGGGACACATGCAGGGGTTTGCAATACATGGCCAGACTTGGTGCACACAGTGTGGGCATCACGGGGGTGTAAACCACACTGGCTGCCAACCCCTTTTTCCACCTGTAGCTGTTCCCTCAGACCTTAACACTGCTGTCTGTTTCCCTCTTTGTGATGCTGAGCGTGTCTGAGTGGCCAAGCTGACACGGAGGTCAGGAGAAAGACAAGCTGCGATTTAAAGAAGTTCCCAGTCCATGCTGGGTGGTTTCTTTTTAGCCTGATGGTTTTGATGCTTTAGGTTACAGTGCAGCCCCAGTAAAAGTAATGTTTGCCAAGCTGATGGGCTAGTGAGATGTAGAACAAGTGCCTGGGGACAGAGATTTCTTCAGCTGTCTTTGATACCAGCTAAAAATTGTCACTGGACAACACTGAACATTATTCTCTTTGGAAGATCTTCCCTTTGGACTGTTTCCATCTTTCTTCCATGTACTCAGTCACCAGGCCACTCTCTCAAAAGATGAAATCTGAAATGGATCACTGGCCAGACATTCCCATTTCTCCAGCTCTGGTAGCATGACAAGTGCATCTGGCATCTGTGAGCCCTTCTTCCTTCAGGGATTTGTGACTGCTGAGCTGACTGCAGTTTTTTCAGAATGTTTTTTTCAGAACAAAGCACTCTCTTTTTCAAAGGTACACACATGCAGAGCAGAGAGCTAAAAATAAAATAACCTTTTCTGGATATTTCCTTCCTCCCTCAAAGAAAATTTTTGCTGAAGCTTTTTTACATTCCAGTCAGCTCAATAGATTTCCTTCAGTTTATGCACCCCTTTCTTTGTCAGAGACTTTTACCCACCTGTTGGTAGCTATTTCATTCATCTTCATTCCCACTAAACTCTGACATCATTAGGGCTTCATTATCTCTTCGAAATTTAGGTCTACTGAGACAGACTAAAATTTCTCAGCCTAGTTAAACTACTCTCAAAAACTAACTTGTCAGAAAAAAACCCCTATAGTATAATACTGATTATTTTTTCTATGTCCCATAGCTTTACTTGTTCTCCTGTTTCTACCTCTTAAAATCTTTAACTCTGTCTGGGCAGGCAGGATGATATCTACCTGTAAATGGAGGTACATGGAGAACTGAATACCAACTGCATTGGTATTGTTTCATCCTCTGCCAATAACATTGATATTAAATGCTTTTCAGATACATTTTTTAAGTAATTGGAAACAGAGCTCCAAATTACTAACAGGACCCCATCTATCACAAACTAAGCACCTGTGATATGTGAAAAGTTGTCATAGGGAGGTATCCAGAAGAATACAATTTCCTATGTTCTCAGGAGAGCTAAATTACAATAAATATGAGCATATATCCCTTTCTGCTCATACCTCAGTAGGGAACACACTTATTGAGGTCATGGTTAGTCTCTGGTTAAATTCCTTCTATTTCTTGAAAGGTTTTGAAGACAATGCTAGTACCTAAACAAAAAATTTTCCAGTGAGGAAAAGCACAATATTATCATAACAGAGAGTAGGACATCTCAGCATGTGAATCCTTGCATCTAAGTCTTTGTTCTTGTTTATGTTCAATTAAAAAAAAAAAAAAAAAAGAAAAAAAAAATGGACCTGTTTGGGAAATAGGAGTTTAAGTCTGTCCAAGCCAAGGAAGACACTGAGCCAAGTTTTCTGCCCTTTGAGAATGTGTCTTTAACTCCTGCTTTACTGTAGAAAAGGCTGCTGGTTACTTTCAACCTTATGAATATCAGCTGCTGGAAAATCCATTACCAGTACAATCCTAATTGTAATATAGGGATCATATTAGGCCACAGTGCTGAAATCTGGATTGCATTTTGCCAAAGTTCTTCATGCATGGAGAAGGCAATTTCCCCACAAGAGAAATACAAAGTTCAGTTTTCACTCGATAATAATGGATGTAGTTCTGTTCCAGGACTGTGAGATTTGCTTTATACATGGTGATGAGTTTTGTCTTGAGATGCTGATAGTAAATCTGCTGTTGATGGACATTTACCGATTTCATGTGATTTTTTTTTTTTAATTCTTCTAATCTAAAACTAAATGAGAATATTTACCAATCTCGCTGATAAATTTTCATTCAAAATCTTCATGCGAATCACACTACATAAACAATGGCCTTTTGTAGGTAATGTATTAATATATGGGAATTACATTTAGGAAGTGCATATCTTTTAACATGATCAAACACAGAGCTTAGCCACATTAATATAAATGAAAACCTGATTGTATTACTGTTTGCAGTCACACAGTGCACTGCACTGATAACAGACGTGCCAGTGCACGCACTACAGGTTATGCAGGACAAAGAAGGATTTTACTTTGCGAGCCTTTGTTGCTGAATATGTTATGGAGAACAGAGATTTTGGTGGCTAATGCCATTTTTTCAGTAGAAAGTCTGAAAAAATTTTGGAAACTGTTGGCAAGAGACATATTTTTCCCTGTATTTATACAAAGCCTTTGAGTTAAGAGAAATGAATCAAAATAATCCTTCTTTGCCTCCCTTAAAAAGTCTTCTTTGTAACAGGTGAATAATTGTTATTTCCATAGGCCCTGGATGTGCATGATTTTGATACCTATAGTAAAAATGTATCTACAGCAGAAAAAAGGCCAAACTAATTGCTGATAAATATTTTCAGTATCAGATGACTTTCTCATACAGCATTTAAGGGTCCTAAGCATTGGTTATGATTTAATTGATAAACACTTTATGTTCTTTTTCAAGAAATGAAAGCATTTCCACAGACAGCTGTAAGAAAAAATAAATGCCCTTTGATATTTACCATATATATTTATCAAAACATGCATATTATGGTCTTTATAATCTGTTCTTTACCAAAAAATGTCTTGTATTCTGCCTGATTTAGACTTCCAAAACCTAGCAGATTTTGAAGATAAAGCTCATTTTCAGAAGGGGGAGACATTTTGAATCATAAGTCTCCTTGATAGTTAATGTCATTTTGCTCCTAAATTACTTCTGGGAACAGGATTTAGGAGTGCAAATCAATGAGATTTTTATAAGTACTTTTTTCCTGTGACCTGCAGGAAGAATCTGAAAATCTCGAAAAGAAATATAAATACTAAATAACCTATTCTGGTTGCTTGCAAGAATCTATGGATTTTATCAGTCAGCATGCCTGGTTCAAGATTTCTCACCTTTGTAGGCAAAGCTGAATTTTGCCACCTTCGTGTTCTCAAAAAATATTTTAAAAAGTATTTTATGGAAAGGTCACTAAGATGCTACAGTCTGTACCTTTCTTTTCTTCCTCTCAGAAGCACACACAAAAGTTCCAGCTAGTGGAATGAAATAAAAATAGAGGAATAAAAAAAGGTCCAAGGAGCAAGGCACATCAATGGGCTCCTCATCATTTCACTCTTGGTTCATGCCATACTTCTACCTTTCACTTCTTCATCTAGGTCTCACCAAGGCAATTCTGTGATGAGAAGGATTAGGGACCTCATGAGTATAATTAACCTCAGAGTCAGCACTGGGTCTTACACCGAGAGAGAGAGAGCAGGAGAGTGAGAGCCAGTTTCTGCACATCCCAACTTGCTTTTTCACACAGCCTCAGTTGCACCTCATGCCTTGGGGCTGGCAGGCTGCAGTGGGGCAGGTGGACACAGGGCTGGACTCAGTACAAGAAGGCTCAAGAATGCTGAAGGGAGAGGGATGTGGTGACTCCCAAGTCCATTAAGGTAGTCCATGCAACCCCTGGACAACCACTGCTTAAGCCAAAATACCTGGCCTAATAACTCAGCAAGTAGAGCTCACAAATTTGGGTGGAGCCTGAACACTCTACCTGTCACGCTAAACCGGCCAGCAGTGCTTGAAAACAGAAGTTCAGTCCTCAAGCAGAAAACTAAATATTGTTACCTGAAAAATATTAGAACACCTATGTTTGATAATCCACATTGATATCTACTCGTGTGCTGGAATGCAGCCAGCTTTGCCAGACACTGACATCAAAAAAAGGAGCATCTTCCTTTAATTAATATGTCCAGATTAATCCAAAGTTGCAGCCTTCAGTCAAGCAATACTCTAAAGAGTCAAGCAACACTCTAAGCATGACAGAACTTGTCAAACTTCAATTAATAACAGCAAACACAAGTCCTTGGAAATCAATCTCCATTTTTATTTCTGGATTTCTTTGTTTTTATCTTAGGGTCACCTAAATCAGAGGATATTAACATTTGAAAAATTAAAGGTTACAGCCAGACTTGAAAATATTTTTTCTCTCTTCTCCCTAAAGCAGTTATACTGACTGTTGCCCAGGGAAGCGGTGGAATTGCCATCCCTGGAAATGTTCAACAGTGGGATGTGGCACTTAGGAGCATGATTTAGTGAACATGTTGGTGCTGGGTTAACAGTTGGACTCAATGATCTTAGAGGTTTTCTCCAACTTAATGATTCTATGATTCTATAGCAGGCAATTTTATTTGCCAAGGCAGTGCCAGAATGAAATAGTGTTCAATATAGAAAAAATAAAAAATACCAAATGATGTGGATATTAGAGTAAATCAAATCTGCTGTTTAAAAATGGACTTGGCTAAGAAAAAAATCCAAAATACATATCTTGATGGATTCTCATATTGATGGGAGTACATTATGAGCTATGCTGCCCAGCATTTGTCAATATATGAGAAGTTATGGGTGCCCCCACCATTGTCTCTAAGGACTGGACTTGGATATTTAACCAACACAGTAATCTTTCCCAATTTTACTTGCAGAAAGATTGAAATTTGGTGCATTGTGTATCTTGTATAAGTACTGGGATCTGTCTGGAAGAAATGTTTAACAAAAAAAAAAGACACTTAGAGAATAATATACATTATTAGGCTGATTAGAGAATAATATACATTATGAGGCTGATTTTGTATCTATTAGCTAGCAATTAAATTTCAAATTACTTTTTGCAGGCAGGATGCTTGATATGACTTTGAGAATATTTGATGCTCTTTGGTACCTGTCACTGAGAGATTTTGTTCTGCCATCATGTTTTGGACTGGCAGAAGTAGTCTTGTTCTCAGCTTACCACAGTGACATACTGGACTGTGAATAGCTTCATTGAATTCAATGTCCTGTAAGGATATACTCATATCATATGGAGTTGCCAGGCAAAAAGTTGAGATAGTACTCAGCTAAAGCTTTATAAATGCAAGCAGTTTCTTGTTACATCACTTCCCTGTTCGGAAGCACATGGCACTTTTGCTAGTGAGTATAAGAGCAAAATCGAAATGTCCTTTGCAAACTCAGTTACATTGCACTTGAATTCCAGCATCCTTGTAACCTGCTGATGTACTGGAGGGAAATATGCTCACATAAGAGCTTGATTGCATTAAAAACCAGGTAGAATTCTTTCTTAACACTTTCAGAGGCTGGTAAAGAACCACTGGAGGACTGTGTTTGCTGCCTGAAGATAGAAGTCCTCAAGGAAATCCTTGTAACTGAATAGTATAACTAAACATAAAATCCTGTGAATCCCAGGAAGATACTGAAATACTCTGCTGAAATAAGTATCTAAGTCAAAATAAAAAATCCATCTACTCACTAGGGTTGCAAGAATAGTTGGGATGATTTTAAAGCAGGACATTAAAAACCCTAGAAAAATTTTATGAAAATCATGAGTGGGTTAAATTTAGTGTCTGTAATCAAGTAATTTATATGGTGTGTAATTCTGTGCTGCTCTACTGGACACACTGAAACTCCAGTGTGAACTTAAGATGAAGGGACTGGGATGTGTGAATGAGGGAGCAGAGCTTCTCCTGCAGCCTGTGGAGGATCCCGTGCCGGAGCAGGGGCATGCCTGAAGGAGAAGGTGACATGAGACCTGTGCGATGCCTGTGGTGGAGCAGGTTTGCTGGCAGGACTCGTGACCTCATGGGAGACCCATGCTGGAGCAGTTTGTGAGGAACTGCAGCCTGTGGGAAGGATCCGTGTTGGAGGAGTTCAAGGAGGAGGGTCCCATGTGTGTAGGACCCCACAGCGGAGCAGGTGAAGAAAAGGTTCCCTTGCAGCCTGCAGTGCAAACCATGGTAAAGCAGGCTGTGCCCCTGCAGCCCATGTGGGACTGTGATATGGAACGTAGTAATGCTGGACTTTAGCAGATGTAAGACAGGCTTGTTTTTTTTTCTTTTTAATAACACCAAAGATAAATATTGGTGTGGTTTACAGACAAACAAAAATGATGGGAACTCTACTCTAAAAATGTTTCATCTGTTGTATTTATATATAGTTAGGAAACATGAAAGCTCAAGAGAGCATATCATTGCATTTAAGTTATTCAGAGTGTGGGGTGGGGGAGAAAAATATTATTCCTCTGTTAAGCTCAAGAGAGCTGTCAACTCTTGGGATTCTGAGTTATGCATTTGCTTTCAATGTGCAGAAAACAGAGAAAGAATCCAGACAAGGGACAATCTAAATAGCTAGAACAAATGAAACAACTGAAATAAATGCTCCCTAGAGGATTCAACAATTCTCCCAACTACTCTGACACACTGGCACTTGTGATTATAATGGATTTCATAATGGTGCTGACTTCTCCTACAGAGTTGGCAAAAGCAAAGTAGAGTAATGAAATACTCTTACACTTGTTGCCTCTGAAAAATACCTGGTAAATTGGGTTAGGGATAGGGTTTAAAGCGCAAGAAAGCTTACAACTTTGGGGAAACTGGGGCTGGAAGAGTCATGACAAGTGGATCACAGCAAGGCAGTAGGATTGCTGCCTCCACACCTTTCTAATCTGGGCCACCCATGGTGATGAGATGAGGGGAAGCCATATGAGAAGCAACTGAGGTCACTCGGTCTGTTCAGCCTGGAGGAGACTAAGGGGGCCACTCATTGCAGTTACAGCTTCCTTGTGAGGAACAGCAGGAACAGATCTCTTCACTCTTGTGACCACTGACAGGACTGGAGGAAACGGCCTGAAGTTGAGGGTGGCTTAGATTGGATATCAGGAACAGGTTCTTCACCCAGAGGGTAGCTGGCAGAGCACTGGAATGGCTCTCCAGGGAAGTAGTCACAGCACCAACCTACCAGAGGTCAAGAAGCACCTGAGCAATGCTCTCAGGCATGTGTGATTGTTGCTGTAGCACTGCAGAGGGCTGGAACATGGACTTAAGTGATCCTTATGTGTCCCTTCCAGTTTAGGATATGCTAGGATTTGATGATTCTAGAATTATAGGAATTTTTTTTTCTATGATCTTGTTTTTTTTTCAAGGCAAGGAAGCACAAAGGAAGATGGAAGCACTTCCTATCTTCACGCAACTTAGAGGTTTTTTGAAGAGATTAAAATAAATATTTAAGGCTTAATGTCATCAAAATGACCTTATTCTTGCTTTAGAACACTTCTTGCTAGTGTTGCAAGGGTTGAGGGTTCTTTTGTTTGTTTGTTTGTTTAATTTTAATGCTTTCTGTTTAATTTTCAGCCTCGATTCCTTAGGTCTCAGCCTGTTTAGGCTCAAAATACCTGCAAGTGCAGCTATGAATGCACATCTTTCTGACCTTTCCCTTACAATTTTTGAAAATGAAGACATATTTTAGAAAAATCTTGCTTACATAGATGGACAACTTAAGTAAAGATGGTTCTCCATTTCCACCCTCTCTTCTCCGAGGGAAAAGCTGCAGATATTACTCAACAGCAAATTTCTGTGGTCAAAAATCCATGTTAGAAACTTCTCAACTAGCAAAAACTTCAGCTGAATTAGATCAAATACTTCAATGAGATTACCAAATCCCTTTGGATACCAGGCTTCCTTATCTCTGCTTCTGATAGAGCTACCTTTTGTCCTCGTTTGCTTTGAAATACACTGATCTTGAAGTGTTCTTGACTCCTAGCATGCCTCATTTTTGGAGATTAGGGCAGATTCCTGGGAACTGCACACCTCTCTGATAAATTCTTGAGGTACAAATGTAAGAGAGTGCAAGGTTTTACGATAATTAATAGGAAACCATTAGTTGCATTCCATAAGGCATTGCTGAGAGTACTTATTACAGACAGTTATATTCAATGAACAGTTTAAAGTCAATACTGTAAGTATTACTTATGACCTTTCCAATAAGACAGTGATAAGTCAACATGACCTGTGAACTTGGTGGATGACCTACTAATTTATTCCTACAAGGTGCTGACCTTGTCAGTTAGAAGACACACCAAGTTCACAAAGTCAAACTCATTCCTGCAGGGGTTATAGCTAGAAGACCATATGGGTGCATGCAAACATGCACACTTATATCACTGTGGATGGTTGGAAAAGGTTTTGGTTAATAAATTATAATTATTTCTTCAAAGCACTGCACTTAAATCAAAGGTAATTTTTCAAAAATAGACATAGTACAGTGAAAACAATGCAAGATTAATAGCTTCCCCTGGTTGCCAGCCTCTGTCAACGTCATGCAGATATGATGAAAAAGCCTCTGATAAAACAGACTGAGGCTAATTTACATATCCTCTGCCCTGACATGAAATCCCTTTTGGCTGATAAGGTCTAATTTTCCCTCTAATGCTGTGCAAACTCTAAAAAATGAAGAGTTCATTCATAGAGCCTAATGAAGACCTTCCCCTTAAAATACCTGCCTGTAGTAGTGCATTTTGGATTCTTCCAAGTTTCCCACCCCCCAGTTTAGGAACTTCTGAGTCCTGTCCATCATCCTGTAGTCCCACACTAATACCTGGAAAATTCCAGGAAGACTGTAGAGTGATTCACAGGGTCTCAGGTGTTCCTCCCACTGTATTGTTCTGCTAATGTTCCTTTGGTTCTGAGTCACTCCCCCACTCCCCTTGGATTGGTTCCATGCTTGTACCCTCCCATGCTCCTCACCCTGTACTTAGGGTGAAATCCAGAGGGAAGACCTGCTTTTGTGGGTTCTCCTCTGGATGGAATAAACCAGAGTTAAATCCTCCAGAAATCTTCATTTCTTCACCATTGCCTCATTTCTGCCTAAGGCTCAGACCCACAGGATCAGGAAAGATACCGAACTGTGTCTTTACATGCGAGGTCAGTAACAAAGCTAGCTGGAGCAGCACCAAACCCTGACACCTGCCTTTTTTATTTTTCCAAGAATTCCTGTAGGTATACTGGTTTTCATTTGTGTTGATGTAACACCAAGGGAACATACTCAGAAACTGAAACTAGTAGGAAGGCAGAGGACAATGTGAAGTCTCTAACAGACTTCTGTTGTTCTTGCAAGCTAAATTCATGATGGCAAAGCCGGAAAGAGGGAATCACTGAACAACTTCCTACTTAAACCTGACTCACAAATGGAGAAAGAATATCCCACCCAACAAAGACGATACATGATGACTTGAGAAAGGAGATAGCTCAGGAGGAACAAAGACACCTCAACTGCACATCTTGAGGTCATGTTTCCAGTGATTTTGTCTGAAGTATGGCCAGCTATGGACTTAAGATACTTCAAGCTTTAAGTACCCAGGCCTAAACATTAACAAATTGACCCTTATAATCTGACATTTTACCTCCACGCTGAAAAGTTAGCACAATAAATATCAATACTTTTTCCAGGCCTCTGATATAAAATATGTATCATATATCCTACTTACTTACCTTATTTATCCTACCTATTCCTGCTTATCCTTGCTTATCCTTAAACAATCCACAAAAATAACTTTTCTCTGGGGAAAAGAAAACAAATCAGTGGCTTCCTAGCAAAAAAGGCTCTCTCCCCATTGGGAAAAAAAAAAAAAAAAAAAAAAAAAAAAAAAAAAAAAAAAAATAAGAAAGTGC
>VWYP01010997.1:57482-114975 GCA_013400435.1 Pycnonotus jocosus | reverse complement strand
AAAAAAAAAAAAAAAAAAAAAAAAAAAGAAACAGAACATTAGACAGTGCTGCCAGACAGGCTTTCACAAAAAATCAGTTAAAAGACTGCCAGATGCTGACACCAAAATAGGGATAGGGCACTTGCACCTCAGCCATGCTTACTTCTATAATTTGCACTTCAAAGACCCTTTTATCTAAACACGTTAAAGTACCTGACAAACATTAAATTCGTCAATCAAAAGTTTCCAACATATTAGCTTCCTTGTACCTGAAAGGAAACTGAGGCACAGTATGATTCATCAGTTTTCACAAAAATTAAAACAAAGACATAAAAAAATCCCAAACACTACAGAGATAGAAACATGTTTTTAGGTAACTGACTTTCAATCCTGTACTTTAATCATCAGTCCAAAAGTTCCTTTGTAAATGACATTTATTTGCCTTCCTAATGAGCTGACGAAAGGGAGCAATCCTGATTATCACAGCACAACAATTACTTTTGTGTTATGCTGGCGTTTCTGCAGAGCAGCTAAGACAAAAAGACACATGGGAAGCCAGGCTAACACTGTAACAACCTCTCTTGCACCCTGCTATCACACATTAGAGAATAAGCAAGTTGTTGAGCTAATGGGGCCTATGGAGATAAGCATCAGTTTCTCCTACTCTTACTTTAGTTTAGAAGTCCAAAATTCCAGCTGTGAGAGAAATATATATCTGTGAAGGAAAAATAGAGGAGGCTGATGCTGTCAGACCTTTAAAGTTGCTGGGGGAAGGGAACTTCAACCCACACCACTCCTATCGGTTTGATGCCAGGGCCAGTGAGAAATGCCCAGGGGCTGGAGGGGGATTGCAAGTCAGGAGAGCCCTTGAAGTGCAGCATAAAGGAGTTCCAGCCACTTCAGCCAGCAAATCAGCTTCATTGTCAGCCAGGTAAATGCCCCTATGCAAACACATATAGGAGGGGGAATAAACAGAGGGAGTCAGAGATGGAGTCAGCACTCCATGCCTGCAGAGCTGTGATCCTGTTGGCATCATGGAGATGTGTTGGTATGGTGAGTGTTAGAATGGAAGGCTACAGGCTCTTTAGGAAGGACAGGCAGGGGAAACCAGGAGGGAGTGTCATGCTCTATGTCAGTGGCCTGCTGTAGCGCATGCAGTTCCACCTGGAGATGGATGAGGAGCACATAAAAGCAGGGGCAAGGTAGCATTATAGCAGGGTCCAAGAAAGCTGGTTAATATTAAGGAACATCTGCTTCAAGCTCAGGAGTGACACATCCTAAGTAATTCAGACAAAACTGTCAGTCGGCCTGTATGGAGGAACATGGACCTGTTGGAAAGAGTCCAGAGGAAAGTCACAAAGATGATCAGATGAATGGAGCATCTTTCCTAAGAAGATCTGTCCTTGAAAGAGTTTGGGTTTTTCATCCCAAAGAAGAAAGGCTTCAAAGAGACCTTAGAGCACCCTCCAGTATCTGAAGGGGGCTACAAAAGAACTGGAGAGTGACTTTTGACAAAAGCATGTACTGGAAGGACAAGAAGGAGAGACTTCAAACTGAAAGATGGTAGACTTAGATTAGAAATGATGAAAAAAAATTATTTACTGTGAGGGTGGTGAAACACTGGAACCTGTTGCCTAGAGAAGATGTAGATGTCCCATCCCTAGAAGCGTTCAAGGTCAAGCTGGGTGTGGCTTTGAGCAATCTAATCTAGTGGAAGGTGTCCCTGCATGTGGCATGGGAGTTGGAACTAGATAATCTTTCATGTTTCTTCCCACCCAAACCTTACTATGCTTCTATGAAAATTTTCCCTATCCACTTTTGTCAGGGAACATCACAGAAAATATCTTCACGAGGATCTTGAAGTTGTGGTTCAGTCTGGCCAGAATAGGCACACTAACAGGTGTGAGTGCCACATGAGTTCTACACTGTGTGCAAAACTCTGCAACAAAATGCTGCTGGGGAAAACCCCACCTAGTTTATGTGAGCACTTATGTATCCTTGAAGCAAGCAACATGTCTCAGATTGGATCCCAGAAAAGCTCTTTTCCTGGGTGTGATCTTTTATCATTAGGTTGAGGTAAGAAAGGCTGGAATAATACTTATTTACTTGGGCAAAAATGGAGCCACTTGTCATCATTCTGACATGATCAGACAGTAAAAAAATATTTATATGAATCTTTAAAGTCACTGATGCTTTCTTTACTCCTTTCGGAGAACTATTTTAAAATGCAGACATTTTGTGGTTTCTGAAAAATCCTAAAGAGTCTGAAAAGAAGTGATGGCTGTGAAGTTGCATCACTGAGATAGTATAATCCTTTGTTACATTCTATCATTTTTAGAGTAATTTAATCTGTGCTGGATCCTGAAATACTTCAGAAAGTATATTCTTGCAGAAAAAGCGAAGAAATCAACTTTGTTTTTAGGAAATGATAAATTCTTGTCTCTCTGGCTTCAAAGGGGTCTGCCCCATTCCAGGAAAGATCATGGTAAACATCTTGTACAGGAATATACTGTGAGGAGGCCTGTGATATATATCTTTATGTGAAAACCGAGATAGGAATCATCACCCAAACAGGTTTGATCTGTCTTTAACTCTCTAGTTTTAACACGTATAGGGATGGATAAGGGAGAAAATACAACTCTGGCAAAATGTGAGTGAATGTACAGCTGTATAACAGATAATGCGCTCTGTGACCAGGCATTTCAAGCCCTTAATCTCCTTCCTCATAGATCCACTCAGATTTCCAGCAAAACCTTTCAAATATAGAGCACTTGAAGGAAGTTTTCCTGTCCAGTTCCTTCCCCACCTCCCTTTCCTTCACCAGTGTGTTTCCTTGCAGGGAGGTGGAGAAGGTCAGGGCTAGTCACTGCTCCATCAGGGGCCGTGTCAGGGAGGCATGACATTTTGGTGCTGTGTTCCCCAGCTGCTGCAGTCTAAAGGGCAGTCTGGCCCTCAGTCACTGTCGTGGCAGAAGAGAACAACTCGTACTCACCGGCTGTGAGACACAGGGGCTCTGTTTAGCTCTGGCTTCAAGTCTGATGATCTCAGGCTGCAAAAAAGTAAGAGCAGATCTGGAAGGTTTCCAAGCAAACACTGTCTCAGGGTTATTGCCCCTCACTCGACATCTGTCATTCCCTATTTCTTTGCCTGCCCAGAAGTCGTGTGTGGAACAAAATAGCTCTTCCTTGGATTAGAATAGTTCAAGAGAGAGAAGAATTACTATCTACGTATTGTAGACTTCAACTATGCAGAAACTTTCATTCTGTGTCTCTCAGTACTTCAGAGAGAGACATTTCCAGTAACTGTAGAGGGTCTTTTTGCCAATAATCCTAATAAGAAAACCCTACTTCCACCTAATCAGTAGAGCCATATTTGTGAAAACAGAACACTGACAGAAGGAGACACTAAAGGTGTAGCTGTATCCAAATGTGAATGACATTTTTAATCTAAATGATATCAGAATGCATTAAGAGAGATTTCAGAAGGGAACACGGAGAGCCGCAGTGTTAAAAAGTCAGGTGAAAATCTGAACTGAACCTTTCTTTTCCTTCATGCTGAAATTCAGAGATGACCTGTCTGTCACTACACAGTCTGCATTTGTCTGCCACCATCCAGGAAAGAACAATTCTAATGTCTGTTGATCATATCAGCTCTGTTAAAGCTTGCCCATTTTTGCCCTCATTAGGCTAATGAGATGGTTTCAAATTGACGATGGCGGCATGAGATAGAGCCTTCCTTGGTTAGAGCCAGTGTTTATACAAGCAACAGTACAAAGACAGACTGGCATTCTCACAAAGAGAATATTTTCAGTTCATTTTTCAGGGAGTATGTTGAAGTCAGACCAATATTCTCTATTTCTGTCACAGCTGTATGGATGTAGGCACTTGCATAATACTATTTCCTTCCAAGAAAATAGGGCAGAAAAAGAAGTGTTCTGAACTAGTATTTATCAGAAAAAAAGGTGCTGTTATACAGGTTGTGAAATATTAGACTATAATAGTGGGAGAGCTGTCTGAGCAGATGTAAATAACAGAGTGTGTATAAAATGCAACAGTGCTAAATCAAAGGTCCAAGCAGCAGACTGATGAAGGCCCAGACTAACTTCATTTGTGTTTAAATTTGAGGAACTGGGACGAGAAATTCACCTTCTGTACATGTAGTATAGGTATATATTCTGTCTTATGGATGGAGGAAAATATTGATACTTCAGAAACATAATAACTCTTTAATAATTTTCAATTACCTAATGACATTTTGCTTTCATTATAACAGTTGTCTCAGCCATTTTTCCTTCCTTCATTTTGTCTTTCATATGAGGCCCTTTATTACACAATCACATTCTACACTGTACTGCATTATGAACAAAAAATGGCCTATAAAATGCTATTTGAGTCACCAGAAAGGCAGAGTAGAATAAAATGACCTGTTTAAAAAGCAACCATTTTACTTCACAGAACAGCTACAAATGATATTGCAGCAGCACTCTCTTGTTGGAAAATGCTCTACTCCCAGGTATTGTACACAATGAACACAGCACTGTTTCTGCTCTAAGATATTACCTGAAAACTTAAACAACATGTTTCAGAAATTAAATGGCAAAAAATTCATGCTTTTTTCTATAGAAAAAAAAATCCTATTTGTTTCTAATTCCACAGTTAAGCTTCCAAAGCCAACAGCATTATGTGACTGTACGAATTCATGAGATTAGAATTTCAAGAAATTCAGACTTTAAAAGATCTTGAACATTGTGTGGTTTATGCCAAGCTGAGTAATACAACACAATACCATGAAAAAGTAAAACCCAAATCTTCTCTAAATATCTGAGACACTTTTCATCAAGCATGTCTGTTTTAATATACTTAAGCCAGATGAATTTTGCACAGATAAATCCAGCTTTCCATTAGCAGGCATGAAATGCAATAGAGACTAGGTTTGCAGAATTACTCTATGGAAAGTGAAAAAAAAAAATCAGAAATAAAGTTTAAGAAAACAGCACCATTTTTGACAAAAGCGCATTACAATCAGCATTAACTGTATTGTTGGGTCTATAACACTGCACCATTTACCAATGCAATCTAAAACATCTGCTGTTCTCTTATTTAGGTGGAAGTTTATGAGTTTTCTATGCTAAGTGTCTCTCTTTAAATCACTTTTTCTTGTAGGGTATCGAATGAAAGAAGAATACCTAAATCTTTTAATTAGTATCATGGCCAGAAAACATCAACAAGATGGCAATAAAAAGGCTTTAAAGGAAAGTATGTTGTGATAAAAGGATGTCTCACCTCAAGACAAAGGAGAAGGGAGTGCTATTAAAATTGCTAATGTTAATTAAATAATAAAACTATTTTATTACATTTTAAAAATATCTGAAGTTGTTAAGTGGATTATATTAGCTGTTACAGTGAGGCCTGACTAGAAAATGTCATACTGTATTTATTGCTCTGGATCACTGAGCTTCATGAGTTGGATGTCTGCAGTTATAGGTAGATCTGCTTTCTCTACTTGAAGGTCTGTGCTTGAACAAAAAAAGATTAGAGGTAAAAAAAATCATTGTCTAAACAGAAGACAACCTCTTTTTCTCCTGAAGAGAACAAACCACAAATAGTAAGTGTGAGGAAAGGGTGGAGACTGCATTTTGCACAGCTGTATTTGTCAACACGTTTTCAAAGCAATCACTTGGTTTCAGTTCTTGTAAAAGCATAAATTGGACAATCACTCCCAAAGAAATCAGGAAATCCATTGTAAAAATCAAATGGACTACAACATCCTTACATTCATGTTCTTGCCCCTTGCTCTGAAGCAAGCCATTTTTATTTCTTATCTTTAAAGAAATTCCCGACAACTGAGTGGACAGATCATGGCCAAGGAAAGAGGGCCATCTAAATGTACACAGAAGCTTGCACAAGGTCAGAATGAGAAAGAAATGGACAGGTTAGTCCTTTATTCAATGTAAGGAACCAAATTAATTGCATTTTAAAGCATTTGATTAACATCTACACTCTAAACCAACAGTGATTAATGTCCATCTCTGTCCAAGATAATGGACGGTAACCAGCTAAAGGACTCATGGTAAAAATAAGGAGGAAATACATTTTTATCCAGAAATATCATAAAGAAATATTCATGAAGACAGAGCAAAATGTCAACCTTTTTCCAATTTTTAAATATACATTATTCAGGAAAACCAGCTGCTTCATAAAGGGCTGTGACCACCTACATGTGAACAATCAGAGACGAACAAAAAATAAGAAAATGAAACAACTTCTGAGTAAATATGCCTACAAGTGTAAAGAGTAATGAAAAGAGTCAAACTGGTCCCAATGCAATTTTTAACAACTAAAAAAAAGATATGAGATTGGAGAGGTAATTTTAAAACATGGATGTCAAATCTAGTTCACATCTGACTATAACTGAGCAGGGTTACCAAACAGTAAATTCAGTTTGAATAGCAGGGTGGTACTGTGGACACCAGGAAAGCTGGAATAACATCTATATTTTCAAAGTCGTTTGGACTGATACCATCTTGTAAATTGAGTTTCTTCACACCTTGCACTTCTGATGATGGTACTGTATCAAAACATGTCAATTTTTCCACTTTTTTCTATATTTTTACTTTTAAATTTGATTTTTAATTGCTGCATCTTTGGAATTTCCCTGGTACTGATTCAACATCAAACGATGAGTTCTGTATCTTTTAAATTCTTATGCAGTCAGATCAGAGTAATGCTTGTATCTTCCCAATGTATCCAAATAGAGACAAAACCCCAATCTTTCTCTGCCTGTAAGTCAGAAGAAGAAAATAATTGCAGCTGTATTTTTATGTCTGTTGTGTTCACAGCTCTTCCTATGACATTTTACATTTGGACTTGACTGACAAAGCAATGCCCATTTCATCAAACTTGTACTTTTATTCTTCCTAGTATGAATTCCTGCCAAACACTCAACTCTCCTAATCAAAATGCAGGAGCAATGTGTGCTGGACAGTAATCTCAGGGCTCAGAGAATCTGTGTGTTACCTAAGGTGAGTTCACAGAAAGCTGCACAGAGCAGGTCCCCACTGGAACCACTCAGGCTGTGTATGGGTGGAGAGCAAGGGTGCAAAAAGAGCAGTTTCTCCCATTCCTGGTAAACAAAGGGGTGGTGGGGTCATTGGCCATTGCTGTTGAAGCCTTAGTAGGAGCTGTGGAAGCTGAGAGTGATCCCGTAATGCAGGTACAGTTGAACAGGGAGATGTCTGTTTGGAGAGAATTCCACTTTTCCCTTAGTAGCTGTGGGAAGGGAACCCTAGTGAACATCTGTGACTAAGCAATTTGGAAAGACTCCACACTAGCAATTACTAGTTATTCTGGGACTGGACACCTAAAAAGAGTGCATGACACTGAAATTTGCCACTGGGACGTGCTGCTGATCTTTTTTTTAAATATAATTAGAAGTCAAAGCTGGCATCTATTTTCTTCTAAACAATGCACAGTACAAATACCCTCTTTTATGATCATATGCTAAATGTGAAATAAAATTTTTGGGTTTAGGATTTTCTTTGGAATCTGAAGAAGAATATGCAGAGGACCACACTGTGGATGCCGAGGGCTTTCTGCTACCGGCTAGCAGAAGTTTCTCAGCCCTGCTCCACTTGATAGTTCGTGGGGGTTTCAATCTCCAGGTGCCACGTGATCTGAGGCTTGGTGAAATGAAGAGCGGATTCTGCTGTGATTAGGAGATGTTTATTCCATGGAGGTGGAAGGCAGAATGGAGTCAGAATGGATTCTGGACCACTTATGTCACTTTGGGTGAAACCTGAACCAGGGGGGTGTAGATCCAATGGGAAGGTGGAGGGGCGTGGCCAAGGCCAAGGGCACTTTACACTACAATGGGAAGGGTGGCACCTGGGCACCCTGTCAAATAGGAGAGGATCAACCAGGGTGATTGACAAGACAGGGTGATACCACCAAGGGGTTGGGATAGGGGAGTCAGGGGAAAGGGAAGAACCATTTACAAATCATGATTATACACTGCAACACCACACTAGTAATCATCTCAGAGAAAGAACCTAATGATTTGCATTTTTGTTTGCGTAATCTCAGAAACAGAGCTTGGAAGAATGAAAGTAAATGAGATGGGGGAAAGGGGGAAAAATACTCAAAGAAAGAAAAGAGGGCATGAAGAAGAATCAATGCAACTGAACATGCACCTTCAAAGAAGAGTGCTGGAAAAAAGAGAGAAGTTGATAGGACAGAAATTAATTTGCTCAACAATCCTTCATGAGGCAAGGCTGGAGGGAAGGCCCGGAAACTAAAAGTTGCCTCACAATTTTGTCTGAATTCTGAATTCAGTCTCTTCCTTGTTTGCATGTGGTAGCAATTTTAGTTCCATTATTCTTAGTTTTATGGGACTAACTCTTACTTAACCCAATCTTTATTTAGGCAGGACTGTTAAAGATCTCAAAGAGCACTTAGCCTCAGCAAAAATATTAGCAAGGGGAAAATGATGTGATCTTCTCTTTGTTTGCATCCTATGATTAGGTAGGAGCTGGTAGTCCCTAGCTGGCAGAAGGAAGGCTGTGGAACAGAATGACCAGGACATGTGTGAGTTGGCCAGCCTTGACTCTGGCAGACATGGGGGACGCTTCTGGCAGCTTCTCAGAGAAACCACCCATGTAAAACCCCCCTGCAGCCCCCTGCTACCAAATCCTTGCCATGTAAATTCAATAAATATCAGGTCATAAAGTGGGCAAAACAAGTAGAAACCCTTAAAGTTAAAAAAAATCTTATGACATTTTGAATTACTCTATTTTAAAAACAAACAAGAAAGCCAGATTTCAAACAAAAAATCTGAACATAAAAGAAAAGTTCTTCACTGTGGCATCTTCAGACATAAAAACAGCTAAAAAAGACATATTAGCATCATATAAAATATGAATTGAATGTAACCTGCTGGGCCACTGATCCATGTGGTGTTGCTGGCAATTACATCATATAGCTCCCTCTGTGAAATGATTGTATCATCTCTGCTGGATGCTTATGAAATATGACATCATTCTCAGAAATTAGATCATGCATAACCCTAGTTATCAACCCATTACAATGACATTACATGCAAAAGCAAATCTGCAAAAAATTACCTTCTTTGCTCATCTATTTATCTTCACCTGAAATAGACCAAATTCTTGAAGTGACTGAAGGAAGGCAGATCTGGGTCATACCTAGTCTCTATGCAAATTGTTCTAAATCACCTTAAAATACTCATCAAACTTGTATTCCTGCTCCCCTCATCTGTTTTATCAAAGGTACCTCATTTAAAGCCCTTGAATTGTCATGTCTACAATATTATTTCTACATGTAAGAGAGGTGGTTTTGCTCCTCCTGGATAAAGTGTAGCAGACAGCACCCATGTCCTTCCTACCCTATCTCTAGTTTGTTCAGAAGTTCTATTTGATGGAATAAAAAGCCCAGTTACAACACTTTAGGTTCACTGACTCTCTTGTGCTGTTCATGCTAGCAAGGTGTTCTATGATATTAATGGAGGCTTGATTAAGATTATGCTTGGATCAGAATTGATATGTGCAATGTTTTTAGATAATTATTTTCATTGTGATACAACCATCACCTATTTATTTAGATTTCTTTGTTTCTTCAGCATAGATAAATCCCAGCACAACTCTAATTCACTAAAAATTATCAATGGCCGAATTTTTTGCTGGTATAAGTGCCATTGAATTATCCAGTCCAAATAAAGCTCAGTTTAGAACTACCAAAGAGATGATATCCAGGATTTTGACCTATCAAGAAAAAACTGGACTGTAGCCTTTTGTGCCAGATTGTTCTAACTCATCACACCCTGATTATATATTGACACACTTTCTGACCCAAGTAATTAATTTGGTTCTGGAAATATCAGCTTCCCAAACTCTATAGAATGAGGGACTGAATAAATGAGTTGAAGAAAGAAAAAACTGAAAGACAGATTAAAGAATCAAATAAGAACATGTCAATAAATATATTAAAATATGTTATAAATACAGAGAAGAGAGGAAATAAGAGCTAATAATTAAAAAAAAAAAAAAAGCAAAACTGAAAAGGTAAGAGAAAAATAAGGAAATGAAAGAATGCACGGTAGGTCAGGGGATGGAAGCATTTTGGATTTCCCTGTTCATCCTCCCAAAGCAGAGGTTAAAAAAGGGTAAATAACAATGGATTAAATTCACTGAATAGTTATGTTTCAAATTGCACATACTGTGCAGGCTCATAAGAGCACAGAGCTAACTAGTCAGGGGACACACAGAGAATTAGGTAGGCAAAGCTGGAGGGCTATCACTCACAAAGCTTGTGTTAAGCAATGGAAATCCTTTTCAAACATCAACAGCTCACTCTTAGCATATGTCACATATCTAATGTATGTGTCTCAAGGCTCCGAGACAGCAAGAGTGACATGCAGCAACCAACACATGCCTGGCACTTTTCAAGTACTGACATACTGAGTGAAACAGCAAGTACAAGGTGAAGAACAGCATGAGGGTATTAGCATCTTCCATTTTCCTGGAAGCTGGGAGTGAGAGAGATTCTGTAGTTGCCAAAGGCAATATTAGCTTTACACAGAGGCTGTAAGGCACACAGGATGTGCACTGTGTGTGTTACTGGAGAAACCACTGTATGTGTAAAGCTGGATGTCTAGCCTGGTATGAAAATACTTAATTGACCTCCTTCATCACCACAGATTTTATTTGTTTGGATGTGAAATTGTAGATGTGTTGGCAGAGTCATGAAGCCTCTTTTTACAAGCAGTTATTGTGCCAACATACAGGTGGATGAACTCCACCTATAGACATGGTACTAGAGGAGATCCTGAGAGCTACAGACTAGACTGGGAATTCTGGCTTCCACTGTTGTTAAGATGATAGTGTTTATAACAGAGAACAACATCACTGGATAGTTGATGGACCATCAAATGGACAGAGATTGCTGCAAAAAGAGTCAGCACAGCTCCTGTAAAGTGAAATCTTGCAACACTAATCTCCTTTTCCTTGAACAGGAGGTACCTGGACAAAGACATTATCTGCCTAAATAATATTTTGGGTTTTTTTTTTCAAGTATTTGATAAAATTCTACATCAAAGATCATGAAAGAAATTACGCTGCCACTGGATGTGGTGAAAATATTCTTTTGTAGACTGGAAGCTTGTTAAAGATCAGGTGCTACACAGAGAGATTACTGGTCTCTTTTCTAAATTAAAAAGAATCTTCAGTGGTCTCCCAGAGATGATCAGTGTCTTAGAGGAGGAGATAAACAGTAACATTTCCTAGTCTGCAGATGCAACGCCAACTAAGGCAAAAAGGTTGGCAGGTGAACTTCAGTGTAGACAGACATGAAGTAATGCACCCAGGAAAAAAAAACCTGAACCCTGTCGACATGGTGCTGACATCAGAACTGACATTAAATCTAGTGAAAGAAATTTTAAAGCAGCAGAGCTGTCAGTTCTCTGAATCATTGAGTCGGTGTGCAGGGGCTGCCAAAAAAGCTTCCAAAATCTTGGTCACCACCAGGATGGATGCTGTGGACAAGAAAGGACATCACTTTGCTTTCTGTACAAAAGCTCTGCTGTGCACACACTGAGTCCTGTGTGTCATTCTGTTCTCTGCACCTCAAAGAAGGGTGTAGTGGAGTTGGAAATAGTGCAGAAAAGAGCAGTTAAAATAGCCTATGATGAGGAGCAGCTTCTTTATAAGGAATAGAGGCTCAGAATCTTCATGTTGAAGAGGCCAAGCAGGAGAGAGAATATGAACAAGGTTTGCAAAATAATAAAGACAATAGATTAGCTGAATGAGGAACTGTTATTTGCTAAATATTGCATACTAGACTGGATTGAACTGTAGGAGTTAAGTTTAAACTGAATAAAAGAAGGGTTTTTTTGTGCAGCAGATAGTGTTCTGAGCACAGAGACTGTGGAAGCAGACAGTATCAGCAGGATTTAAAAGAGGTTAGATAAATCCACAGACAGCACATCTGTTAAGGGGTACTAAAACGACTAGACAGGAATGCAACAACTTTAACTACTCTAATACAGCACTTCTAGATGCCGTGGGAGTATAAAGAGAAAGATCACAGAAAGAAATCAAGCCCATGTTCTCCCTAGAAAACATTCTTTTTTGCCACTATCAGAAACAGAATACTGGTCTTAGCATTTTCTTGGCACCTAGAAGTTAGATACAGCTCAGCAGTACCATGCCTTGGGAGACAGATACTCAGCCTTTGCCAAAGTCCCAAAGCCCCAGGCAGAGATGGTTAGGTTTCACACAGACTCATAGCTGCCCAAGCTGAAAAATATTTAAGAGATGCTGACAGAATTAATTAAAAACAAACACAGAAAACGTTGATTATACCAGCACAGAACTGAGTTAAAGCACAGCATGGCTTTTATACTGACACTGTCCCACGCTTGTCTGACTCAGAGCACAAATTAAACTGTACTGTGTCTGTCTACAAATGATCATGTAAAGTTCATCTTGGACTTAAATGAAGCCGACCAATGCACAGAAAAGTAAAAATCTAATAATCATACAATGACAGTCAAGGTCCAGTGCTCAAGCTGCCTGGCCCACTTTTGTGTAGCAACAAACTTGTGTTCACTGGTGCTGAATTGTTCCACCATACATACTGAAATGGGGCCAGAGCCAAGAATGCCTTTTCCCTGGCCACTATACTCTTGACTACAAACTTAAGAATGTTGCTCATCCTGATGTAGCACAGGCTGCTTTAACATTAGTGAAGCTGGATCCTGCTAGCAGTGTCATGAGGGCAGATGGAAGCCAGCGGGGTTATGTCTGCTTGTTGCTTGCCTGAGGTCTGCACAAACTTCTTCTGCAAGCTTTAAACTCTGTGTTGTTATTACTACATTTTGTTGTAGCAGAGCTAGCAGCCTACCGGAGCTGCACAGCATTTTTGGCTTCAGCGTAGGCAAATTTGAAGCAGAAAAGGAAGTAAAAACCCACTCCGATCATTCACTATGCCAGTAATTTATTTTGTAGAAGTTCACTTTTCCATGCACACACTTAAAAATATAAATAGGAAAGGGAAAATATCACTTTTTCATTTCAGCCAGGAGAGAAACTTTCTCCTGAAGTTCTTTGATGGTGGTTTTTTTTTTTTTGCACAAATTTTTGCCACATTTGCCAGCATCTGATTTGCTAAGAACTTGAAGCTGTCACATGCAGAAGGAATGGACTCACTCTATCTCATGACCAGCAGACATTGATTCTGGGCTTCATTAAAAATCATTCTAATCTTACAGAACTGTAGCAGTGAGCACTAACTGGCATCAATTAAGGTGAGTACCTAAATATTGAGAAGGACCTGTGGCACTATGTTTCTATATGTTTTAATTTCCTTCACATGGCATGGCAACAGCATCAACTTACAAACTACAGTTCTACAAGGTTCAAAGGAAACATTTTATTAAAGAGCAAAACAAAGAAAACTTAACAAGCTATTATAAAAGAAAGACAGAACATTGTTTTCAGCAAGGAAAATCTCACTGTATATGGGGACATGAAATGAGTTTTCAAGACATCCCCAAAATTAGTCAAGTTGCACAGAACAAGCCCATAGATAGGGGGCTCTGCAGGACAGGAAATAGGAGAGATACTTTCTCAAGCAGACTCATAAATCTAACACGATCTTTTCATGCTCATATCCCAAGTACAGTAGACCTTGTCCCTTGTCCCTGATGATAGACGTCCTTCTAAGGAATTTATATTTGTATTTCCTCCTAAACAGAGAATAATTTACCTGTATATAGTTTAAATAAGACAACAATTTAACTGATTAACAGAACAACTATATAACCAACAATCCTGATGTTGCCATAGTTTATAGCTCATGGACACCTCAATCTGTTTGTAGTAAATCTTTTTTTCATCACAAGCTTTGTAAGTCTATACCCTGCAGTTCCACTGTTCTGTATTTTACAGTGTGAAGTCAGGAATCTTACTGATGCTCTGTGATGCACCAGTGCAGAGGATAACTGCAAATCTAGGACACTAAATGTTTAAAATTGCTTTCCCTCTCAGACTGTAGCAAACGCTGTTTAAACTTTTTTAGCTAATGGAGGTATGGCTTGTTTGACTCTCATCAGTAAATCTCTTTCTCTAGGGCTCAGAGGGCTAAGTGTGCTGGCAGCAAGCCTCTTAGTGGCCACAAGACACAGCCTACCTCTGCTGAGCACACTCACTCCATGGACACTGCTCAGTTCCACCTTTTGGTCCTGCAAATCACCAGATATCTGAAAGAAAATTAACCTCCATAAATCCTCCACTTATTTCCATTCCAGATACCACCTCAGCCTACTTTTCTGATTTGTAACTGTCCCATGCTGTTTCTGACCTTGCAAAGCATCCCTCCATCATCCTTCACAAACATTATCTACTTCCTGCCTCTCCCCCTTTCCTCTTTGTACTCAACATCATGGCAGCTTTTATCCTACAGCCATTCAAACACCCTGGCTTCTTACTGAGCACTCAATGAATGACTTCTTTGATTATTCACACACACATACACACTCCTTCTCTTTCACACAAATATTTGGTATTGTCCTCACCCAATACTCTCTTTAGCCTTTCTAACAAACTCAAAGCATTCTCGTCTGCCACCTCCTCAGTGAGAGCTGTCCACACGTTACTTTTCCTCTATGGCACCTATCATGCCACATGAAATTCCTAAGATCATGCTTTCTTTGTCCCCTTTCACTAGCATTTCCTCTCCAGCATTTCTTCCAGGTAATGTTTAAGCACCCTGTTACTCTACCTGATGGACAGCCCTTTCCATCTCTCGTGAAACTTAAAAAATATTTATCAGCTCTGCAGAAACCAGGAAGATTTGAATGGTTCATTGGGTGGGACTGTGCCACATACCCACCTGAGCTGCAACCTGATGTTTTCTGTGGCTGTCAAACTCTCACTCATGTCATGCACAGGCAGGGTTTCTGGGCAATAGACCAAGCTTCCCCATCTGGATATCCTTCCCAAAAGTAACTGACTTCTGATGAAGAAGCAAGAGACTCTTTCATTCCCTAATCCAAGCACTTGACTCTGTCCCGCTCCTCCTGCAGAAGAAATAGCACCAGAAATGCACAGAAGGATCTGAGGAGAAATAAACACAAATCAGCTTGGATAGTCAAAAATCAGTTAATGATACAAGACTTTTACTTGTAACTTATCTGTAAATAATCTGTTGGTATGCTTTTCCCTTGTAATGTGTACATTATAAGGAACAGATTTCTTGTGTAGCAAATTCATTTAAATATATATAATTTGGTGTGATATTCTTTCCTCCCTCCATGTAGTGTGTGTGCATCTCTCATAACATTCCATGGTAATTCTTCTGTTTTTATCTTGAAATCTGAGTACTTTATCACATAGAGATTAATCCATTTTATTTGCCTCCTGGTAATAGCTTTCATATCCCTTTGTCTTCTAGGAAAATTGTACTTCAAATATCACAAGTAAAACATGAAATAGATAAGACAGCCAACACAACCCATTGGAAGGAGGGAAAGAAATCCATCCCAAAACCTGAGACAAGCAATCGAGCTGTCCCATAGGAAATAAAAATTTAATACCTGGAATACTCAGGAGAAATAGGTCCACTTCACTACCTACAGTTTGAAGATGAGTACTTATATATTACTCTATCCAGTGATTTATTTTCTCTGATCACAGAGCGGGGAGATACCTTAGTAGGAGCTCAACGAAGTAGAAAGATTGTTTATATTCAAATAAATATTTATTGAAAGGAAAAAGACAAGATAAAATCCATTTCTTGTCTAAGACATTGTTGGCTACTTAGAGACAGGAAAAATTTTAGGAGGGGATGTATTTTCCTACCATTTTTCTCACTAACATGTACAAAAATTGCAATGAAATGTTTTGATGGCCTGCTGTTTGTGGAAACTTTTGACTGCAACGTTGCCTTTATAGACATAATTGTCCAGCCACTGACTGGTTGCCAGTTATTTGTCAGTCTATCAAGCATTACCTTGAAAAACGCTCTCTTTTGTTTGATGAAAAATCCAATTTCCGACCAATACAAAACCCGTTCTTTTAAAAGCACTTTACATTTAAACCCATCATTTGAAAGAATGCAGCCACAGGTTTTTAAGGTGTACAGTGAGAACATCCATTCATGTATTCAACAGACTTCTGAAAACTGTTGCAGATGACATTACGAAGCCTTGAACCTAAAATACGAACTATTATCGAATTTGCCATCAGAAGTTTTAGTTACAATTGGTTTTGCAGCCAATGTAACAAGGTGCTTTCTGTTCTGAAAAAGTATTATCTCAGTGCACTGCTGCATTTCTGTTATTGTCACAAACAGGTGGTGCAGGGGGAATTCTGGATAGGCTTACATCTGCTAGTAAGACCTGCACCATTCCCTGTACAAATGTGTCTTGTCTCAAAATAAAGAGACGAGAAGGAGCTTTTCAGATGCACATTAATTAAGCCTTGTTATCAGTCAGGCAGGCTATACTACCTGGAAAGTAGAAGCTGATTTGCAACTCATGATACAGTTCAACAGAAATCAAATACCCATTCGGATGAGTTGATACACACATTCACTGTAGTGGAAAGACCTCTCTCCTCTGAATTACTATGGATGTGACTTACATATGTTCAGGAATCAGCTTTTTATATTTGCCTGCTGTACAACACAGACAAGCACAGCTATGAAAAGCACTGTGAAACTTTATTTCTGATTATATTGTCTCCTTTCCCTATAGTCTTAGGTAGTACAGAATTGATCTGAAGGGCAGATCAGATAGAGGTGCCTGGATAAGCAGCAGGAAGAGGAGATGCATGCAACTTCTGCTGTGGTTCTGATCTCTATCATACCTTTTTGACCCCATGTAAGAAGACCCAGATTAGTTAATGATGGAAATTTCCTAAGAAACGTTAATGTTGAAAAGAGTAGGGAATTACTGCTTTCTCATTTCTGGCTGCTCCAAACTGGTACATCAGAGCAGATATCACTGGTGTGTGTCAAAGGTTGCTCCAGCTGACCTAGCACGGCTGTCTTTCAACCTTCACCTTGATTATGCAGGAGACAAATAAAATCAACTTCCAGCCTACAAGAAAAGATGACATATATGATGAAATTGGAACAATTGGATTACGAGGTAAAACTACACACAGATTTGAGGCTTGGGTGTTCTTTGGGAGACTTGTGCAGTCAAGTCAGTAATCTGTGTTAACATCTCATCTCTGAAATGTTGACCCTGCTTTGAATCAGTGTTTCTAGAAAAAGGATTCACTCTTCCTTAGTTTCAATCTGATTATTTGGCTTAGAAAATAACTACTTTAAACAGGAGGCTTTATACTTGTCTGGGTAAATTTTGTTCCAATTTTTATTTTGGCCACAAGTCAAAGATAACAGCTGTACACTTGTGGGTTCACTGAACTTTACGTGCTTGTTGGCTGCATCACCAACTAGAGGGAATAACCAATAATTAGAACATTTCAGGTCATCTTGAGAAGAACAGAGTTTTCCCATGTTTGGAAAGGTCATGTGACCTCTTTTTCAGTTGTTCCCAAATGTGGAGCTGTCAGCTATAGAGCACAGAGCTGCATAAACAAATAAAACAGCCATCACTGTTCAGAGAGTAAAAGAATGCAACACAAGGATGAATATTGGGCACAGACTTTTAACCATGTATAACAATTTTAACTCTGTAAATTCATAGCAGACCTAAGGAATAAGTCTTTGCACATAAGCAGCCGTGGTCATAATGATTTTCAGAACAGCATTGAAAGCCTTGGATTCTTTGTCTTTTTTCTCTCTCTTTTTTTTTTTTTTTTTAAGTTGAATCAATACTGGTTTACATAAATATATGTTCCTGTTTTCCAATTGTTCCTGCAACAGCACTTATGTCTATCCATTGGCAAGAAAAACAACAATAAATTGGATAAAAGCAGAAAGAAGAAGAAAACAGACATGACTCAGATTAAATGGCTTTAGGCGTGTGCAAATTTTTTATTCCTTTTAGAAGTGTAAATATTTTTTGGCACTTTGAGATTATCTTAAAGAAAAAATAAAAAACACTCATCTTCTGAAAAACTAGCTGACAAAACTGTGCTTTACTTGCTACTAAGAGCATAGATCCCTCCTAATACGGAAAGGGATGAAAATAGATTTTTAGTCCTCAGTTATCCTAAATCTGTCTGTAGAACTTCTATCTAGTAGTTCATGAGTTTGTGCTGTAGACGGGTAATGCATTTGACAATGTTGGAGATCTTATGGATATTAGACAACACATATTTGAAGGATTGAATGAGAGGCAAATTCCTCTAGTAGTGGCAAAACAGTTATCTTATTTATCAGTATAGAATATGCCCTGGGAGCTGTTGGTTGCAGTTGGTGTACCACTGGAGAAAGGAAATCGCTTGAAGATCACTTGATACAACCAAAGGATGGCACCACTGAGAAGGTGGTGGTACATTCTACCGTGCTGTGGGTATGTACTGTGAGGTCAAATGCCAGAGTGAGGACTTGCAAAATGCAGAATGCTGCAAGTTCCTCATGCTTTGTGATATTTCCCAGTACACGTGATGTTGACGCTAAGACCATGAAATATGGGGATTCTCATTCATATATATTTGTGTGTTCTCCTAAGATAGGAAAGTTCTTATTCCAAGTGATTAAGCCCAGCAATTGAAACTTCAGCACTGAAATTCCAGATGAATGTCTAGCCCACCAGGTTACTAAGCATTTGAGAAAAATTGAAGGGCTTTCTAGTATCTCTTATTGGAGCTGCTACTTGCTATATGTATAAATAAATATCCTTCAGAACAAGTATCTGATCTTTCATCTCCTGTACCCAAAAGCAGTGCTGAAATTAATCTTTTTTTTCTCCCTTAATGCTTTTTTAGTACAATGTGGAACCCTCTAAAAGGAAAGATACCTCCAGAGTAGTCGAAATGTGTGATATTCAGGCCACTCATGTAACAATGAAAAGTCTACAGATTAAATTCTACTGAATCCCATAGAAGAGCATCTTCATACTGATCTCTCACCTCATTCTTAAAATTTCAGGCTACCAGCTGTTCTTGTGGCTAAAAAGCTTTCCTGTTTTGATCATAAATTCCACCACTTTGGAAACTAAACTGTGAATACCTGCAATTTAAGAATTATTACCTACAAAAATCTTTCTCCATCAAATAAAATTTCCCATTGGAAAAATTCTGGGCAGTTCGATTTATGCAACTATAACCTCAATGTTTCATATTTTAAACAGGCTACCACTGTGCTGACAAATCATTCACATTACACATAAGTGCAGTGTTAAGTCCATTGTTTACAAGATACTACTAAAATGCACTGTTGAGGCTATTGGATATGCATTCTGTGTTATTCCACAAATGCCTTCTGTATTTCTTTGTGAAACTGCCATCAAGTATACATTCTTGTAGATAATTGGATAATTACGCTAGTCTCAAAAGATTGAGTGCATGAAGGACCCAAAAATGCCATAAAATTGTGATAATGTCACATCCCCAGTCTGTGTCTGTGACAGTTAACTCTCAGATTAACACTGGCAAGACACTACCAATCTCTTGATGAGTTTTTGTGTGCCAGGTCTTCAACAGTGAAGAACTGACTTGGTAATCTACAGAAAACTTGAGCAATGCAATTCCTCTTAATGCTTCTCAGGTGAGCTTTCGTTTTCTCTGCTGGTTTCTTTTTCATCCAATTGAAAGTGAATAACTGTTCACTAAGACTCCAGGCGAAGAGAGGCAGGAGAACGAACCTGGATAGAAATAGGCAAAATAACAAATAAATATACCTAAGGCAGCCAATTCCATTTAGAAGCATTAGCCTGCACAGTTCAGCTTTTAAACAGCGGTTTCTAGGTGCCTGCTTGTCTACAAATCCTTGATAAGAGGAGGGGAAAATTAGTTTTTCAGAAGTCTGTCAGTCTTTCAATAATATTTATGCCTAAGACTATAGCTCTTTTGAAAGCCCTCTTGAACAGCAAGGCAGGGGGACAGTTGTTCACTAACCTCTGCACAGACCAGAATGCACAGAGCATGAGATTTATGGGAATTAATTTTATATCCTGAGACAAGTCTAAAAAGCTCAACCTACATAATTAAATTTGATATTGAGGTTACTGAAGAAAAGACATGCAACAGGATGCCATCAGGATATATTGCCTACTTTTATCAGATCCTGGAGTCTGTGTCTCAGGAAAATTCTTTATTACTCATGCCAGCAGCCTCTTCGTAAAACAGGAGAAATGTTCTTGCTGTACTGGAGGTGCAACAGTTCTGCTGAGATGCTACGGACTGGTATTTAAAATGCAACAGCTGGAAATACTGGGTTGGATGTAAGATGAACTTGAACTTGTTATACAGCAAATGAAAGTCGCTTTTGATTCAGTCTAGATCAATGCTGTAAACCATTAATTATTACCTGAGCCATGTGTGTAGTCATACACTGCCTTTCTTTGTCCAAACTGCCTCCTTAGAAGATACATGTGCTGATCAAAGAAGGAACTATCATTAAAAACAGATAGCTCTTCCAATGTCCGGAGACAGTGGGAAGGAAGGACGGTAAATGTACTCCCCATTTGTCAAGGGAACAACATTATTCCCCCGTTAATCTCTTCTTCAGTTTAAATATTTGGTTGATTTTTTTAAAAAGTATTGCATCATTTCCCAGTAGTGTAATATCCATAGAACATTTGTGGAGCTTTAACATTTTGTTATAATTAAAGGGATTTATTTTGCTCACAAAATGTCGAGATGCATCCATGACTCCTAAATCTGCTGAAAAGTAGAGCTAAAATATTGGCCTCACTGAAGTCAGCACTGAAACTACCGCAAAGAGAAGCACGCTTCTACCTAATGAGAGGGGAGCCATGCATCTTCTAAAAGGGCAAAGTACAGTATTACCAAAACAGAATATCATTCATCAGTGATTTATACTTTTTTATGATGGGTAAGTTATTATCTAGAACACAGTAAATTATTCTGGTCATTTGCAATAAACCCCCCCTGCATTTGGTTCAGACATAAGGTGTCTGAATAAAAACTGAAGGCAAAACCTTCCAAAGAAGTCTGGTTTTCTTTAGCCCAGTAAGATGAAAGCTGTGAGGCAATGTCACCTGTTTCTGAAAGTGCATTGCAAAAATGGGAAGGCAAGACTAGTTAAATTAAGGGATGAGCCTGGCACAGAAACTAATTGTGTAAACACAATTAAGCTGTGAATTAGGAAAGGTTTCCTAACCTTTACAGAAATGACATTTTGAACAGCCATCCAGTAGTAGGAATGAGATTAAAATTGCAGTTTCTAGTATGGAACTTGAGAAATTTATAAAGTCATGTGTGTGGTTGCTTGAAAAAGTAGAAGAGTTGATTAACGATGTAGGAGATTGTTTTCAGACCTATGTAAAATATGTATCTCATGTTTTTATGTTCTCAACATAAAAATATGTTCCTGACAGACAAATTTTCTAAGATTTTGATATTCTAGTGCATTTGTGCTTATGTTTATTGATTTGGGAACTAGCACAGATTTAATAGTCCTGTAAGTATCAAAATAAGTGTAGCAGTTCTAAAACTAGTATTTTTTATGACAAGAAAATAAAAAAAAAAAGAAGCCCAAGAAAAAATGCAGGATGCACAATTTTTTTGTGGATACTGAAAACACATCATGCTTTAGCCACTGAGCAAATGTTCTGTACAATACTAGTATCAGTCAGGTTCAAATCTAAGTATGTCCCATCTTATCATGCTTGGGTATATGCAATGAATTTTTAATGTGTTGTTTGCTTTTCACAAATAAAGTCTAGTGTAAGGCTTTTCTCAGTCAAATGATTAATCTCTGCAAACCAGGAAAACTTCCTTTCACTGATCTTACTAGTGAAGGTTCATTAAGACTCTGGAAAACCTCCCCAAAGAGTGCTCTGCCATGGCATTGTTTGACCCTGCGGACTGAAATGGGGTCCTGAGTCATGGGCAGAGCTGGGGGTGCCAGCTGGAGTGGGCAGGAACAGGCAGGTGCCCAGAGCTCTGGCATTGTGTAATTTCCCATTCTTTTTCTGCCCATGAACATCTGAATGCAAGTGAATGAACAGGAAGACAGAAAACTGTGCCTCAAATTCTTTTTGTGCACTGGTGTGAGTAATCAACACTGAGGAATTACTGGGAAAAGCCTTGTTTTCCTCTTGTTTCCCTACAGCAGCAGAGAATGCCAGTCTGATGTTGTGTTTGTCCCCCACAGTCTCCTGCCTTCTAGTTCCACCTCTGCCCTTCGAGATATTATTTTCCACAACTTTCATGGTCTGGAGTGCTAGGACCTTCCTAACTACAGAAAATCCTTATATTCTTCTGGTCAGCAGAAGAGCAGTGCTTGCTTAGCTTGAATGAGACAGGTATTTCCTCTTTGTTTCCTGGGAAAAAAAAAAAAAGAATCTCATCAGTGTCTCTTCTCCAGTTATGAACCACTCCTTCTCCAAAATTTTGCACTGTTTTTTATTTAAAAACGATTTTCAGAAACTGGTAATGAAAATGTACTTCTCTGCACTTCAGTGGGAGTCTTTTCATGAGCACTCTTTTGTTTACCTGCTCCTCTTGCATTGTCAGATTCCCTGTCCTGTCATCAGATCAGGGCATTAAGCAGCAGATCACATTTAATGGATTTTGACAGGCCTCAGTAGCTGGCACCTCCTACAGTGACAGCCCCAGAGACAAACACAAGGCTATGACAAGGTTTAACATCTCTGTGTTTAATCACTAGAGCTCACATAATTCCTCTGCCTACTTGACATGAAACCACTTGTGCGATAAATAATATGCTTAGTTAAAGATTGATAAGAAAAATATAAACCCCTTCCAGAGTAATTTTGGGAAATGCTTTCCCATATTATATCCCATACATTTCACTTGGTCATCATGTAGGAATCTGTTCACCCACAATTTGCTTGAACTTTGGCATTCTACACCCCAGGATTCAGAGAAGTTAGCCAAGGATTTCTGCATCTTTTAGGTCAAGTTTTGACAGCCCTACCCCACCTTGGTGCTCTGCAGCAGTGTAACAGGAGAAAAAGTAAACCTTTGTGAGATGCTTTATGCAGTCGGTTTTGAAACCAACTGTATAGCTGAAACTTTAGAATTCATTTCCATGTTTTGAGTAGCCTCTTTGGGGTAGAGCCACTTCGTTGGCCATTGTCAAGTGGCTGTCCCAACCAGTGGCTTTAGCCAGCAGGACAGTTAGAGGCTCATTCCATTAACCTTAACGCAGCAGAGGCATACAGGTCAGCTAATAAAGAGTAGAGCAAGAAGATCTGTGAAGCACTGAGGCTGATTACATGTCAGCAAAGAAAAAAAAGTCTATGGACATTTAATTTCTTTAATGAAAAAAAGAGTATTTCCCACTCTTTCAGGATATCACCTCAAAGTATGACATTTACTTTTATAAGGCTAAGTGTCTCTTGCTAGCAGCACTGAGCATCTCCCCACTATTATCTTTTAGTCAGCAGTAAAATATTGTCTTTTGAAAGAGATTAAAAACCTGCTACTAGAATTTCTGGTTTCCAGTTGTTTAAAATGCATTATTTAACACTAACACTATCCTGGAAGTGCACTGTAGTAGTAAGAAAACCCCCCATATATCTAGATATATATGATAGCTGGAAAAACCTATTTATATATTTGACACTTTTATGAAGCCATAGCCACCTATTTTGGCAATTATTATGTCCAGCGAAAAGAAATGCACTTCTTCTCATACAAAAGAAAACAGAATTGAAGTCCCCTAGACTGAGGACTGCACAGTAAAAGAAATGCTTGCAGCTGTTCAAGTAACATCATGATTCTTCAAAGATTTTATTAATATATTTGTCACTGGCATAATGATTTTTATCCTGCTCAAGTGAAAATTAAATTTCTGAGCAAGTTATAGCACGATTTAAAAAGAGACAGGGAGATATGCAAAGATTCAGGGGTAAAATGTCCATCTGAGCTAGCTGCAAATACAAGCCTTCTGCAGATCATTAATAAAAGCTATAGTTGTTCATACATGATTGCCTCATTATAATAGTGACATTTCAATTAATTGTTTCAGCACCTTTCAAATTGAGCAAATTTTCTTTTGACGTTCTTTATTGTGCCCTTTATATTTTCTTGTAAAAGAGAAAAACCTTGATCTGCCTGAAAAGAAAACAAGTAGGAAGTTTGCAGGTTCTATTTTTTCATATAAGGTAGTGGATTTTCTCTTTCAGAAGAATTCATAAGGAATATAAATCATATTTTTACTCAACTAAGAGCAATCATGTATTTTTCAGCATCTGAACACATCTCAGATTTGTGCATTTCCCTTATCAAGTGCAGTTCTTTAATAACTGTTTGGTATCTGGCTTCTGGAGGAAAATTGTAAGCTATGCAACATGCATTAGAGATGTATCATTACAAGGCTGGACCTTTACACCTATGCAGTACAACTTGGTGTTCCTTTTCGGCTAGGATTTGGAAATAGTTAGAAAATAAAATAATAATTAGGTGTGATAAAATCACAACAGTTTATTTGGTTTCCAGTTTCAGCCTAGAGCTTACATGCACACATTTTTGTGTG
Organism: Pycnonotus jocosus; assembly: GCA_013400435.1. NCBI lineage: Eukaryota > Metazoa > Chordata > Aves > Passeriformes > Pycnonotidae > Pycnonotus > Pycnonotus jocosus. The sequence continues at coordinate 90,379 of VWYP01010997.1, read as the reverse complement.
CAGGATACTAACACACAGATTGTTTTAAAGGGAATTATTTAAAGTGTCTTAAACATGGCTTCCTTCACACAGTTTCCCTTGGCAGACAGTACAAATAAATATTTGAATTGTCTATGTGCAATATCAGCAGCCGATTTCAATATCCAGATATTTATACAATAACCAAAGGTACATTTAGTACTGGTTTCAGTAAAAACTGTGATTAAAGACAGATGAAGATCTGAAATTTTGTCCAAATCCCTAGACAGCCAATATGCAAAATGAAGAATTTGCTGATGGTAGCAGCTGTATACAAATCTTGAAAAAGATGACTATATATTAATAACTGCTGTAGCTTAATAAATTATAGTTCACTCAATTTCTCTGTGAAATGTGAAAAAGAGGGTAGCTACTTCTCTTCTGCCATATTCCTCTTTCTCTTATTCCCCAGTGTAACCCAATCTCCTCCTCTTATGATGTTGTAGAAGTGATCAACTAGGTGAAGACTGTTCAGAGCAGTAATTTCATAGAATCGTAGTAGTAAGACTGTGCTTCAAGATACAGCCTCTTCATCCATTCCAATTACACACATGCATTTCAGATTAAAATGAAAAGCCTTTATAAAATAAAAAAGCATTGGATTGGGTTCCCTTGTCCATATCAGTAATTGATCAGTGATTATTTTTTGCTGATCACATGGTCACTGAGTTTTTTCACTGAACCCCTGCTCCTTTCAGTAGAAAAGCTAGATAACGTTCCAAGATTGAGCAGATGCTAGTTTTTTTCTTTTATCCATAGAATTTGATGTGTGGCCCCAGGCCCTATTTGCTGCACACTATTCAAATGTCATTCTGAAGACTGAATTATTACTTTCCGCATGGGTATTCCCCACGGCATCTATTATTGCTGTATCTGAATACTTCAGAAAGCAGCAGTTAACCAACCTCCACTTTACCTCTGTGAGTTTTCTATACAGCTGAGACACTAGTGAACTCCTCAGCAGTGCTTAATGTCTTCATCAATGGCCTGGGCAATGGGGCAGAAAGCATGTCAGCTTTTCAGGTGACACCAGACAAGGTAAAGCAGTCGATACTCTGGAGCGCAGGACTGTGATTCCTCCACAGCCTGGAGGAATGAGCAAGCAGGAACCTTGGCACACTTGGGAAAAGTGAATTCGAGTCCTTCTCCTGGGATGGCATAAGCCCACATACCCTGGGCCTGAGTGGACAGGCAGCAGCTCTGTGGAGTAGCACTGGTGGAGGAGATGCAGTCTTTGTGAACAGGTAGAATATAAATCAGCAGCAAGGTGTCCTGGAGATGAAGGATAGACGCATGCTAGGATGCATTAGCAAGAGGATAGCCAGCAAATCAGGGAAGGGATTGTTTCCTTGAACTCCAGCCTTCGGAGGTTCAGAGCATTTTGCCCAGCTTTGAGCTCCTTGGTATAAAACTGGAAAGGACCCATTCCAGAGTAACTGAGATGCCTGCCTAGGTCACCTAGTGACTTTATATACAGAAAGAGCCACAGGAAGATTTGTTTGCTTAGCCTGGAGAAGTGAATGTTAAGCATGAATCCAATTGCTGCCTTTAGTTTCTAAAAGGGCAGTTATAGAGAAGCAGAAGAGCACAGTAAAGGACAAGAGGCAATAGTTACAGTCTGCAGCGAAGGTAATTCTGGCTGGATAAGCTAGATAATATTCTTCAGTGTGAGGTCTGTTGAGCACTGCAAATGTGACTGGAAAAGCTGTTGGAAACTGTCTCTTGGAAGATTTTCAAATCTGAATAGTTTTATAATTCTGTGATTTCCAAATAATTTTCCATCACTACTATGGCATAAAAAGGTATGCTATAGAAAGGAATGTACTTTAGGGAGGCAAAAAGGAAGAAACTTGTATTTGTAGCCTTGTAATAAGACCAGTTCTCTGGAGAGGAAAACATCTGATTTTACTTCTCATGAAGATTGCTCTACTATGATATTACTGAAAATTACATAAATCTCAGTATACTTGGATAGAATTTGTAAAAAATGAAATGTAGGTAAGTTTCTGTATTAAAATTCCCTTCTTTTAAGTAGTTTTTATTTGGATAAGACCTGCTACCTCTTGCAAGGCAAACAAGTTTTTGACAAGTTCCCCCCAAAGTAATTTTTTTTTGTGTGTGTTACAGATAATTTTTCACTAGTTGAATTTTATGCACATCAGTCTCAAAGTCATCTGTTCTGTGAAGTTCATAAGTTGATAAAACATTTATTAGGATTATGCCAGAGATATTTTTATTAAGGTTAGAAATATTTAAAGAGCAATCAGTGCAGAACTCTAAGCAGTAATAAATTATTTTTTAAAGATATGAAAGAGATGCTTTCTTTAGAGCAAACACAGTTAATCTTTCAATCTTTGCCAATCTAATATGATATTTTAAGCTCATATAACAATGAAATACGATTCATTTTCTAAGATAATTTTGAAGTGGTCAACACAAATATATAAAGATTATATAGCAATATATGATGTGCCATGGGGACAGCTGTAGTCAAATATCACTTTACAGGCCTGCAGAGAGGATGCTGGTGAAGGAATTCCACTACCAGGTTATCCATACACTCCCATAAGACGCTCAGAGGAAGGAGCAACATCATGCATTTGAGGAGGAACAATCCCAGGCACCAATGTATGCTAGTGCCTGCTCATCTGCAAAACTTCTTTGCAGAACAGGACCTATGGGTCCTGGGGAACACTGTGTTGAACATGACCCGGCAGCGTGATCCTGCAGTAATAAAGGGTGCCAATATTCTGGGCTGCATAAAAGGAGCATCATCAGCAGGAGAGGGGAGGTGATCCTTTTCCCCTGTTCAGCCCTGGTTAGTCTGGGAGTCTGAATGAAGGTTATAAAGATAAACTAGGGCTGACCTCACTTGGTCTGTTCAGCCTGGAGAAGAGGAAACTGAGGACTGAAGTGGAGACCTCATTGCAGTTACAACTTCCTTGTGAGGGGAAGAGGAGGGGCTCTGGTCTCTGGTCTCTGCTCTGTGGTGACAGTGACAGGACCTGAGGGAATGGGATGAAGCTGTGTCAAGGGAGGTTTAGGCTGGATATTAGAAAAAGGTTCTACACCAGGAGGGCAGTTGAGCTCTCAAAAGAGTCTCCAGTGAAGCGGTCACAGCACCAATACGGACAGAGTTCAAGAAGCATTTGGGTGATGCTCTCAGGCACACGGCATGACTTTTGGGGTTATCCTGTGCAAGAGCATGTGCTGAACTTGATATTTGTGAGTACCTTACAACTCAGGATATTCTGTGATTTTGTGATTCTCTGATACTGTGTCTCATCCTAGGCTTCCCACTACAGGAAAGACGTGGACATACTGGAGAGAATCCAGCAGAGGATGATTACAGGACTGGAGTATCCCTCTTATGACGAAAGGTTGAGGAAGCTGGGACTGCTTAGCTTAAAGAGGGCTCAGGGGAATCTTATCAATGTATTCAGACACATGAGGGCAGTCCATAAGGAGGACAGAACCAAGCTCTTTTCCAGTGACAGGACCAGAGGCAAGAGGCACAAAACTGAAACACTGGAAGCTCTGTCAGAACACCAGGAATTTTTTTTTCTTTTAAATTATGATGATTGATCACTAGCACAGGTGGTCCGAGGAGTTTGTGGAGTATCCTCAGAAACTGCCAAAAGCCACCTTGACATAGTCCTAGGGGGTCTCCTCTAAGAGGCTCTGCTTGAGTATAGGGGCTGGACCAGCTGGTCTCCAGAGGTCTCTTCCAGCCTCAGCTGTTCCGTGTTATTTTGTGATTCCATTATAATATTTCTGCCCTATAAACAAAGCTAGAACTGGTCTTACCAGTAGCGTGTTGTGGGAGTATTTAAACATTACACTAGTGACTTTCCAGTCCAAATAAAATAGTTCTGCTGCATATCTCAAATGAAGGATTAATCATGGCATATGTAAGATCTGAGTATGTATGTATGTCTTGATGTGAGCAATCATATTTGACTGCTGAGACCCAGTGACAGTCAGGGGTTGCATCTAGATCCTTATAACATGATCATGGAAAGCTGATCCAGAATCTGGAAAATCCAAAATCCCTGGCAAGACCCCCAGTGTAGTTAAAAAGTGTGTTGAAGACAAGCAGCAAGATCTTAAGGTAGAATTCAGGAGGCAGGAAAAAAGAGCAAGATGAGCAAGCACAGCTTCCATCAGATGGCTCTGTCAGACATCAAACAGCTGATCGGTGGGTGCCCACCATGCAAGCTCACACCTCTTCAGTCTGGAGTCTGCTTGAACTTGCCTGCTAAGGCAAAGCCTTTCTCTGTGGGAGATTTGTTGGCACAGTTTTGGTGCTTCTTTGAGTTCAAGATCAACTTAATGTGTTTCTTTATAGGAACCAAGATACTGTGATATTCAAAAGCAATACATTCAGTTCTTTATTTATTTCAGTCAGTAATTTTGGTCTCTCCAAATAAAAAAATCAAACCCACCTTCAAACTGAGCTTAGCCATGCATTATCCAGTTTCTTTTCTACCCTCATTCTTCTAATTCACTGCATTTTCCAAATTTGAAGCACGTTTCAACAAACATCTATGCAGAAACTCAATTTATATTTCTTGCGTCTGTAGTAATGGAAAATACTCAGCTAGACAAACAGAAAAGTGGATCCATATCTACATTTTATAATGTGCTTATGAATTATAGGAATGTGTAAAATTTGCTTCCATCATAATGGAAAGGCAAATTTGTCCTCCAAGGTATCTGTGCTACCGAGTATTTTGTGAAAACATAAAAAGAAAAGTCACAAGGGAATTGGAAAACTCCTGAAGTTTTTCCTGCTGGCATATTTTTAAAATCACTTTTGAATTTCCTTAGCTTCAAAAGGACAGTCCAATCTGGCCTTTTATTCTGCTGAGTAACCAGACATATTAGCCTTCACAATCTGACCTTTTATCTTCAGAGACCTATTTCTTGCAAGTATAAAGGTGTTAAAAGAAACCTCCAAGGAACTCACAAATTTCTTTTGGTTCATATTTCATAGCTCCAATAGAGTTCTTAATTGGTAAAATAGATCTTTTTTTATTATTATTTCTTTCTATGTCTGAGATTGTAAACTAGCAGCATATGAGCTTTATTGTTTCCTTTGAGAAAATGCTGTTTTAGCTTTTCAAAGTCTGTCAGGTTCTGCCCGCAGCCCTCTGAGGTTAGTATTTAACAGGATTTTTCTAATTTTAAGTCTCTCTCAAGTCTGTGACCAGCAGGTCCTTTGTCTTCTCCCTTCCCTCAATCCAACCCAAAGCTGTATTAGCAACTTCCATTTATGCAGTCTCAGATGTTTTCTGGGCAATATCTGATCTTCCACCATGTAGAGCTTTTGCATTTTCCCTCTGTCTCCTCTCTCAAAAAGTATCCAGTCTCATTAAGGTGCTGTTTATTCTGTAGACAGAGAGGTTTCAGTGTCATACTGCCAGGTTATCTAGACAGCGAGTGGGTTCAAGGGAAGACTTCAAGTAGAAGAGAAATCCACTGAGAGACATGAAGGCTTCAGCCACTGCGAGGGACTACACAGGCCTTTGGTTTGCTATAGTGTGATTCTGATTAGGATCACACCAAATTAAAGTCCCGGATATTCAAAGTGCTTTATGTGGAGTACCATCAAAGGATGCAGAGTTGCATTGAATTTAGAGGGCTGGGGGGGACTTTAGGTTTCACCTTTGAAGATCACATAAGGAAATGAACCACAGCAGTATAAGAACAAGTGTTTAATCATAGTGTATGTGAAAAGCAGAATGCTCCTTCACATAGAATAGTATACACAGCTTACATTGTTTCTTTTCCCTCTGGAAAAATAGAAGTTTTGTTTTAGTTTTCTAAGTTTTAGGCCTCAGATAGAGATATCTGGGCAGAGGCACAGATGAAGAGGGAACTCTTGGGGGTGGGCTGGGTTTGCCAGCAGCTGCCACCTGTCCCACAGTGTATGGGGGACAGCCCACTGGGAATCTGCAGCTGTCTTTTTCCTCTCCTCCACAGCAAACTTGGGCCAGTAGAGAAAGAGGGGACAGGAATATAAAAGACTACTCCTGTCTTTCTGCTTCTCACTGGCTGCCTCCAAGTCCGAGGAAAGGGACTGGAGGATGAGGGAATGGAACTCTAGAGGCCAGGGGCTGCTGAGGTGTAGTGCTAAGAGGACAAACATGCCCTGTGCAAGGGCCTTGCAGACAGTGCTGGTAGAAGCCAAGAGGGCTGATTCTGTCACTGTTTGGGCTACCCAGGCAGTTACCTCCATGGCTGTGGGTCTAGGTGGGCTCAACCTTCAGCTGCTCTACCCTGTGCTCTGTCTCCAAGGAGAGTCTCACTGGGAGGTGTTGAGCCTTGGCTGGCCACTGGTTTGGCCTGGAGTGAAAGCAAGGTGCTGGGTCCAAGGGTAATCTGATGAGATGGTAAAAATTCAGTCCTTAGGGCTGCATTTAAGGTTTTATAATCAGGGAGTTTTTAGAGGGTTTTGGCAATCCAGTGAACTGGTTTTGGTTGCTGATGAAGCATTTCCTTCCTTTCACGCGAGGCAGTACTCTTGCCCATGTCACAGACTGCTGAAAGCACTAGACTGATTACACCAGCGAGTAACATTTGTCGATATTACCTTAGGAGGGATTAATTTAAGCTTCCTTATATCACTAAATCTCCTTCTATCACATCTCAATTTAGCTATAATTGATCTCTTCTGTCTCTAAAGAGCATGCTGTAGAATAATCTATATTTTGTCTGTGTTAAAATACACACCTCTTTTAGTCTTAACCCTCCTCCCTAGTTTTCAAAATGTCTTTGTTTACTTCACTAGAGCAGACATTGAAAAACCTGCATTTCTGTCCAGCTGTGGCACTGCTCTCTTTACTACAAGGGCCTTAGTCTTAGCACAAAACAAAAGAATGATTTGTTCCATAATCACTAACAGAGGATATATAACCCCCCCTTATCATCCTGCTATACTACTTTCATGACTGCCATGGGTCAAAGTCTCCAAAGGGTATTTTCTTGTGCAACTGCACTAAAATAAAGGCATTTCTACTTGCATCAAGCTACATTTTACATCTCTCAAGTTCTCTCTTGGCATGTACACATGGCAGAATTTATATAACAACATGACTAAGAGAGCCAGCATTTTATCCTACAGAGTTATCTTCAACACTAGTCCCTAATCAAGCGTACTCTGTCAGCAGCACTGCAAATTAAAAAGATACATACTACATAGGAGGAGACATGAGACCTGGAGCTCTAGCAATAAGCTCCATTTCACAGTGCAGTTCTACACAGAACTGCAGTTGTAAATTGTCTGAACTACTGGCATAAAATAGAGCCAGAAAGGTAAAGAATATTTCATAAATGTCTTCAATATTATCCAGTGCTGGCCCACATGAGCACCAACAATAAATATAATAGTGGTAAATCACACTTCCGGAAGACTTATTATAAAGCTGCTTCCAGCCCTCGGTCCTAAGCAAAGTATAATCCTGCACACTGTGTTAGTGCTTTGTTTGGTATATGAGCCACTTCCAGGATGTGCCACTTGCCAGCACTTTTGCCTCGCTGCCAAGAACAGCAACCATGCAAAATCATTTTCTGAAACTGAAATTTCTGTCATTGGAACTTTTATGTGAAAATACCACTTCTGCAGTGACAGTGGTTTGGGTTTTTCACAATCTGGATTATACTGCCTGCAAATTCAGGTAATACAACACAAACATTGAAACCTCTAAGGATGTTTACTTTTTAAAAAATGAAGTGGGGCAGCAAGACAGACTTTTAAAATTTAAAGAGGCCCAGGAGTGAATACATTGAACCCAGGGGCTTTAACTTTTGGCTGAGTGAAGAACAAATTCATGATTTGAAAGATTCAATGGAATTTGCCTTTCTGCACATTACATTATATATAAAAAAAGAATATTTCAACTAGTTCAGCTATTTCTGGCACAAATAGAACCATTACTGCTGTGTAACTGTGTATTGTATATACCAAACTCTTGTCCTCTAAAAAAGGCTTTGCATTTTTTCTTTATTTACTGGGATTGACAGTAATCCCAGGCAGAATATTACTGTTTAAACATGACTGATTAAAAGCCTGATAAACTTTGGGGTATTTTAAAACACTCACTATACACATTTTTCTTTCATATCAGTTTTTAAAATCTTATTTCCGTAGTGCTATTGTGAGTTACCCTTTTAAATCTTTTTCTTACTAGCGCTGGCTGTCATGTATAAATAGACATGTTTTGGATTCAGTCAATCTGTGCCACTGCCTTGGAAAGCAAATTTAATGATAGAATGTTTTCATTAATTTCTTTTATCTCCAAACTTTTATTGTCTTTCTTGCTTACTTTTTACTATTATTTTCCTTTCAGGAAGAAATATGATCAAAATTACATTAGGCTTAGTCCTAAAAGATTTTGAACACCTATAATTTTAATTTACTTTAGCAGAATCTGACAATGCTTGGTGCCATTTATCATGCCCATCAAATAAGAGACAGAGAGGTTTGGCAGAGCAGTTGATTGAGTTTCCTTTTGTTAATGAAAACAATACTGCTGACAGTCCATTAAAAACATTCCATTTCTTTTTAATATTCCTAGAGTAGCAAGAATAAAGCCAGAGGGAAAGCTGAAATTGGAAGAATTGTTTTAGACTTCACTTCTCTCATTTGGGTTTAGACTTATAAGGCACTGGGTCCTCTTGGTAGTTTCTTTATTCTGATATCTGTGACAGAAGATAAAAGGAGGAATGGAAATGCCCCAGAAACTTGCTTTGGACATTCAAAAGCAGGTGCACCCAATTTGTTCTATATAAACTTATAACTCACATTAAAAAGATACTTTTTAGGTTTTGTTACTACTGAAAAACAAATTTGAGTGTCCAGACTTAACTACCACACAAGTGTTAAAAAAATACATTTTAATACCTTAAAAACGTTAATGAAATGTGACTTTCAAAAGTAAATACCTAAAAATAGAATATACTTAGACTTTAATTATGTGATGCACCGAGTTTTGCGTCATCATGGTAATTTTTATTTTTAGGGGAGTTCAGCAGTTGCAAAGAATGGCAACTTTTTTTCCTGTTGGAAAACTAATATGAATATAGCCTTCACACGCAACTTGAGATCAAGTCTTTGCAGCTAAAATTTGTATCTAGAAATTAGCTGTTTATTTCACATGCCCTCCATTCTCAACACAGCATTTTGGCAAAAATAGGAGAAGCATCCATATCTTGCTGCTCCGTGTGCCTATGATATATATTGTGAACTTAATTCAAAAAGAAACTACGCATTAATTTTGATTTGCTTCACTGTTTTGCTTTTAAACCAAAGAAATCTGTTTAAAGGTATAATATATATGGTACAGAATAGCCTGAATTATGTCAGTCCAATTTAAAAGAAAATTGTATGTACAGATGTAACTCTCTGCCCTATTTCCTTTCAGGCCTCCCACCATATGAATCCCAGAATACATAAAGATGATTTTCTGCCCTACTCTCTCTGATACTGTTTCTCACAGTCCTAATTCAGTCTTTCCATCTGTGATGGGTACCCAGAACTAATTCACAGCTGAGTGGTAACATTTGCTAAAAAGATAACCTTGAACTCTGCTTACCTGCCAAACAGTATTCAACAAATCTGTTCCATATCCTCTCCTTTAGTTTTTATTGTCTCTGAATCTCTGCATTTGTGTAATTGAACAAAATAGAGAAAAAGGAGAGGTTTAATTAGTATAAACAAAACCTATGTAAATTATTCATGGAGATTCATCATTTTCAGTTGCCAAAGCCTCACTCTTGGTTTATTTTAACTTTTTAATAGTGATAATAAGATTTCAATGCAAATGAAGCTATTCTAAATTAAGGTTCACTTCTCAAATACTTACTGCAAATAAGAAACACACACCCTATCCTCTTACTGGGCTGAATAATAATTTGAAAACAAAGGTAGAACAGATAAATCAACTCAGATTGTTTTATTCATTAAATATCACATATGTCCACACATGATTCTTATTTGTGTTAAAAAGCTTAAACAAAGACACCATAAAATTAACACAATAACAGAACGTTACGATGAAAATCAAAGGTAATTGAAATTGCTAAATTGATTTTTTTTTTTCTCTAGGAAGTAGTTAAAAATATTCTAATTTCTCCCAGGTTTCAGAAAATTAAAAAGTGGATCTTATTTGTGTTATATTGTTTGGAGACTTTACCTTTTTTTTTCTGCACAGTGAGAAATTGTGTCAAAATCAGAGACTACAGAGCGACTATCCAGTGACTCAGCAGGATTGTTTAGTCTCCTTTATTTCTGTGGCAGGCAATAATTGTTACATTATTTTCTTCAAAAAACTTCTTCCTTTTTCCTTGAATTAGTAACCTAACATGAAGACTGTGTATCTGTTGGATTAAAAAAAAAAAAAATTACAGGCCTGGAGTCCCTCCTTTTGGGAGTTTCAGTGTACTTGTGGGCACAAAGAACCATATTAGAAGTTAGAGTGTTTTAATACCAGAGGAGAATAAAATTTTAAACACCACAGAGTACAGTATTAATATAAAGAAGCAGGATATATCAAACAAAACTTCATGCAGAGACTGCAGATGAAAAAGCTGTGGAAGAAAAATCCCTATAATTGTCTGATGGGCTTGGTTTAAAAGCTCAGACTGATAATAGAGAATATCACTACAGAAGAAAAAAAAAAAAAGCTCTGTACTGAAATAGGAAAATCTGTTCATGATAAACATTCATGCTGAGATTTTGCCATCTCGATTATGAGTGGTGCAGGACATGAGGACATATTCAAGATGCAATGTCTGGGGAAAAAAAATACTCTATTAAAATGCTGACACAAACTGTATCCTTTAAGGCTGTTCTTAAAATAATTCCTCAGGTTTATTGAATGGAAGCAAAATGAAATATTTTTTTTATCTATACAAAATTTTGTTTCACCTGAATGTGAACCTAAAGACAAAATCCCAACTTTATGAAGGCACTGCCTTCCCAGCACTTATTTAAAATTTATGCCAATGTGAATTTCTCTGAAGTAAATATTTTAAGTAGAAAATGTATCATCTCTCCATGAGCACTAGCATTATTCTCTTCATCTGATTCTCAGTAAAGTGAAACTCTAGCACTTACCAGCAGAACTATCTTCTGTTTTTCCTGACATGTTAAACTTTCAGAAATAAAAAATGCTGCTTATTTTTTTTCATACAGGAAGCCTTTTTTCTTTTTCTTTCACTTTTTTTTTTTTTTTTTTTAGAACTGTACACATGCACATGCACATACATATTGTTACAGACAATTACTGCTTGAAGAAAAGTGTCACATATAGACAGGTTAGGCAACAGTCAAACTTATTCATCCTCTATACCTAGTTTTTCTTACAGGAATTTTGACTGCAGCTGGTACGACCAGGCTACTTTTTTTTCTCCCCTATATTTCTTTAATTTCTTTCTTCTGACAATATCGAATTTTCTATCAGCTATGTAGAAAGCATGGAATTTTTCCAGAATTTCTGTGCCATTTCTGTTTAGGCAAAGGTGAATTCATAAATATTTCTTTTTTAAGGAAAGTAATTTTTTAAAATTTATTTTTCATTATCTAGTTTTGCTTTGTTTTGCTTGTATAGTACTGGAGAACTCCGTACTGTTGTATTTTAAATTTTAAATTAGTACAATTTTTAATAATTCCTCTGAATTCTCTTTTAAAATTTGTTTTCATTCCTTACCATCTACAGCAAACAACTTTTTGGGGTTACGGCATTAGTTGTACTCACTTTTGATCAATTATTCTGAATCTCTTGCAGTACATAAATTTTTAAGTATAAGAAATTTTAAAGTTACAGATTGAAATGATGCAATTTAAAAACTTTTAGAGCTGTGTTTTTTTAAACCATAAAGTGTCTTGGGAATATCAAAATCTGCACTCAGACTTTAGATTTCAAGTAGCATCTTAAAATTTAACTTGGCACAAGTTTGGTGAAGTTTTAACACTCGATGACTCCCTTACATTCTTAAGAAAACTTTACCAGAAATTTTTGCTTACAAGTATCCACACAGGAGGTAGTTCCAAGGACAATTTTATAGTTACCTTGGATTCACCTTATGTGAAAAATTTGAGACCTAAAGAAAAAAAAAGGAACAGAGCACTGGAACGATGTGTGTATCATATATGACCTGAAAAAGGAGCAGAATATAGAACTGAATGTACTGTAGTTTCACAGAAACTTTTACATATAGGTATAACAACAAATCTGTTTAAATTATTGGACACCAATTTGTGAAGAAATCAACCATCTCTAGGAGAAATGGGTATTATTAAAATCGGAGCTAACTTTACAGAAAGCTGTTATTAATTGCTATCCAAATTGAATTTGATATGGCAGGGTCTGAAATATTAGCTCAAGAAACTACAGAGCATGTCCATCTATTAATTCATTAGGAGTGCAATTTCCTAAACACTGGCAGAAAAATCATGGTTAACAGCATACAGCTCACTGGAGCTACTCAGCACCAGCTTTACAGAATCTCCTTTACATTAATACAAAGCAGTGCTTCATCATGCAGGTCTGTCAGATCTTCTGGATTCCTCATAAAACATTTTTAGAGATATAAGTGCAAAAAAAAGGGATATTTGGTTATGCCTGTTTTGTTTCTTTTTGCCACAGTCACTACAACAACACTACTACAACACAAAAAACCACAGAGAGTGTTATTAATCTGCCTGGAGGCTGATCTCTACAGTATTGGTGAAGCAGTTGCCAAAGACCTTTATAATGAGTGGAAAGACATAGGTGTACACAGGACATGCATGCCCTTCCTAATTAGGTCAAATGCCTGATGTAAACCTTAACATGCACATTTGTTTCTCCTCAATAAGTAAATCTAAGGTCATTAGATTAAGGATGAATTTCCTAAGCAGAAACACTTAATATTAAATGACATAATTGCATTTTACTATTTGTATGCATTTGTTTGCATAGCTTTTGTCTTGTTTGACAGACATTTGCACCCTTGTTTTACAATCACTGTCTAATCAGGTAAAACTGTGTAGAAATCCAGGGCCACTTGCATCTTTATTTTGAATGTTTTGAATGTTTTTCCAGTTACATAAAGCAGAATATATTTAGTGACTTATATTGGGATAATCTGATTTTGGAATACACAGAAGATATATGTGAATATTTTTGTTATATTATATATATATTATATATAAGAATTACATAATGTTAGTGAAAAATATTAACAATTGTCTAAATGCAATTTCCCTGCCCCTTTGTAGTGCATTTCGTTTAACAAAATGCATAGGTCTTAAAAAAGTCAGTGTGTATGGAAAAAAACACAGAGGGAATTTTTGCCTATTGCTTATGTGCTTCTATATCCATGGCATTTCTGATGGGTTGACCTTGGCTGGACACTGGGTGCCCACCAGAACTTCTCTCCTCAGCTGGACAGGGGAGACAAAATACAATGAAAGGCTTGTGGATTGAGATAAGAACAGGGAGAGATTACTCACCAATCAACATAATGGGCAAAACAGACTTTACTCGGAAAAATTAGTTTAATTCAAATCAATTAGATCGATTCAAAACTGGAACAGGTTAATGAGAATAAATCCTTTTTTCCCCACCCCTCACTTCTTCCCTGTCTCAAATTCACTTCTGAATTCTCTACCTCCTTACCTTCAGAGTCTCAGGGGGATAGGGAACGGGGCTGAAGTCGCTTCTTTGCATGTTGACTCTGCTGCTCCATCCTCAGGGGGAGGACTCCTCACACTCATCCCGTGTTCCAGTGTGGGATCCCTTTCATGGGAGAGAGTCCTCCATGAACCTCTCCAACACAAATCATTCCTACAGGCTGTAGTTCACAAACTGCTCCATTGGATTCACAAACCCAAAAGGGTGCAGTCCTTGAGGAACAGGCTGCTCCAGGATGAGTCTCTGACAGAGTCACAGGTTCTTCCAGAATCCTGCTTCAGTGTGGACTTCTCATGAGGTCATAATCAACTTCTGGCACCCATGTGCTCCAGTGTGGGATCCTCCAAAGGGTGTAGGTGGATATCTGCTCTAGCCCAAACTTCTTTGGGCTTCAAGGGCACAGCCTTTTTCACTATGGTCTTCCCCATAGGCTGTGGGGGAATTGCTGCTCTGGAGCCTGGTTCACCTCCACTCCGTCTTTCTTCAATGACCTGGGTGTCTGCAGGGCTGTTTCTCTCATGCATTCTCTGGCAGCAGTTTTCCTGTAGTTTCCTGCTCTTAACTCCATTATCTCAGGTGTTACCACCAGTATTGATAGGCTTGGGGGTTCAGCTTGGGGGTTCAGGCTTGGGGGTTTTGAGTCAGCTGGCATTGACTCTCCAGATGTAAGGGGAAGATTTTAGCAACTTCTCACAGAAGCCACCCTGGTGGACCCTGCTAGCAAAAACTTGCCATGTAAACCCAATGCAGCATTTTACCATGACATAGAGAGGAAAGGCTTCTGTATTAGTGATCTTGTAATCCATATGCATTTACAGATTAAAGATTATTTTACCTCTGTACTGGTTTTGAATGGGATAGGACTAGTTTTCTCTGTAGTAGTTAGTATAGAGCTATGCTTTACATTTGTTCTGAAAATGGTGTTGGTAGAGACAAAGATGCTTTAGCTGAGCAGTGCTTACTCAGAGCCAAGGCCTTTTCTGCCTCTTACCTCATTCCACCATTGAGAAGGCTGGGGGTGAACAAGGTGTTGGGAGTGGACACAGCCAGGACACCTGATCCCAACTGACCAAAGGATTATTCCAGACCATATCACATCATGCTCAGCATATAAAGCTGGGGGAAGGAGAGGGAGACATTTGTGGTGATTGTCTTTCCATGCCTCCATTACATGTCATGGAGACTTGCTCTCCTGAAAATGGCTGAACACCTTCCTGCACATGGGATATAGTGAAACGATTCCCTGTTTTGTTTGTGGATGCAGCTTTGCTTTACCTATTAAACTGTCTTTATCTGAACCTATGAGATTTCTTTCTTTTCTGATACTCTTCTAAAGGTAGAGAAGTAAATGAGTGATGCTTAGTTGGCAGCTGGAGTTAAACCACAACAACCTGCAAGACAAAAATAATTCAAATATTTCATTTACTGTGTAAGAGATTACATGCCTCATGTATTCTGGAAGGCTAAGTTGTGGCTAAAATGAACTGCTACTTGGCTGAATAAAGTAAGATACTGGCATAGCAGTACTTCAAACTGAAATAGTGGAGCTCCAGCATGATTTTTCCCAAATCACTTTTTCCCTCTCTCTAAATATAAGTTAAAATTACAGTTTTAATCCAACAGAAGATACTACATATGAATTATCAAGTAGAAAGTTATGAAACAGTAGAGTATTGTACATTTATATTAGGAACAAAAATTTCATGTTTCTGGTTCTATTGATGGAACCATGCCAAATTCATGAAAGTGTGATAATTTCCAAGGTGGCAGAAGAAGCATAACAGTTGAATGAATCTGAAATTACCCTTATAGAAGAAGATATGTAGAATTAAATAGAGAATAATCACCTTTCTCCAGGAACTGTAAGCCTCTCTATAGCAAGGATGTAATTCTCTAATAAATTCTATAGAGTGGATTAAACCTTGAACAGAAAGAATCTAATTTCTTGTTAAATTTCTTAACTTTGTAGAGGAAATTTTTTATATCTGTATTTCATTCTACAGAACCTATAGAAATGGATTTTCCACTTCACTAGGCCTTCTGCAAACTGCATTTCCTGACTTTAAAATACAGCAAAGAAAGGTGATCCTTTGTGAGAGGGTGCATTTATGCTTACACTGACCGAGCTAGTCTCTATTCCTAGTGTCACAGGGTGAAAGGAGTAGATGTCGGTATGCTGAGATCTTCTGTGGCAGGAGGAAAGAGTACCCCTCACACAGTGGAACCAAAGCACTTTATACATAATCTCCACAAGTGAAGGCTTGTAGGTCACAAAGAGGACTAAAACTTCCGCTGTTCTTAGGACCATGGTTTCCACTAATAATACATGTCTAGCTGTGCTTAACTCTGACAGGTTTTTCTGGTGAAAGACTTCAGTCTGTAGCTGTCTTTTGACACACAAGTTTAACCTATAGCAGTGTGTGTGCATTTTGTCATCTAGGTGGTTCTCCAGACTCTGACTGTACTGACGAGAACAGGATAAACACCTCCATCTTTGAGGTTGGGTGACTGATATGATGTGAGACCTAGAGTTGACATGTATCCTTCCAAAAGGCCAGGAAAAAAATTATTGAGAAGCTTAAATGACACTGGTCCTTATCCATGTGTTGTTGAATGAGGCCATAGATTTCCACTGAGTATAGTTCAGCTAGTTCACATGTTCATATCTCTGGTGATAGACAGCTAACTGGTCTTCTCAACCTGTAAGCTAAATGCCACTGCTTTTTCTCATTAGGGACTGTTCAGTTGCCCAAACTTGACTGTTAAGTGCCTTTCAAAATTTTCTGGGATATCTGGTAGACAACTGAGGGCAGGATATTTGGATCAAAATAAACAGAATATCTATTCTCTTCTGGTCCAGCATCTAGAAACCCAAGGGAATACCCCAGAGTCTGTGTTTAGCTTACTGCCAGTGTTAGACAGAGATGTTGAAACTATATAATAAAGTTTACATAATAGAGTAGAAATATATTTCGAGTTTTGTTGTATTTCTAGGTGTGTGGAAGAATTTTCCAGTACATGGCAAAAGAATATGGAAAAGAGATCTTTAGTAATGTCTTCTGGACCAACCATCACTCATCTGAGAATAAATTCAGAAATTCAAGTGGCCCTCCTGTGTTCCTAGCTGAAGAAATAATTTATTATTCATTTAAAGGCTTGTGATTTTTAATATGAGAAACATTGATCAGTCCCTGTTATCAGTCTTTAGCTAGCATGTATACATGGCTAAGTTAACTGGTTTTTACTTTCCAGCAATCTAAACCAGCCATCTTCATACAGCTTTCCCAATATTTTTCTTATCTGATCAATTTTGAAGTGTCAATTCTTCATGCCAAAATTTTCATAGAAAGAAATATACTAAGAAATTATTCTTATCTCAAATTTTTGTGTGTGTATGTTTGTATATGCTTTGAGGCCTCAGGCCAGTCCTGCAAAACAGCTTCAGAAAGCCCTGAGGATCTGTTATAGTAGTGGGGTGCAGTGTCAGTCCATAAATACTCTGCCCAAATTGCTTCAAAAAGCCTGAGAAGATGGACAATGCATGCAGGAAAATTTCTGAGCAACATGTTAAGCCAGCTGGTTTGGGGCTTGGTGATGCATTTTATTTTGGCAACAAGCATTATATAGACTTTATTAAAAATAATGACAGCAAACAGATGGTCACTCTTCATGGAATTATACTGAAGACATTTGTGATTATTTTTTCTTTGAATGAATTGCAACTAACTAACATGTTTAAAAATCATGCCATGTCTTAAAAAGTGAAGAAATCTTAATTATGTTCTTGTCAGTTTGTTTAATGAGAATTTTTCACCTAAAAAAATAAAGAAACTGAAGGACAAGTATGCTTCCAAATATTTTGGACATTATGTGCAACTAACATTGGTTTAAACTGTGTGTGAAAAAGCAGTGTAATAATACACATTAATGGTGTTTGAAAGATTATCTTTTTTTTTTCAGGAATAAAACCACATTGCTCAGTAAGGAAATATGCAGACATATTTAAAAGCTTTAGTCTCATGAAAAGCTTTATCTGTACAGAGTACATTAGTCTTAAGTTGTTTTTAGGGTAAATAACCACTATAAATACAAATATTTTTAATCATGATTAAGGGTGAGCTCTTAACAAAGGGTTATTGAGAAAGACCAGTGAAAAATCACATTTTTTGCATCAATCTTGAGCATCCCATGAGCAGGTCTCTTCACTTATTTCCCTACAGTGTGTCATTAATGCCTCATCATGAATTTCTCTGTCAGGTTGTATCCTACTGACTTCAGTTTGTCTGATTGAAACGTGTATACGTGATTTTTACTTGTGTGAACAATAAATAAGTTTTTAAAGCTACTTTCCTCTCTAAATTATTTACAATGTTGTGCTGTCAGACAATTTCTGTGAAACCCCACTGAAGTTGTGTGAAAGCACACCAAATGTGTTCTTTCTCCCCTTCAGAAATGTGTGCCAAACAAAGAATGGCTGTGTGGGGCAGCATCTGTGGTTAGTCCATTAGCTCGAGGGGCAAAGAACTACACTGCAAAGCTAAAGATTCTCCCTCTCCTGATGGCTCCTCTGAGTGGTCTGTGCATTTCTCTGTAGTGGAAAATAGACCTTACTTTAAATTTGATTCTGCTAAAAAATGGAGATCATGGATTTGAAATTCAGCTCATACAGTGCTGTTTTTACATTTTTTATGTTATTAAACTACCAGAATATTAGTGCTGCAAAGTTGAGCACTTAAATTATCAAATGCATTATTTAAGGTCCCTAAGCAATATTAAATCTGCCTCTCTTTCTGTGTACCCTTTTGATGTGAAACCACGTTATATTTTTCAGGTTATTCCCCTGCTTCATTTGTTACAAAGCTAGATATTGTTGAGACTACCTAAAAGAATCATAAAACTGTAGAATGGCTCGAATTGGAAGAGACGTCAAAGATCATCTAGTTCCAACACCACTGCCACAGGCAGGGGTGCCACTCACTAGACCAGGTTGCTCAGGGCAAGACTGACCTGGCCTTGGACAGTTCCAGGGATGGGGCATCCACTTCTCTGGGTGGTTTCTCAGATTGGCAAAATTCATGGGGTTTTGCCTATAAGAACCTCTACCTTGTTTTTGTGTTTATTATGAATTTGTCAGGGAATGGAGGAGATAAGTAATTTTTTCATGTGGTTAATGCAGTAAAATGTCACCCCAGACACATATGTCTGCCACAAATGCCCTTAACTGAAAAATGATGGAATAAATGTTTATCATTCACTGCCTATTCCATTAGAAGAATGAAATACTTCTAATTTGCTTTGAATGACTGAAATAATCTTCCTTTACTGACAATGGAAATGAATAGATATTACTAGATTGCTATCACCCTGACCTCTGTGTTCTCCATCTTGAAAACTATAGAAGAAATCCTAATAGCTACAGATTTAAAGTGAAATTGAAAGAAGCTGCCTTTTGGTCAAAGAAAACCAGCTTCCAGATGTTTCATACGTAGCACAAATATTAACACTGAGTTGTGCTGTGTGAATGTATCAGCTTAGTTGTGGAAACTGGCAGGCAAAAAGAGAAGTCTTTCCAATTTCAAGGTTCCACACACTCTTCATTAACATGGGCACTCATTGGCTTGGACTGGCATCAGCTCAAGAGTCTCTGCACAAGGTGATATTCCCAGTAGTGCAGTGTAGGGTTTGTGCTGGCAACTCAAAAATCTCATTTATGCTTAGTGGTGAAATTGGACAGTAGCAAAATTTTTACTTTGGAGAATGTTATTTCAAATTTCTGAAATGCAAGAACAATGTACAAAAGAAGAACAAAGGGACTGATGCATGATAAATTTGATTTGGGGATACATACATAAGGACTCAAATACAAACGGCATTCAATAGTTATGAGTTTAGAGCTAAATCCCATGTCCAGAGGAAGTCACATTTCAGATTTTTGTAATTATTTATTCAGCCAATTCCTTGTGTCCTTCTGGTTAATTGAAAGATGTAGGAGTTTAATAATAATAAAACAAAAATCTGTATGTGAAAGCATATAACTAATGTTACTTAATCTATGTTTATCAGAGGCTTAGCATATAGTAACATCATTTTGATAGCTTGAAATCTCAGGTAAGAGAAAAAGGGAGCTAAGCTGTTATGCATAGCTTGGCTCTAATGGTTGCAACTATTTTTATCAGCTCTTATTTATTTGCTCTTATTACTCTATTATCATATGCCATAAATCCTACGGACCAAACTATACGATTATACGTGTTGCTTATGCTGTATATTTGAAAGAATAAAAAAAAAAGGAAGAAAGTTTTAGGAATATTTTAGCTCATTTCTTTTTTTATTATTGCTATTTTTCATGCCCTTCTGCTTGAGTCAGGTTGGCTTCTTTACCATGCCCTCCAGATCACGGGATATCCAAGGAGAGGAAAATGGTAGCTAATAAATTTTTGAAACCTCTAAAAATTACCTTCTGTAAAATAGCTTTTCTATATATTATAATGTCACTATTTTACGGCCTGATGTTGCCTGACCTTCCCCTATGAGAAGCTGAGGCCCCTCTTCAATGGCGTGAAGCTCACATTTATAGCCTTGTGTGCTTGTAAGATACTGGCCCTTAAACATGTTACTTATGGCTAAGAGAGAATTGCCTGTTCTAGTGCTCAGTATAATTTGAATGCATGAAGAGGAAAACAGGGGAAGCATAATTTTGGTATTTGTGTCTGACAGTATCTACTTCAGAAATAGATTTAAAACTAAATATAAAGTCCTGATGCTAAAAGCCCCAACATATCATTGACTTCAAAGATTTTATTCCATAGTGGATACTTTACCACAGCTCTGTGTGGAAATACAGCATGCTAGAGTACAAGTCACTTTCAAACAATCTTAAAGATTTTATTCCAACCTCTGTAATGACTTAATAAAGATTTTAATGAGATAGAGTGAGAAAAGTAGCAGACTTTAACTAAGTAATTTTGCAAAGTGATGTGTACTTAAGGTTGTTAACAAATTAGGTTTACTTTAGGAAGAAAATCACTAGTTTTCTAAAATCCACAAAGATGTAGTATCAATGTTGATGAGAAAAGTGTCCAGTTCACTGTGTTTTTATTGTAAGCCTAATTTTTTTTAATTTTTTTTTTTAAATTTTATTTTAAAGATGTTTTTCTTCAAAATATTTCAGTGACAGAACTGGAAATCTTGAATTTTGAATGACTGTGTTTTTTTAAAAGTATTTGCCACCCTTGGTTTTTTTTAAAGAATTTGCCACCCTTGGTTATNTCCACAAAGATGTAGTATCAATGTTGATGAGAAAAGTGTCCAGTTCACTGTGTTTTTATTTTAAGTCTAATTTTTTTTAAAGATGTTTTTCTTCAAAATATTTCAGTGACAGAACTGGAAATCTTGAATTTTGAATGACTGTGGTTTTTAAACGTATTTGCCACCCTTGGTTTTTTTAAAAGGATTTGCCACCCTTGGTTATTAACCCTCAGTGTTAACAAACTCTGGACAGCAAACACCTGGTACTATTTCCAGTTTAGTCCTTTACCAGTATCCAACCTTACTATTGTTGGAAGAGGAATTTAATCTTTCAGTGCAAAAATTATGCACATATTTTATTAGGTTAAAAAAAAAAAAAAGGAATCCCCTAGGACTTGATTTTTGGAATTCTGCTTGCAGTTTCAAGACCTGATTTTTATGTTCACAGTTCAGAGAGGATGATGAATAAATATAATGTGGGCAGGATTGAAGAAAGGGTTAGAGACTAACAATTTCTTTTGTTTGGTACTTTATTTGCAACCATAAAATTTGTACTGTGCTCTTGAACCGTACTGTGATGCCAGTTCATGTTTACCACATCTGTGTGGGAAAGAGCTGATACTCTGAACACTCTCTGCACATTGGATTCTTAGACCATAGGTATCAAAACTCAGTGACTTTAGACTGAATCTTTTCAGATGCTCGCTTTAGCTTGAAAATATTTTTCTACTTAGTAAAATCTTATGTTTTAAAGTGCTGCTGGAGCTGAACAGGAGTTTTATCTGCAGTAAATCATGAAAGATCACAATATTGAGTCTCAGAGGTTTAGACTTATTAACATTCCAAGAGAATGCTAAAGATCTTGTTTTACTAGAAAAGACTTGATGTAACTTGACCTTATAGTAGGAAAATACGATTTTTCTATTCAGGATTTCCAAATGCATTATCAGGGCAGATGTGGGAAAAACCCATCATAATGTCTTAAATGCCTCTTACAGTAACTGCATTTGCAGTGCTAGAAAAGAAGTTGTATTTAAGTATTTCTTTTAGGAAATTCAAATTAAGTACTCCTATTTCTGTCTCCTCATCATATCTCTCACAGCTACATTGTATTAGGCTGTTCCTTTAGAAATATTGCAGAGGAATGAACATTTTGTGAAAGAATTCCTGTGCTTCAGTGCAGTTAATTTAAGGAAAGATTAATAGAAATTTCAGCTGAACACAAAGGCAGCCTAGAAACCTTGAGACAGTTGCTTAAAAATTGCTTTTTCATGATTGCTGAAGACTGCATTGCTATTTTTTGAAAAAGAATTCATTATGTTGCTCTAGTATGATAAATCCTCTTGTACAGTCTAAGTATTTTAATATTCTCTAAATATTGTCCAGTTTAAATCTTGGGTTGTTATTCACATTCAGATTTTGATGAATGAGAAAAAGGAATCTTAGTAAACAATAAGAGATTAGATGGATAGATCCTAAACACAGGAGGTGGGGAAACTGAAAAGCAGTAATGGTTGTCAGGTTACAGACTACCTAAAAAAACAATCTTCATGTACAAAAAAGGAGAAACAAATGACTGATACACCAGAAGGCTAAAGCTATGTCAGACACTAAAATAGAAATTATGAGATGGTATTGCTAAAAACTTGAAAGCTTGCTTTAAGCATCCTTCTACCTCAAACACACTCCAAAGTTTTGAGAAGCAAACCACTTTTATGTACTGCTTTAATTTGTTTCTTTTCTTTTTTCTTCCTCTTCTGTCACAAGGGCAAGAACAGCTGACTCTCAGAGTCATGGCAAATTGATTTTGTGTTGTTCACTTAAAGGAGATTTCTAAAGTTTTGCTTTACTATTACTTGTTCTCAAACATTTCCATTTTTATTATTGATTCTTTTTTTTTTTTCTTTGCTGTGAAATGCTGTAGGAACAAAAGACATTATTTTCATGGAGCAAAAGTATACTCCTGCATGGAATACCTGTGAGCATTTTGGTGTTGTACACCAAATTCAAAACAAACTAGACTAAAGACTCCAATGCATTGGAAAAGAACTACAATGACTATTGTGTGTGTATTTTTGTTAACTGTAACAGATTTTGTGTTTTAAAAGGCATGACCCTCGATATAGGAAGTGGAGACTAGAGGACAGAGAGCTAATCGTGGGATTAATGTAGATTTTATTTATAATCCCTCCTGTGTTTATATGCTTTTATCTACTGTTAGTGTGGAAACAAGTCAAATCCCCTTTTAATTCTTGTTATTAATGAAGATTTGTCCAAAAGCTTTATTGTCTTCAGTGAAAGCCTCATGCTTGGGAAATGCATAAGCTTATCATTGCAGCTGGAGGACTTAAGAGGTATTATTCCTCAGGGACTTGCAGTACCATCTCAAGTTCAAGGGAGGTGTTGTGGGTGCACGTCAGCTGGTGCATCACATCATGTTGCATTCTGTTCTGACACAAAAGGACCACTGCTGTGTACGTGGATGTGGAGGGCAGTGCTTGCCACCAGCTCAATCCAGCCATTTCCTCCTGGATCCTGACCATTGGTACAGTAATGCTGAGCAGCACCAGCTTGCTCTGAAGAGTGCAGGAATCCTAAGTAGGCACATGTAGGCTCAGGACTATTTACAGCTGAGCCTGAGGCTCAGGACACTGAGCATTAGTCCCACTATCTTTTGGCTCATTTAAGGTTTTCGTTTATGGTTAACATGACAATCCTTGAACTCAGGAGAGAGGAATATTGTGAATGGCATGAGGAAAAGGATGGATAGTGAATGCAACAATTTCACAAAAGCTAACCATTTCAATTTTATATCTTTTTGGCCACAGCTGATTTGCTGAAGTATCTTTTTACAAATACTAAAAAAAAAAACCCCTCCCAAGCTCAGTCGAATGTTGCACAAAGTCCCTTGCCATACTTTATGGTTGGATGTATTTTTTTCAAGGGCTCACAAGATTTGGTTCAAGATTTTGTTCAAGATTCATACCATCTTCTCTTTTGGAATTCCTTAGAAGGTACTTTTGAGCTTTTTTTTGGTTATTCTTAGTTTTGGAACATGCCTTTTTTTATTCGTTGAGTATACAGCTGCTGTATACTCAGCGAGACAATTTTGTCAAGGTGCAGGTTTGGTATAAGCTGTCCAAATTTTAGTGCCTTATAAGAGACATAGCTAATATAAACTGAATGGCTTTTGGTTTTTGTTCTTTATTGACAGGCTCGGTACAGGATATTTTTGTCAGAAATGTCTGTCTCTGAGTCCTAACCAATCCATTTTGAAGGCTAAGTTATAATCAAATGTTTTATTATCTTTGCGCCTGTTGATGTTCTATCAGATAATATGCTATTGGGAGCTTGTGCCTGACCAAAGTGCAATATTAATAAATAGACTATCTATGCTTTCCTGTGGTTTGAGCCAGCATTGTGGAGTGTGCAGGCTGAGCTACAAAAGGAATGTGGGAAAGAGAAAACACCCAAATACTCACAAGATTATAACAACAACAACTCAAATTATGAGGGAGAGAAATCTTATGAAGGTTTTCTTGATGAAATTACTTTCTTCACTGCATGAAAATTAGAAAATCCCTAGATCCAAGCCCCTTTAATACCCCAAAAAAGAGTTTTGCCACCACAGGAAGTCAATTATCTCCATGGTAACCAAAACAAACAGTGAATATTGCTTTAGCAGCCACAAAGAATACAAATTGCATCTAAAATTCGTTTATGTCTTGGGATCAGACACTTGAGATGAGAGAACTGGTCCATAAAGTACCCCAGAGGAGCTAGTAAAAGGAAAAGAAAGTCACTCCCTTTGAAGAGCACAGGGATCTATGGTTGGAGTGCATAAATTTGCTTTTTGCATAAAAGAATATTGTCAGTGTGTCCATATTTGCACGGATACTCCCTTAACTTCCCTCTATAAATCTTATTTTTGTCAAAGGTTTGGCAACAGTTGCCTGAAAAGACAATTACCTCATAATCTCTCTCATTGTCCAGAAGAATCTCTTCTTTATTACATTAATTAATTTGGGATGAATTAATTTATTCTTATTTCCTTCCTTGTCTAAAAAAATGCATAGAATTTATTTTATAAATATTTCAGTGGAATAAAGAAAAAGATAATTAAAATTTGGAACTATATAAAATTTCTTTCACATTTATAAAGTGTGAAGACAAGCTCAATACAATAAGTAAGGTGAATCAAAATAGGGAAAAAACCCGCAAAAATAACGTAATTTCTGTGTAACAATACAGCTAATGTAGATATTTGTGCATCTGCAGCCAACACCAATACCGTATTTCTCTTTAGAATCCTCCTTTTCTATTGCTGCAGGACAAAGTATTTTGGCTTTAAAAGCAATTGTATCAATATATCTGAGATATTGTCTGTATAAATGGGCTTTGGTTCATGCTACAGAGCCTAGGGAATAGCATCCTTATCAGAAGTGCCTTCAGTCATTGACATTTAGGAAGACCTAGCTAAGATGAGATCATTCATCACATAGACCCTGTTTCTGTCATTAGTCACTGAGTAGCTCTGTTAGCCACAGCCAGAAAGAGTACAAGTCAGCCTCTGGTCTGCTAGGGCATGTCTCATGTTCTTACAGTGAGCATAAATAATGCCCAGAGTCTCAAAATGCTTCAAATCTGCCATGTCCTACTACAACACCTCAAGAAGTGAACTTTTAGAAAGCTTTTTCTCAGGTCGACCTGCTACATATTGAATGCCTTGAAAGTCTGGCCCTTTGCCTGATTTTTGTGTCATTTTTCTTATTTGTGTATGATGAGAAGTGTGACTTAGTTTTGTCTTAAAAGTGTGTTTTCCCCAACACCCTACTTTTCCTCCCCCTCCCCTTCTACTTCCCCCTTTAGAAATGCAATATTGTGGCATTTTTATCAACAAAAAAACTACGACAAAAATCTTCAGGCTGTTACTGAGACATAGCAAAAAGGGCCTGGAAAAATACACGGGCAGGTGAGAATTGCTGTTATTTAAGTGAAATAAGTCTTGCCACATCTCTCAGGTTTTGCTGTGAATTGTCATCTTTCTACAGTATAATGCAAAGAAAAAAGCTAGTAAAGAATTTTGGTCCATATGCTTTCCACAGCCGATGACATTTTCTTTAATTTAACAAAACAAGAAAGTGGGAGAGGATTTCTTGCCATTTGAATATTATTGCCAATTATTAAATGATGAAAGCACATTACAGCCAGCTCTAAAATGTCCCCAAAGGGAAGAGCTTGTGCTTGGTCCAATTTTTTTCTTTTGTTAATTTATTAAAAATTGGAAAGAAAACTGCCATATAAGAAATATTTTGAAATTATGGTCTGTGGGCTGAAGTTGATTGCAGTCACTAAAAATAACTGAGAACACCTTTTCCTGTTAGCTATAAAGATTCATCTTCTGGCCTGGCTGACCAGTTAATAAGTGCAGCCAGACATGACAAATCTGAGCCATGGCTCCTGTTTTCATTCATTAAATTTCATTAAAGAAGATGCAGACATTTAAAATAAAGTCCTGCTGTCACTTTAGCAATTTCTTTCATGGAAAAGGGATTCTGTGTGACTGCAAAACATGCCCATGAGATAATACTTTTCCCAAGTAATCTGAAGTTTAGACATCCAGGCTGTATTTGTCAGAACACTCACTGGGACTGACCAAGGAGGGCAGACTTATAGGGAACAAAATCATGTGGCTATATGTGGAATACTTGTTGTGAGTAGTCCCTAGTATATTCTAGTTCCCATATATTGCTCAGGAGCTCCTTCAGAAAGTGGGAATTAGCATTGCCTAAAATGGTGCCAGGCAAAGTCTGAGTGAGCGCCACCAATGCTCTTGCCTGAAAGGGATTCCATACATTACTTACCTTGTTAGCATATATCAATCCCCAGCATGGACACCTATCCCTGCATGGAAATTCATGGCTTTTTCTACTCTAATTAAAGTAGGGGTAAAAATTACCAGTCAGGATGACTTTCCTGTATTTTAGAGGGCTGAATCCAGAGGAGGTAAATACAATTCCTATAGACACTTATTGTGCTCAAAACAGTTTCTTCAGGTGTTATTTTATACTTCTCACAAAATATCCACATGGGACCTCAAAAAGGAAAAGAAAAATCTTTTAGACAAACTGATCCGAAAACATCTTGCAGTATATTCTGGCTTGGGTCAGCCAGGAAACCTAGAAGAGAATTAAGCAATATGCAGTAAGAGAAAACAAATAACGGAAAACTCTTATATAATAACTTTTTCATTGAATAAGGATAGCATTTCAAAAAAAATTTAGAATATTGATCATGGATATGTATATGTATTGTAAATATTATTTACAGTAATTAAATAATTTACAGTAATTATGTACATATGGATATGTACTGTAAATATTATTTCAGTGCTTCAAAGGGGAGATGTACACTTAAGTAATCAGACCTTCAACAATGTTCTGTTCTAGAACCTTAAGTATTTTAAAAATTATTGGTAAGATATCTGCTCAAATAATCTCCTACATGCTCAATGCTCGACCTTTTTGTAACACTGCAGGACACTTGTTCAGTGTTATTTAGTAAGCTTTGGAAAAATTTTAAACATAAAATGCAAAACAGTAGAAGGGAAATACAACATTGTAAACAAGAAAAATAAAAAAAAAAATTTAGAACATGGACACACGTCTTTACAGTAGGAAGGAGTTAAAATCTAGATGATATGACAAGACAGTAAACAAACTAGGAAAATTAGGAAACTTGGGCAGAATTAATGTATTTCAAAAAAGATAAATGAACAAGTAGAATAAATTATCAGTAAAGGCAATTGAAACAAAGATTATAAATAAAATATGAAATATAAAGTATAAATGAGGTTGGAAGACTTAGATTTATTTCCTAAGAAAGAGGAAAGTGAATGATCACACAGGGACAAGAGGAAAAATTGGGAAGGTGAGACTAATATGTTAGAAATGAAAGGTAGCAATTGCATTCAATAATTTACTTTTCATACTTCATTGAAGTAATTATTAAAGATAATTTATAATATGTAATTAAGAAACAGTACTCAAGATGAATTTTTTTCCCCTCGCAATTTGGAAAGACCCCTTGACAAAATGGAAAATCGTCGAGGAGAGCCGCAGCACAAATAAAGATGGTTATGTATAAGCCAAGCATGTGGTGCT
This sequence comes from Pycnonotus jocosus, assembly GCA_013400435.1. Lineage (NCBI taxonomy): Eukaryota > Metazoa > Chordata > Aves > Passeriformes > Pycnonotidae > Pycnonotus > Pycnonotus jocosus. The sequence goes on along the minus strand of VWYP01010997.1, from coordinate 62,271 downwards.
TTACCCGGAGAAGTTACAATGTAAATATTTAAAGAGAACAGATGAATGTGAGGACTCCCAACATTAAAAAAAAAGAGGAATAATAAATACCCTGCAAGTTTGAAAGGTCAAAAGTCTCTCAGACACAGATTAAATTTTCATGGTGTTTTTGCTAGAAATATGACTGTGTTCCCTTAACAGAACCATGACCTCAATTAATTTGTGTTCTAAATAGAGGAAAAGCAATACAGAACAGGCTTTTATTGTTGCAAAATAAAAATAAGTATGCTAAAAGTCTCCCATACACAACAATTTATAAAACTTTATGAATATAAAGCTTTTCCTCAATTCCTTTGCACATTCAATGGCATAATCTTTAAGTGTAAAAAGTTTTGCTGTGAAGCATCTGCAAATGTCCAACAGAAAACTACACTAATTTTTTTTTTTAATTTCTAGTTAAAGAGAACAATAGCACTATGCAAGGATATATAGCATGGCTTCAAAAAAGAGAAAACAGGCACCTAACACTGAAATAACCTGCCTTTAGTGGGATGGTGCCTGTGTATAAAGATACTTTTTTCCCTAATTGTAGTAGTGTTAGTGCCTTGGGCAATACGTTGCAGAACACAAAGAATTTCACTATTGCAGTCAGTGCCACAATACTAAGACATCAAGAACACTAACCTCAGCCAAATCTTTTAAAGTTGATGTTTTTTAGCTCAGTGTTTTGGTTTTCTCAAGGGCATATCCCTTTTAATGTTAATTTATTTGCAGTCTTTTATCTCCATAGGAAGAATCAATGCTATTTAATACTCAAACCTCCTGGAGAGGAAACAGCAGAAGCTGGGTTAGGTAAAGTCCAGAATGAACTTTCAATCAGCATAGCATGAAAGTATACAAAGACTCTGAATTAATTTTGGCCTCCTCAAAACTGGTAGCCCGCAGACTGAAGATTACTTTTTCTGGCAACATTTTCCTCAAAAGAAATGTGTAACAGTCCAGTGTCTTCCCTGCTCCTGCACAGTCCTGTGTTTACCAGCCATTTCACTCTGACAGACAGGAGTAATAGGGTAACTCTCTTGTAAATGTGAGTGACCCGGTAGAGATCACTGAGCTAAGTTACTGTAGCAGTGCATTTTTGGTTTCTTCCTAGTTCCCCCTCCCACAGTTAAGGAACTTATGAGTCCTGTCTATCACTGGCAGCCCCTCACTGATATCTGAGAGGTTCTCAGAGGACTATCAAATGATGGAACAGGGTCCCATGTTTTTGCCTGAGGCTCAGACCCACCAGGATCTGGAAGGATACAGGATTGTATCTTTAAATGTGGAGTCGGTACCAAAGCTAGCCGGAGGAACACCGCACTTTAACAAGTTACTAAGGCACAACTGAGATGCCTTTACTGCAGCTGTACCATATTTCTAGCCCTGTGGTTTGAATGGAAGCCTATTACATACAGCAGGGTCTACAGAAATAAAAGGTGCAACTAGAAATTGCAGGTGACACTCCAGAACAGAAGTGGTCTGGTCTAGCAGCATTGAGTTACTCATGTTTTCCCATAGGTGTTCATTATCATGTATATATAATGATTCAAATAATTGGAAGCAAATGAAATGTGAATATTTCCAAATGTTAGATTCCACTTGGTGAGATTATTTTGTCAAGGCTGCCTTTACAGACAGTGGATGGGAGCCATTTGATGAGGCTGATTACAAGCATCTAAAATTAGATTTTTATTCTGAATCAACTACACAAGAAATCACTCTTTAAAATGGCTGTAAACAAATCTGACACAGGCCACTTTTATATAATGCAAAAGATAGATTTTGTGAATGTTTTACACAGTCTCCTCCTTAAATCTCGTAATTTGGATATCTTAGCTATAGCTTTGGGTTTTATTTACTCTGTTGTGGTGCATTATTTACTGAAGGAGAGCACTTATTATGCTGCTTAATTCCTTGGAAATAATTTTCAATTTTAAACCTTTGACTTATAAAGGCTTTTTAGACCAATAGGGTTTTGGTAGTGGAGGGCTACAGAGGTGGCTTCTGTGAGAAGTTTCTAGAAGCTTCTTCCTACATCCAACAAAGCCAGTGCCAGCTGTGTCCAGGATGGATCCACTGTTGGCCAAGGCCGAGCCCATCAGCCATGGTGGCAGCACCTCTGGGATAACAGACTATGGAGGGGAATAGTGCAGAAATACAGCCAAATATGTGAGATTGGCAGCCCTGCAGACACCCAGGCCAGCGAAGAAGGAGAGGCAGGACGTGCTCCAGGGGCTGTAGCCGAGGTTCCCCTGCAGCCCGTGGTGCAGAGCATGGTGAGTCAGGATGTGCCCCTGCAGCCCATGGGGTTCAATCAGAGCAGAGACCCTTCTGCAGCCTGTGCAGGGCCCTGCACTGAAGGAGGATGAGCCTTCATGGGAAGCCTGTGCTGGTACAGGTTCTTGGCAGGACCTGTGGGCTCATGGAGAGAGGAGTCCACACTGGAGCACATTGGCTGTCAGGACTTGTGACCACATGAGGGGACCTCTGGAGTAGCCTGTTCCTGAAGGGATGCACTCTGGAAGGGACCGATGATAGGGCAGGTTGTGAAGAACTGCAGCCCTTGGGAAGGACAGGCACTGGAGAAGTTCATGGAGGACTGTGTCCTGTGGGAGGGACCCCACACTGGAGCAGGGGAAGGGAGTCTGGAGTCCTCCCCCTGAGGAGAAAGAAGCAGCAGAGAACTATGATGAACTGTCTCAGAATGAGCTGCTGAAAAGTGTCTAATGACTGTGTAACCGGTATTGCGTTATCTGTAATAGCTTTGGTAACTCTGTAGTTAACTCTATAGTTAGTTGGAGTTAATAACTCTATAGTTGTTTTCTAGTACCAAAAAAAAAGAAAAAGGAAAATGTGAAGAAAACATGCCATTGTAATATGAGGAAATTCTGATTGCTGTAGAGGTGTGCCTGAGGATAAGATGTAACATACCATTCTATTTCCACTTACTGTCAATAAAAGGAAATCTAGCTGATTAGCTCAGATGTAAATGTTTACATCTTACCTCTTGAAGCAAACCCAAGAGTCCAAGCATAGTGTAAGGAAGGCCTGTTTGCAGATCCCTCTCTCTGTCTCTGCTTACAGGCTCATCCAGTGCTTATAACTTTAGTCTTACTGCTCTTGAGACAAGACTTTTGTTTCATTCCTGGCTGGGAAACCCACCAAGTTCTACGTATTTTTGATGAATGTAATTACATTGGTGGAAAGGTGTGTTGTAGGAGAGTCTGTACTCTCTATGCTAATAGAACCCTTGTCATGCCCACTAATCCTCTGTTCCATTGTGCCAGAAGCCTTTCCTATGCAAATCATGTCACAGGGGCACTTTAACATGTAAATCGCAATCTGCCTCACATGTGAGGAATTGATGGATTTTAAATTCCTTGTCTGTGGGGAAGTAATGAATGGTACTTATTTAACATAGACTACTGCACTTTGTACATCTCCAGTACTTAGTAGCACTCTGTACCAAGTCTAATATAGTGCTCATAGCTTTGAGAATACAAAAGAGAAGGACCAAAAATCGATGATAAATGTATTTCTTTTCCTCTTTTCATCAGTAGTAATCCTGAGAAAACATTTAGTGAGCTAGGATTTTTGCTGAGAATATGGTACTCTTCTTTCATTGTGGAGTGAATTCTTACTCCTAGGGGAAAATGTTATTGAATATTTATTTGTATCTGAATCTCAAACATTTTACATTTTACATTAAAAAATGAGAAATAGAAAATTTGTCAAGTCAGAAGAGAACTGATTCACCAAATGACAAGATAGTATGCACAAAATCAGAAGCAGAAAAAGACAAGCTAGCTAAATTTGTGAAATTTAAACGTGTAGAAATTATAATTTCTGAATAATATGCAACCTGGTGTACAAAAGGAATCAGAAAAAATATATGATCCAATTTTTTTGGTGAAAATTTAAGAGAATTTCAAGAGAAAGGAGACAGGGTGGGTTTGCAAGGGAAAAAAACACCTGATACAAAAACTGGTATCAAAAGATGAAATGCTGAGGACCATACTTATCAGAAAAAGGTCACAGATCCTATCATGTATGTGACCATATCAATATAAATATTATGCTGAAAAAGATAGATTTTTTCTTTGTCTCTTTATTTTATAAAAATAGAAAGTTTGTTTCAATTTGATTTAAGTAAAAACCTGAAATTTAACTCAAAGATTTAACACATGACAAAATGTTTGCATGCTTTGTTCTAGCTATTTTCTCTTTCTGCAGTATGGTCTACTCTCTTTTTAATAGTTAACAATTCATTTCTATGTAAATTTATATATCATTTTGCATTCCATATCTATTTACACCAGAAAATGACACATGTGAGTGGGGTTAGTTTTAGAAAGATGAGTGGTCTAGATGATTTTGGTTGGTAAAAAAAATAAAATAGTTAGGCTTATTAGATTAATCATTACAGAGAATATAAATATCTAGGCACATTTTATGGTGCATAATGCAATTTAATTTTTTAAGCACCTAAAATGGAAAGATTTTCTTTTAAAAAATGTACATCAAAATCAAAAATGTGACTTTTCTGAAATTTTCCTTTTATCTCAAGACAAAAGTGTGGTGCAGTGCTGTTTAGGAGATCAGAAAACCATTTATAATGGAAAGAATTTGATACACCATGCTTAGAAGGCTAGAAGAATTAGAAGTATTTGACAGGTTCTGAGAAGCATTATGCTCAAATCATCTGAGAAGGAAATTAAGTCCATGTAAAATTAAAATCCAAATAATCTTTGGAATTACATATATATAT
>VWYP01010997.1:6664-57406 GCA_013400435.1 Pycnonotus jocosus | reverse complement strand
ATATATATAGACAAGTCCTTTCACCATTTTCCCTCTTGATGCCTTCCCTCACCCAAAATATGGAAAAAGTCCTTCTCATCTGTTAATGATAAACCAAACCCACAAAACTTAGTTTTCAGATCTTCTCTAATTCTCCAGACTAAGAAAACATCATGACATTTTTCAGAAACACTTTGAGGAATGAGAACCAGCTCACTGAATGTAAGCATAGAATATGAAGGACTAGACCCCTCTATGAAGAGAAATAGGCATTTGCAGGGCATGAATCATCTGTTTCTAAAATAGGTCAAAAGATTTGTGCCTTCAAATGCCCATTTTTCTTCTTTGACTAAAAATGGAATTTCAGTTGAATGACTCAAGTGATTCAGACACCATAGGAGTCTAAAATGAGGTGGAAAGTCTATTCCCCATAACTATTTAAATGAAATTATTCATCTGAAAAACACTTTTATAAAGATGAAGTTACATTATCATCTTTCACTTGCCATACAATTATGTCCAAGTACATAAAACATTTTTCTGTTGGGCTACTTTAAAATTACTATTTGAAACAATAAAATTCAGATTATTAGCTTGGACAAATTATTGTGTTAATAATTCTCTAAAACCATCCCTGGTACTAAGGCTTTGTCCCACATTTGGCCAAAAACCAAATGTAGAACTTGCATATCTCTCTCTCTCTCTCACATAGTACTCTTTCTGGAATTGTTTGAACTTGCACAGACAGTTGACAGGTTATTCCTGTTTCTTTGCTTTTATAGGAAACCTGCCTGAGATTTTTACCTCCTCCCTCTTTTGTTCCATGTAGCAGCTTTGCATGGATGAATGTGAGCAAACGGAATCTTCAAAGATCACCTTTTCTTCTGTGGACTAGGGGCCACAGAGGTCAGATTTATCTCAGCTTAGGTCACCACTGCAATTTTCTATAGCTCTATTAGTTGCTATAGCCTTCTTATGTAATCAGTAGTAAGAAATAGGCATTGTTTTAAGGCATTGTTAAATAAAATATTAAATTCCTGTAGATGAATTAGTCCTGAGAAGTACCTTCTTCTCATTCATTGGAAAGAAACTTAATATGCCAATCTCAGTTATAAGGCAACTGTCCAGGAGCAAACTTTTGAACAGGAATTAGTACTCTCTAGGTTCTTGGCTCTATATTCCACTTGGGTCCTTCTTGCCAGAGAGACAGAACATGTACATGACTGAGTAGGAGCTGGGCAATGTCAATTAGGCTTGGGAGCCAGGACTTGTTTTCTTACTTTGACCTACACATAAATGTTTACCTAGCAAATTGTCTGCATTTAGTCAAAAGAATCCCACCTAAGGTCTTTCCTTGTATTTATAGTATCCTGGAAAACAAGGCAATGTCAAAATTGTTTAGTTTCCCAGAGGGGAAAAAAAAAATCAATTCACTCTATCCAGCCCGTAGGGATTCTTTTTTGTGTGACATCCTTAATTTATACAGCACAACTGGCTACTACTGCCCTTAACGAAGCCTATCTGAAAATATGGCATCTATAAGAAACAGACCTTTCTTTACCCCAGTAATTGCAAGCATGGGGAAAACCAGAAAGAAATGCAAGACTGAATAAAACAGAAGACATTTAGTGGCATGGAATGGTGGTTGTATGTGTGATGTGTGATGAGGAGGTAATTTGGGAAAATGACTGTTAGGGGAAAATAAATTCATAAATGCCAAGTTTTGGCTGCTCCAGGCATGACATTTTCCCCTCTCTTTAACATGCCAGTTCCTACAAAGCTGTGATTAAGTAATAAAATGCATAGCATCTTCAAATAAACAGCTCAAGAACAAGTGTGGCATCCAGTGGAAACTTAGGCTTTGGTAGTGGTGCAGTAGTTAGAAATGTTAGAGAATCATACCTTAGTACATGACATTACTGGAGATAGTAATCTTAAATTTGTTTTTCTCTTTAATACGCCATCCAACTCTTGTGATGTATGCCAATTTCTTAATTTAACATTTTTACCGTACTTCTCTGGTGCTGAACAATTCTGTTTAGTTAGATGTTTTTAAAAAGCACAATAAGATGATATTTTGTGCCCTTTTCCCTAACATTTATGCCAAAGTTATAAAGTTAGTAATTCACTGGTTTTGCATAGTTATTTAATGTTTTTTCCTTTTTGCTGTAAAACAGAGCTGCAAAAGGTTTGATAAGCCCTCTGAGAAAGGTATTTTTTTCCTTCCATTAAAATTCTTCAGAGTTTGACTTTATTAGGATATCTGTTTCGTGTTAAATCCATTATGCTTTTTTAAAGTAACTTGAAAAAATGCCTATGTACATTTTCAATTTTCTTCAGAAATGTTCACACTCCAATGTATCCAAAATGAGAGTGAAAAATACAGTGGTGAATTATCATTCCTTGCTCTTCTAGGCAAATCCTAACTGCTTGCAAAGGAATCTAAAAAAAATGCTGTGGCTTTAGAAACCATTTGAAGGAATCTTTTGTAGGTCAATTGTGGTGTATGAAAAGGTGGTGACAGTACAAAGAAGTGACCTTTATTTATGATCTTTAAATGCTCTTGATATTTTCAAAATAAGTTTCACAGTTTCAGTGATCTGGTGGAAGGGTTTTGTTTTGTTTTATTTTGTTTTGTTTTGCTTTGTTTGCTAGTGTTTGAAGGTTTGGACAATATAAGGTCAATAAGGGACTTGTTCTGACTCTGTACCCCTTCATTTCTGCTGATAGGAGCAGTATTGAGACTTTTGCCCTTTATAGTAAATAGAATTGGGTTTTTAAGAGCACAGTATGGCATACACAAAATTTTGAGGCTGTGTTTTTCATGTTTACATCTTTAAAAAGGACTATGCTGCATATTCTCTAAAAGACACAAAGAGGGCAAAGAAAATGCCACCCAAGTAAATGCATGCCAAAGTATATTTAAAAGATCCTTCAAAAACATGCTCTAGGTTCTTTAATCTCTTCTTTGGATTAATTCTCTTTTTGGCTGCTTTTATACACGTATGAGTTGTTAAGAAAAAGAAGGTGTTAAGAAGAGGAGATGGTTTCTTTTGTCACAGTTTGATGTCTATTCATCAGTCCGTAAAGCTTTGTCAAGTTTTGGTTTTGTTTTTTTGATTTCTAAAAATCATTGTACAACGAGAATATACGTGTTTGTACATATTTATTTATCTGTGTATATTTTAGTAAGGGGATTATTTTGCCTGGGCCAGCTGGAGGACACCTGCTTGTCGACATAAAAATGTCTCTGCTCCTCTTTCCTGCCAGCATGGGGTTACAGTGTATTTCTGTGAAAATAAGCTCCTTACTAATTTATATTTGCCAGGTCTCAAATGATTCAATAATAGTATCACCTTATGTGTCTTGGAACAACTATGCCATTTTGGGTTAACAAAGTGCTATTGTACAAATAAAAACAGCAAAAATGCTGTTCATTATATTTTAACAAATGAGGAATTTAAAATCCATCACATTGTCATGTGTGAGACAATAACGTGATTTACGTATTAAAATGCCATTGTGGGTGGATTACCATAGAAATGATCATTATATAGTAGGGCTGTTTTTCCCCTTCATCAAAATCTCTCTTAAAATGTCTCTTAGAGAAACAAGTGAAGTGAAAACTGTCTTGATTATACATCTCATTTCATTTCTCTTGTCTTTAAAAATCAGAGAAGTTGAAAGCACAATGAAAAAGAAAAAAAGCCTTCAGAAATAGGTGTAAAAACCTTGACAGACTAAAAACAGTTGCGGGAAGAGGAGGGAAAAGGTGGAGCAGAGGAAGAGATTAATGTATTCTGAGTTTATCAATACATGACTTGAGTTTGCACAAGTAGAATAGGCCTAAAATATACATGTCAAACCCCAAACTGGAATGATCGTTCCAAGATCAGCTACGGCCATGTGTACAAAGTCAACAAACAAGAACAACAATTTTTTTTCTACAAAAAATTTAATTTTATGAGTGTATTTTTCTTCTGTATCTATTAATAGTACAAATATAATAAAATTGCATGGGCAGACAAAAGAGGACTAAAATATGTAGACTGTAGTCCTACTATATAGCTTGTATAAGACTTTGATTGAAAGAAGTTTTTGGTGTAGCAGTCAGTCATGCATCTCAGATTTTGTACTCTCATAATTAGAGAATGACTATTTTTGTCTGACAGATAAATGCTAACACTGACAGTTTGTGGAGTTAGAATTTCCACCTCTAAAACATATCCACATACATGGATGTCTCAATGTAAATTTAGTCCTGGGACCTCCATAGAACCTATGTTATAAAAGCATCTAGACAAGTGCCCATACAAAAGAGGCAAAAGAAGAGAATAATTTCAAAATTAGGCTATGAAGACCTAAACTTCCATACAGATGTATTTTGTGGCAAAATTGCACGCACTGGTGATTTTTGATTGTCAGCATAGATGCAACATTTTGTTTGGTGTAGGTTTTTTGTGGTGTTTTTTTTTTTTTTTCCTTTCACGGAAACAGGCTGCTGTGTCTTTTCTGTGATTTACATCCGCTTCCTCTGATGAAGCAATGCAATGCTGTTTTGTAGAATGAAGCTTGAATAGTTTCCTAAACTGTAGCCTGTGGACTGCCAATGACTTGCAGAAGTCTTTCTTTTTCTATATAGATTGCTGCTTATGACATAATTCAGCCCTCTTGTTTTTCCTTTCTGCTTAGAAATCAAACTAAAAAGAAACAAAACAATAATGAGATTTGAGATATCAACATCCTAACATTATGATCTGATAAAAATTATGGCTACTGTGTCTAATCATTAGTTGTTAAGGGTCAGTGTGAACAGAGGATGGTCCATGAGATAGATTCAATGTATAAACACATTCTAAAAAGAAGTTTCTGGAACCCTTATCTTTTAAAAATTAAATTGAAGCTGACAAAATGTCTCTGTGCTGGCTGCCACAAATTCCTAAAGCCTCTAGCTGCTGATATAGAGATTTTTTTGAGATTGTATATTCTTGAGGCAAGTTTAATAAAAACATTCTGGTTTTGTATAATCAATCTTTTTGTCTGTGTGTTTGCTCTGATCCAAAACCTATTAAAGTCAATTAGAGTGACTGTGTAAATGAAACGATGCAATGATAATGTAGGAGTCATTGTGCTGTGACTTGCATTAAGCTCTAAGCCAACTTCTTGTAACTCAGCTATTTCCATAAACCTCAGCAGATTTGGACTGACCGAGTGATCATTCAGTTAATGAAAATGTCATACTCTATCTGTTGATAAACCTCTCTGTGAAATGGTTTCTAATAGTACAGAGGATTTCCCATGTCTTTGCCTCTAAAATTCTTTTTGTTTGTTGATTGTTAGTGGTCTATATGAAGTAGCACTGGTATTCTTTGACTTGTTATCAAAAGAAAATGATACTAAATATTAAAAAATACTATTAAGATCATATTTATGACATTAGAAATGAATAAATCATTATACTGCTTTGGCTTAATATATATAAACACCGTCTAATACATGCTTAGGAAAAAATTGGGGGTTTTGACTCCCATTTTAAAGAAAATAATACTTAATTTAAATTACCTGTTCCTATGCTTTTGTTTTGTTTTGTTTTGAAAGCTAACATTTCCACTTAGAAGAAAATATGATATATTCATGGATGGAGAAAGAAAAAAATAGCAGAAGATAGGAAGAAAGTGGATTATGAAGATGGATGTCAATTAATTTGCTAAAAGACTGCAAGGATGTTTGACAAGATCACTGCTACCATCATAGGGTCTCTAGGATTTAAAAATATTTGAGTTTTGTTTGGTTATTTGTATTTTTTCTGGTATGGCACAGTCAAATATTTTTCTGTTGGTTCAGCATTGATTTTAACATGAAATCAAAGTGTTAAGAAGGTAGAAGAGTAAATGGCAAAACTGGAACACAGAAGATTGATAGAGCAATAGAAAAAAGATAGGGAGTACTAGAAAGAAACATGTTTCCATTTGTTTTTATGGAACATACTGAAAGAAATTGTGTTATTTGGTTTCCCCTCTTAGTTTATTCTTTAGTGACCAAGAGAGGAGCCAGACCAAACCAAAAAGTGGACAACAGCATTGTTATCTTGAGTTGTTAATGAGGACTGAAGTTCATTAAAAGGTAAGAAAGAGAAATAAGATGCTAAATTAATTAAGAAATGCTTTTTAACTATTGTTGAACTATTGAACTATGGTTCTCTCAGAACTACCTGTCAGATCAATAATGCAATAGTGTAAGAGTTGTGTAAATGCATACACCCATCCCACTGTCACAGCACTGTGGTCTTGGTGCTCCAGGAGTCCTATAAACCTGGCTGGACATGTGTCCACTTACTTAACAGTCCTAATCCAAATACCATCTTTTTTATTTGTTTCATCCAATTTTTCTGGGTTTTCTTTCAATACCAGTTTTACTGCTGTCATGCAATTTTCTAAAATGGGTATTATTGTCACAGTTGTGGGGGTTTTTTTTCTGTTTTTGAAAGCAAAACTCCCATGAAAGTAAAGTTAGTCCCAAGCTTCACATACTCAGAAATTGAAAATCATTTTATTTTTAAATCTTTCTGTGATCTTCAGCCTCACTACAGTTCACTTCAACCTGCTTAGGACTTCTAACTCAATGTTCTTCAGACACAAAGATCAAAAGACTTTCAAGCAGCTGTTACTCATGTCACATACTTCAGATAAGGAAAAGTTAAATATTTAGTCTGAGCTAGATGCCACCCTGCAGAGCCAACACACTTGATCTCCAAAGTGTTTTCTCCTATTCCAAAAGATTTATGCCAGTTTTTCTGAATGTCATTTTTAATGGGGATTTTCATCTCTTTAATAAGGATTATTTCTCTTCTTTAACTCTGAAATCAAACTTCAGTTAGATGAGTGTTTCTTAGGTAGTTACATCTAAGTGAGAAATCCCATTGCTCAGGAGGAATTTGACTCTGAGCATGCATCTACCATAAAACATCAATATTGCCCTGAATAAGATTCCTCGTAATTTCCCAGTCAGGAGCTTTTCCCTCAGTGTTACCTTTGACACAGGAAAAAATTTCCTCAATTTATCAATGAGAGGCAGAATGCTAAGGAACACCTTGCAGCACCTTAGAGTCCTATTTCTTGCCAATGCAAAGTGCAAGCTTCAGTCTCTTTAGAATATTTTTATAAATTACATTTAAGAAATTCTAAAGTACCATTGAAAGTACTGCAAAAAATATTAGAACAAGACAGTAAGCTATATATTTCTTTCAGTAATAATCTTGATATCACACTGGATAAGATAGAATGCTGCTAGCAGAACTTCTGCCTTTATTATGACAGACCATCTTCTGTTTGTCTAGTACTCTTGGTGTACTAACACTAAGGGACTCATTCATTCCTTCGATAAACATCCTGCTCAAGCATGAGAGACTAGGGCTACAGTACATATCCTCTATTATTTAAATTTATCTTTACAATCTTGCTTACATTTGCCTGTTATCAAGAAAATAGCATGAAAATGAAGACACAAGCAAAATATGCCAAAGCTTCAAAATTTGAGTCAGGACATTTTTTGGCAATGTAGCAATTTGGACTAATTATTGTACAGTGCCAAAGGCATTCTCGTCAAAGGCATGATGAAATTCTTTCCTCCCACGTTCTCATTAATTTACTTTTACCTCTGCGTGTTTCTGCTAATGTCACTGTGACTCTGTTTTAACAGAATCTAAAAAAAAAAAAAAACCAACCAAAAAACCTGACCCACACTACCTCAGAGGAAATTCTTGAAGTTTTTCTGCAAAACTCTTCAGAATTTTTAGTGTATGCATAGAATATGTGGTGGGAACTGCAACATCTTTGAAAGTGACTATTGCCTTCACTGAGATAAGATTCATTTTTGTGGAGGGAGTTAGGTATACCCCCATCTTCTGCATATCTCTTCCTTTAGGAGCACTGGGGGTCCTGAGTGAGCAAAGAAGGAATGCTCCATACATCTAACAATCCTGACTATTTTTTATTTATGTGGGATACTCAGAGAACCATAGAATAGCAGGTTGAAAGTCACACCAAGGATCATCTGGTCCAAGTCTTCTTGGCAAAAGCATGGTCCAAACAAGATGACCCAGTAGCCTTTCCAGCTGAATCTTAAGAGTGTCCAGTGTTGGAGAATGCACCACTTCCATTTAGAGTTAATTCCAATAGCTGATTGTTCTTAATGAGAAAAATTTTCCTCTTGTGTTCAATAGGAATTTCCCCAGGAGGAACTTGTACCCATTACACCTCACCTTTTCCACATGACTCCTTGTAAAAAGAGACCCACCATCTGGAGATGTTTTTTTTCTNATGTTTTTTTTCTGCTTGTTCTCAACTTGAGAGGCAGCTAAGGGAACATTTGTCACTGTTTGATTGTCCTGGTTTGTTTGTTCCCCAGTTGCTTGCAGTGGGGTTGCCGGTTTGGACCTCTCCCCAGCATTTGTTTAAAGCCCACCTCACCAAGATGGCCAGTCCTGTTACCACAGGCTCCCTTTGCCATTCATAGTAAGATATGTAAAAATATAACACTATTGTTTCTGCTTTTTGGCATGGAAACCAAGTTTTTGCCCCTATACAATATTTGTCATGTATAGAAGAAAATATATAAAGATTAAGTTAGCATGCTCAAATAGAGAAGAGACAAGCAGGAAAAAAGAATTACCTAAAAAATATTACCCCTGAGTTAATATATTTTTAAGCATCACACTTAGTAATAAAATAAGGATTTTCATTTTACTTGCCTCCTAATCAGCTATCAGAAGAAACTCCCAGAAGCTTTTGTGTTGACATTCAAAGACTTCGTGGGCTGCTAAAGCTGCACATACTTCTATAGAAGACAGAAATTATATGCCTTACAAGCCAAGATTTTGCTGGTGCCAACTGGGGCAAGCTGTACAGTTGCTGTGTGAGATATCTGAAATAAAATTTTACTCACCTAGGGGGACAGCTGAACCACAGGTTTCCATCCTTCTTCTGTTGCTGTTTCTGTGTGTGATCTCTAGTGCATCATTTTTTTCTGTTGACATAAACATAGCTTACCAAAGAAGTATCTTCAGTAAATATTTTAGAGCAGGCTAATACAGTTTCTATCTCAGTGTTTCTTCAGAATTGAATTCCAGGCTTCTGAGTGACACCAAAGAAAACAAAACCATTTTGTTTCAGTGAATGAAATAAATGAAATACACTAATTCATATGAAACTCAAATAGTGGCAACTGAGGTTTCCTCACACTTCACACTCTCCTTAATTTTCTTTTGAGGGAAGACTTCACAGCAGCAATTTTAGCTGTGCAGCTGAAGCACAAGGGTAATTTCATTTGACTGTTGAAATAAAACAGCACTGACACATACTTGGGTGGAAAAGCATAGAGGGAGATTGTAACCATACTGAGGCTATCTCACTTAAAATCTAGAATTCCTCAGCCAACAAACAAGCAAACAAAAGTTTTTGATTTGCTGCACTGTACTTAAAATCAAAGCCTTTCTTGGATTTTATGGATTGAACTTCTCATATCATTGGAAGCCAGTTTTAATTTACCAAAATGGCCTCTGAACTGTAAAGAGATGGAAGATAGGATACAATTTCTGACAGCTAAATAACTTGCACAATTTCTCAGCTTTCCAAGAAAAACTACACAGACACATATCTCAAACTGTTTTTTACTTTTAGACATTCTAAAGATAGATGGGATGATAATGACTTACATGTATCACCACACTTTTCATACAGAAAGAATAAAAATATACGTCATAAAATGAACATATATAATAGCCTGGCAAAGGGCAGACACATAGTCACATCTCTGTTATAAACTCAGTAAATGCTAAACACTGAGCACCACTACAAAAAATGCGTAATGGAGAGTAGAGAAGATTATTGTATCTAATTGAAAAACTGCAGTAGAGAATTTAGTTTGTGTTTAATTACTCATGCTGAATTTTTTTGGTCTATTCTACCCAGGTTCTGATACAGCCCTCACCCAGGCAATATGTGAATACATCCCAGAAGATCATTAATTGATGCGGCTAGCATTTGTCACATCTTATTCTCACTCCTTTCTTTCAAGTGGAAAATTATTTGAAGTTTTTTGACCTAGGAAGACACATATACTTGTATAATTCATGCCTGAGATGCCACGGATATTTGTGATTGAAAATAAGATCAAGCAAACTCTTACTGGATTTGAAATGGCAGCCACTGAAATTCTTCTAATGATCACAGTATCTGGAAATTTCTTCTGTGCTTTGAGAGGGGACCACAGACAGCTTTATACAAACATATAGTGTTCCAGACTAGAGCAGCTGTTTTGCTTGCAGTTTGGTTTGTCTTTGTGTTTGTTTTGTGTGTGCATATTGTTCTCAAGTACTGTTTCCTTATTTACAGTAGCATAGGAGTTTCACTGTGCAATAATGCACTAAGATTCATTGGTATTTACCTCAGAGGAATATATGAACTATGGATAATCACAGTGATTAGCAGAATTCAGCAATGCTATCAATTGCCAGTATTACAGAATAATAATAAAAAAGAGAATAGAATGACTTTTTTGGTATATATAAAAGTATATTACTTTTAAAAATTTTATTCTTAGGTTCACATTGCAACATCCTTTATAGATCTAAGGGTTTTTGAAGAGATTTCATATTTAAGTATATTGACTTACACTGTTTTCATGTGTAACTAACCCCCCCCATTTTATTGGCATAGTAATTATAAGAATAGGTAATTGTAAGAATATCCTTATTGCTAAGAGAATTTTTTATTTTTTACTTCATCTTTAGTTTGTAGTTGGATATTTGTGACTGTGAGGAATCTATCAAGAAAAGTGAAACTAATTATTACCTTTTCTCCCATAACATGGTAATTTGAGAAGCTGGTGATGAAGCACTGGAAAAGAAAATGAGAAATTGAAGAGGGCTGCTGGAGGATACAAAGAGATAACAGGCAGATCTGGAAAGAAAGCCCTGAAAAATAGATTTTATGAGATAAGCGGAGTAACATGAGAAGAAAAAGATCTCATTAATCTCTCATGTTTTCCTCTCTTTACAGACTGAGCACTAAAACAGAAATAATGCAGCTGTTTTGAGATCAGCAGTTTTGTTGCAAATAGAAGTCTGAGGAAACAGTTCAGTGAGCACCAGAGTGTTACAGGGATAAGGATGCAGATTCTCCCTTAGCTCAGCCTTTCAAACCATTCCAGCCTACTGTGATTGTTCTTGAAAGGATAAGAGAGGCAGGACTCCCAGACCCATAAATCATTAAGGAAAGTCTGTTATATTAAATTTAAAAAGGAGGAAAAAAAACCCCAGTCCCACTGTTGCAGTTATTCTGCTCCATTGTTGATTTACTGTATTCTAGCTTTAGAATGAGTCTTGCACGCTGTTTTGAATTTGACTATTTGATGGAATGTACTGTAGGGAGAATTTTCCTTTGCATTTTAAAAAAAATACAAAAATTACAAAATTTTTCATTACTTTTTAATCTAATAAATATTAGATTATTATTAGATTAGTAGTGATAATCCAAAAAGATACAATTCCTTTAAGATCATATTTGAAATTTCCAAACTGATTTAGAGTTTTGCCTTTAATAGCAGTTTCAAAGGTCAGGGAGAGACTAAGGGTGGATATATACATTCTGATGATATTGCCTAAGTTGTGGATATCTATTCGATTATTATCTTATAAAGTGAATTGAGATGTCCTTCAGAACTGCTCCTCCCTCTTCTACCCTTGCTCTGCAGTCACCCTGGGAGTCATCAAGACTTTAAGATTCTCAAGGTCAAAGCTAATCAAAACCACCTTATCCCTCTCCACTAATTCAGTATCTGCACTGTCTGTTCCTTACCTCAAAGTCATATAATACTTCTGCAACAGAAATTATCTCAGCCTGCTCTGCTCTGCTCTGTACCATGATGCTGCTGATGCCAAAGGTTGTTTTCAGCATGTTTAGAAGATGTCTGGTTACTATGGCACAGTCTGAACCTGCTCTAGCAGGCCAGACGAGAGATGTGATGTGCACCTTGAGTCAGCTCTTCTGCCTCAGTATTGCTACTGTTGGAACATCCACAGCTGCAGTAGACCTGGCATGCTGATTTTGAACTGGAAGCCTTCAATGGTCCCTCCTACTTGCATTTTAGCAGACTGCTTCCAGAATTCTCAAATGAAGACTCAGAATTTTGTGGTGGAGCAATTTAAAAAGTCTTAGTCCTTTTCTTGTGCAAGTAAGATCATACTTTTTGTTAGTGAGGGAAATAAGTCAGTATATTTTCTCTTTAACGCTTCCCAAAGTTGTGTTACAGTAGTTTCTAAGTAAGGAGGCACATCTACAGATTTTAATTGTGTAATCTACAGATTGTAATTTTGGCTTAACCCATGAAATACGGTATGGACCTAGATAAGACAAAGAGTGAAACCCCTCCTGGATGTGAATTGTAAAGCCTGTGTTGTCTCATGGAAGGAGAGCAAGAAAAAGGATAATGATGTACAGAAAGTATGTGAAAAAAAAAAAGTCTAAAAGCCAAGGAATTATTGAAATTGTGTGAGACAAAAATAAAGGAAATTAATTCTAAGAATTCTCAGATTTTGATATAGATTTTCACTAAGGTTGTTGTTCTCCAACAACCAAAATATGCAAATCCTTAAAATAAACTTATTTCACTGAAAAATGGGCTTAATCCGTTGCTTCCTAGAGAAATACTAAAAATCCCAACCCTGTATCACCTAAAAAAACACTGACCTAAATCAGGCTTTGAGACTGAGCAGAGAACTGCAGCCTGTGGCAGCACTACTGCATCAAATTTAATTCAGAGCATTTAATGTATAATTTTTCTTTCTTGTCCACTAGTTTCAGGAATTTTCTCTACAGACATTTGAATGAATACAAAGCATGTCATTCATTTCAAACAGAGAGACACTAGAGACAGCTGCTTCAATGTGCCTCTCTTTTAAAAAGAACAAAACTGTCTGATGCAGATTCTCATCTGGCAAGTATATCATCATTCTTAAAGGGTGTTATCACACTCATCCTCTCCTTTCCCCTTTATATTGATCCTTAGAATAGTCAGAATGTTTTAACCTTTGGAATTTATCACAATGGCTTTTCTTGCCTTCAGTTCTAGTGGGTTGAGCTCTCTGTATCTCCATTGAGATCTTTGCTATCTTCTTGCATTCCTCACATTTCAAGAAGTCTGTCTTGTTGCAAAACTGTTGTTAGAAGGCATATATAAATAGTTTTGGATTTCTAATCTGAAAAAAGAAGTGGCTACACTCTTCGGGAATTAAAATTAGGTCTCCAAAGTAAATAACTCTCCTTTAGAAAATCCAGATGTCTAAAGACAGACTATTATCTCTGACATGATCCCATTCCTACCATGCCATTCACTGTTTTTCTTCTCTCTTTGGATTTGATCATATTTCTTCCAGAACATTTAGTTTTATTTAAATGCAATGACACAAACATTGCTAATCTAGTTTCCCTTCATTCGTTAGTGTACTTGCTGTCAACAATGGTTTTATCAGCCATCAAAATCTAATTGAAATGGCAGTGCTGCATGTAGTCATCCAATAATTACGAAATAAATAGACTGAACTTTCAAATGCATTTGAAAAAAAAAGCCCCTAAAGTGATATAAACAGAATAAGGTAGTTAAAGAACTCCCTCTATGATTTTTAATTCTTTTAAAATGCATATTTATCTGAAGACATCACTTCTAAGCTACAGAGGTAGGTTCTTTTTGCCTTGTTTCTGTATTTCAAAAAGAAGACTGGCTGGATGGAGTTAATTTGGAAAATTGTTCTAGTAAATAGCACAAAAAAGCACTTCATCATTGTACCACCAAACCATGCTTTGCTTTCTCTTCAGAGAACTCCTGCAGTAATACACACATGACAGTTAATAATAGATTATAAAAAGCAGTGCCCTTTATCATCTGAACACCAAATCTTTAGAGTATTGCAAATAGAACAGTCTGTTCAGTGATTGTAGAAATGTGACGTCAAAGGCCTGTTCTGCTTCTTATTTGAAATGTCTTCATGTTACTCTAGATACTCCACGCCCTATCTTAGAAAAAATCAGGGTTGTGCATTGTAGTACACAGACAACAGAGTTTTGCCTTAATGGAAACCATACAGCAGTAACATATTTAAACTTGTGGAAGAAAGGGTAACAGAGCTCTCAAAATGAGCCCTGGTCATGAATGTATATATATATAGTCCTATGATGGGTTGGCATAGCAACTATTTCTTAGAACTCTGTTGCTGCCTAAGTAAACAGCTAAAGCACCCAGAATGTCTCAGCTAAGCTGTGCCCGTCTGTAGTACCAGCATGTACTGCACATGAACATTTTCTTCCAAAGAGGGGGATATTTTACTGCTGCTCATTTATGCTGCCATTGTTGTCAGTGTTTTTATCAAAACCCTAATTTTCCTACTGATTTCATGATGTAATTTATCGAAAGATTTTTTTTTTCAGAACGTATCTTGGCATAAATAGTCTCAGCATAGATATTTTTTATGTCTTTCATTAGTATAATTTTAATGGCATATTTTTCTGAATGCCAACAAAAGCTAAATGTGAACATAAATTAGTCATGGGAATCACTTAAATGAGCAACATACCAGATTGTACATATCATGAAAGGCTATTCCATAATTCAGTCTTTTTGTTTGTATTTGTGACAAATTTTATTAAATGTGTCATCCTAACATGTTTTTTAAATGCTAATCACTCAAGCTGATAGCCTTTCTTATCTGCAAAACATACATTTAAATGTATGTCACCTGATCTTGAAAAACAATTGTAGCTTGTGATCCTTTAAATAAAGATTCATTTATGAATATTTTGTAATGAATTTACAAAATGATTCTTTAATAATTTATAATGAAGTTTAACTGAATCATATATATCTTATGATCAGTTCAAACACCTATGAACATGGTTATGATTATCTGCAACAGATGGTACTAATGTCCATAATATACTGGTAAACTATTAATAAATCCTGTATAGATGGCAATAATCTGCTCATTAGAAGTTACTATTGATAGATACAAGCTCCCTACTATTCTTTAGTTTGAATCTTTAAAAAATGACTAATCATTTTAGGTAATAAACCTTTGCAAACCATTTATCCATTCCTAATGAATGAAAGAGTGTTTCAATTAATGAATTCTAAGTGTCTGATTCCCAGCATGGAATGTTAGATTCTCTTTGATGTGGTTTCCCTGAGCATTTTTCTCTGCACCTGTTTCCCTAGTGAGCTTGACAATTCATGCCATCAAGGCTCAATAACACACTCTCCTCTCCTTGTGCTTTAATTTTTCTTTCCTAGGAACCTCTGAAGGGTACTCTTCTTTCTGCTGCTTAAAAAGGTGTAATTCATGGGAGAAAGCCCTCATATCCCACCTGAGAGCATTTGGGCACAGAGGATGGTAGGGAACCATAATTGTTTCGCTCCCTCTCTGATGTATTTAGATATTATACAAGAAGCAATGCCTGCTAAAATACATCACTACAGCATTGAGAGTGACTATAGTATTGTTCTGGGGTGGGATTTGTCTCACTTCACATTAGCCCTTCCTAGTCTCTTTCACTAAACTGCTTTTGAAGTCGGTGGGGAGAAATAAACGTCTCTGAATAGGCACACAAGATTTTAAGAGAGGTATCTTAGCAGGTTTGATGAGTCAGCCTCTGGAATGGTTTAGTTCTCAAGCTTCTGATGACTGTGGAAAGAAGTTGGCAACATGCTTTGGCTGCATACCAAAATCTAGATAACTGAAATTAAGTGACACGAATATGCCTCTAGTGTGTGCTTCAGCTAAAGGTTAAAAATTCTAAATCAAGTTCTGTGTAAAGTATATGCACATATATGTGCACCAGGTATCTAAACTTCCATTGTAGTTAGTAGTGGCCTGTCAACACACCCGTTTGGAGACTGAAGAATAGCTATCCTCTGTAAAACAGGCAACTCTATTCCTTCAGATGAACAGTCTTAAGGACTTCCTTGTCTGCATCAGTTATATTTCCAGTGATTGCAACAGGATTTTGTGCTTCTACATTACATGTAGTTGCCTACATTTTCACATAACAGAACTGATAGGATCTGAATTTTGTCACTCATGTCCAAATAGCTTGCTTCAATGAAGAAATAATCTGTGTTGACTTGCAAACAAAATGCCAAATTATAATTATGGCTGTCGTCTCTTCCAGAGCCTACTGGAACACTGTGAGACTTCATTGTCTTTTGTCAAATTAGAATAAAAACCTTTAGCAGGCACGGTGTCCTTTAGGCTAGCTTCTTTTTTATCATGAGCATGAAAAAGCTATTTCTGAGTTCTCAGATGTCTTGGCTTCGCACAGCATTGCTGTGGAGTGTGCAGTGTCACTGCATTATGGAGGAGCAGGATGCTGTTCCTGTAGGACTTCAGTGTGTGCCTGAGGGAATTTATTTTTGCTGACCTTGGGTTTATGATTCAGTTGACTTTATATATGATGCTGTGTTGAATTCTCAGGTTATCTGGGCAGTTCCAGTATTCTTGGGAAGCAGACAAGTCTTCTCCCACAGCGTCTGGCTGGCCTGACACAGTGTGACAGAATGATAGATGCAAGCACTTGTAAATCTATGTCTTGTATCATTTGTTCTTAGATATGTTGTAGCCCCTACCTGGAAACTGCACATAGCAGACTTAGATGATGCTTCTGTCTCTCTGCATTTTCTGCATTAATGTCAGGCTAGAGATTTCACATTCCTGTTAAGTTACTGTAACTGTGCACTGCAAGGCTGCTCTGGATAAGAAATCAGCAATGTATTTGTCAGTCTCTTTCATGCTTACACTTTGCAGTTTCAGTAGCATACTCTAAAGGCTTTCTGTGACTGACAGTGTTTTTTAAAAAGTGATTTATGGGCACTTCCTGCTGGAATATTTTATATCTTTGACTATATTGCTTAAATTTTTTGCATGCAAACACTGCTACTAGAAATTCCTTTTCTATTTTGACTTTTTTGGATTTGGGTGATGCTAGTAATCCCAGGCTTGACAACTCTCTTCTGTAAGAGTACTGCCCTGTGCCCCATCTCACTAGCATCACAATGACAATGTTCCTTTGCTCACATTCATGTCTTGATACTTTTAATGGGTATGTTTTATTGAACTATTTGTGATATGACATCTGTCAGCAGTAGCCTCAAAGTTTTGCATACACAGGTGGTTTCCCTCCCCCAATAAATGCATTTTGTAATTACTAGTAGCCTTTGTGTAATTGGTATCTCAGGGATAGACATTTCTCACTTTGTATTTACTTTTTTAGATTTGAAGTGTTGGGGAAAAAAGACTGTTCTATGTGACCCATACTGCAGTGAGTATTGCTCACCATGAAGTCATCTTGTGATTATGCAGTTTTTGACTGATTTCCCTGATTCTTGTATCATGAAAAAGAACTTAAAATTGGGGTTTGCTATGCTCTCTACAATAGTGTGTCTGTCCAACATCACCTATGATGTAGTTGGATTAATTTTCATTCCAGGGAACATCAACAGAATGTGGTGAGGTAGACACTTTTGCTACTCAGGAGTACTTGCCAATATCTGTCTTTCGAATTTTGGAATTTGGCACCAGGTTTTTTCCTGTAATTTTTAAATTTTTGCTTTTGTCTAGGCAATATTTCATGATTCCAGACATTTGGCAGTGAGCACATTTTGTGTTTTATTCAAATAGAGTCTATTCAAATGTGGGGTTTGCCTGACAATTCAGTATCTGCCACGCTACATAACCAACATGGATTCTCTGACTTTCACAAAGATATCTTTATCTGTCCCATTCTTATTGACCCCTCTTCTTTGCATACTCTTTTTTTTTTTCTAACACACTTGATATTTAGAAAGAAAGGTGCTGTTCCAGCAACACTGCTTCAGCTATCTTCATATGTAACATAGAAGAAGTCATTTCAGGTTTTCTAAAACATGCTAACCTTTGGCAAACAAGTATCACTGTGGGTTTGCCTGCTCTGTGTGTTTGGGGTTTCTGTGTTTTTAAATTTTTATTACACTGAATCACTGCTCTCAGTCTGAACTCTACTAAATTTTTAAATTAACTCCTTTTGTCTAACTCCTTTCTGTCCTTTTGTTCCTGTGTTAAATAAGATGCTTGAAATTCCAACCAATTTCTTTGGTTTTGTGCTTGCAGTTGTTATTGAAAATATCATCATATGATTTTAAAATAGCTTGACTGTAGGCTCTGTTGCTCATGTAATGCTAAGGAAATCTCCATTTAGTGAACTTGCTATCTGCCTTTAAATTGCCCATAGTTTCTATGATCTTGTCTTTGCAATTAATGATAGCCCACACTATGTAAATAATTTATTTTTGCTAATTTCCACTGCATTACTGTGAGATATATGCAAAAACCCCCCTTCCTTTGTATCAATACTTACTTTTTTGACTTAGGAGACTAATTTCTAGTTAGTGTAACAGTTCTATGTCATCATATGTGAAGCTTTTCCACGACTGAGTTCTCAAGTCTCCCTTGTAGGCTTCGCTCTGCACTTTGTTGTGCTTAGCCTTTTGGATGACATGTACCTGTTCCTTTCTGTAGAGCTTCTTTGGGATGCCTGAGCATTTACATTTCAGCTGCTCTATCTTTCCTCTCTCTTACTGGTTTATCACAGGTTATCTTCTCGTGTTGAGCTGATCCCAGCTGACATCCACCCAGCTGTTCACTCACCCCCACCCTCAGTGGAATGGGGGCAAGAAACAGAGGGCAAATGTGAGAAAAACTTGTGGGTCAAGGTAAACAGTTTAATAAGTGAAGGGAAAAACACCAAGGGAAACATGAGGTCATGCAAACAGAATCACTCACTGCGTCCCACCAGGAATTTGATGCCCAATTATTCTCACAGCAATGGCTGCACTGGAAAAACTCCCTCCCTCAGTTTTATTTCTGAATATGACTTTTTATGGTTTATGATGTGTTCTTGGTCAGTTTGGGTCAGCTCTGTGCCCTTTCAGCTTCTTGCCCACACCTCAACTCACCTGTTGTGCAGGCCAGGATGAGAAGCAGGGAAGATCTTGACATTGTGCGAGCACTTTTCAGCAACGGATAGAGCATTGCTCTTCTATCAACACTGTTTTTGTCACAAATCAAAAATACAAAACTGTATGGGCTGCTGTGAAGAAAATTAACTGCATTCCAACCACACCCAGGACATTCCTAAAATTTCTTAACCACACACCAGTCATCCTCTGAAATTTAACTATATATTTTTTATTTTATCGGTCTTCATTTTAAATTATTGAGAAAACTCATGCAACATTTTTATGTATACAAAATTCAGAGGATTTGTTTTATTATTTAGGATTTTCTCTGAGATCCATGAATTCCATTAAAGCTTGGACCATGCATTGCAACTTATGGAACGTAATTTTTGGCTTTTCTACACTGAGGAATACAATAGAGTTTCTCACACTTAGACCCTGATGAATCTGTCTTCTGCACTGTCATTCCAACTTTGGAATAACATATTCTCTGCCTCTTCTTCATGCCCTTATTCTTGTATGAAAGATATCTGAATTTGAAGGAGAAGCATGGTGTGCGTCAGGTTTATCTTGCAGCTTGACCAGTCAAAGGAAAGGACAAAGGAGGCACAATCTTGGCCTCCAGTCTTGAAGCATTTTTAGTTCGCATTCTTTTAAAATGGATTACTTTCCAGTTTTTCCTGTATGGGCTAAAGAACACTTAGGGGACATTCTCGTTCTTATCTTTTTATGGGCCTGAATTGTGACCTTTTCTTTTCCTAGTTCCTTTTTTTCCCCTTTTACTTTTTTCCTGGTCCTTTTGGTTTCTGATTTTACATTTTTATTGGGATTCATT
This sequence comes from Pycnonotus jocosus, assembly GCA_013400435.1. Classification (NCBI taxonomy): domain Eukaryota; kingdom Metazoa; phylum Chordata; class Aves; order Passeriformes; family Pycnonotidae; genus Pycnonotus; species Pycnonotus jocosus. The sequence continues at coordinate 37,554 of VWYP01010997.1, read as the reverse complement.
TCTCATACAAAGTGATAAAAGAGGTGAGAGAGACACAGAGACACAAACTGGGGTGCGAAAGTGAAGTGAAGAGAGGAGAGGAGCAGAGCAGAAAGCCAGCAGTTCCTCCAGATCTTATTTCTTCCTTTATTCCAGCTGTTGTTTACTACCAATAACCTCCAGGAGCAAGAATGCTGTAAGGTCCTACTGATCACAGTATGGAGCCACCCTGTCAGGACAATCTTGCCAAAAAGAAATGTGAATTCAAGATCTGCATTCAGTTGTGGCAATAATATAAATGTCTGGATCAACTGGCATCTGTATTTAGTGATGGTGGTGGTGATGATGATGATAACAGCAATAACAATAAATAATAATAATAATAATAATAATAATAAAACAGTTAAAATTTAAGATCTACTATTGGTTTCTGGTCTTGCAGTTCACAGTCCCTGCCTATGCATTAATAGTAATTTATCTTACTGTCTTACAGAAGTGCTGAAAGTTTTCATTAGTGCTTGTAAATAGGATTAATATGCTTGTCTAAAATGTATACAGAAGTTGTAATGAAGTAAACTGTTTCTTTTAATGTAGTTTCACACCTCCGATTTTTGCTTTAAGACCAAGTGTTCTCTGTACTAAACCATATGATGAATGTATGAATATCTTTATTGGAAAAGTAAATGCATTGGATACTCATACCTATCAAGCAGCTGTCTTGTGTACAATGTGACTACATTATAAAAGCTTTAATATTCAAATTTCTTACCTGTGCATGGTGTATGATACTGTTTATAGATTTTTTTTTTGTGGTGATAGAATGCAACTGCTTTGAAGTAGGTATTTTGATACATAATATTGATACACTGTAGATTAAAACTCCTGTCGTTTCTCCTCAATAACAACAGATTAGAATTATTATGGTCTGTTGTTCTCAACAATCTGAAGATTCCCTTTTTCTGTTTAACAACATACAGAATGGGAAAGCACAGGCAAAAGAATATCTGAAACCTGGGAAAAAATATAAGCTAAGAAATTCACATTTTAAGTTTCAAAACTACTGCTTCAGAAGGTATGTATTGATTTCACAGTCCTGGGAAACAACAGTGAGGCAGAACTTTGGTAATGACATACCTACACATAATTCTTCTTGTGCAAGAAACATCAATTTCAGAAGTGCAAGGTAAAATTTTGTCCCATTCCTGATGGAATCTTAGACAGAGGAAAAAATGTTCCCAGATTTTTTTTTTTCAGCTTCACTACTAATCATCTGCTATCTTGTGTCTTTCAAAAGCATAAGAAATAAGTCAAGAGGATGTTTCAGAGTGGGGTGCAAATGTTCTGTTGAATTCTCAGTGGCTGAGGTCAGACAATACTCTGCGTAGGGTTATGTGATGCGATTACAGAATAGGAAAACTATGGGCAAGAAATAAAAGTTGTGGTGGGGAAATGCTCTAAGGGTCTTGTGTGAGATGCTGCAATGGTTTAAATGTTAGGTGTCGATGCAGACTGAACATGCCTGGGGCTAGAAAGCTCAATCCAAAAAAAAACCAAAAAAAAGACATAATGTTGAGCTTTACAATGCCTAACTTTAATGCCTCAGACCCTGGACTGCAGTCCAGGATTCTCTAAGGCATCTGCACTCTGCAACGTGCAGGAAGAGACAAACACCTGCAGAATGAGTTCACAGTAAATAGCATAGAGTACAGGTGCTGTCTAGAGGCAATCCATAAAGAAAAATGGAAGAAAGGGATGTTTCTGAATGCCTTCCTCTTTCAAAAGTCCAGGCATGTAGATATTGTGTTTTTCACAGCTACATCTATAAAGCAAGCAAGAAAAAAATCTAAGCATGTATTTTTATCTTCTATATGCATCATACCTGTCAGAGAAATCATCAATTGTGTTTTGTATGGAAAGGCTACCAGTTAAAGATATAGTCTGCCAAGAGCTGTACATTGCAAGAAATGTGATTTGGGATCACGTGTGTGGTTGTCTCCCAGAAAAGCACAAAGAGGCTATTGCATGGTGCGGCACATGCTAGTGACTGGAGAGCACACTCAAGAATTCTCTAGGATCAATTATAAAAACATGAAACATTTCCACATGTTGAGTTTGGAGATACCCCCTGAATGGAGCTCACATAGTTGATGTGTCATTCTGCAGAGCAGAGTTGTGCCAAGGAGCGAGCTCAGATATCCAAAGCAGTGCTGGAAGTGACAGCTGTGACTGAGCCAGCAATCCCAGCTTCTCATCAGATAGGTTTAAAATGTGCTCTGTTGATAGTTCTGTACCCCTTCTTGCTCAGGAGATTGCCTCAGTGGTGAGGCTGTTCCAGGGTTTTCATACCACACTCCATTGCTTGTTGGAGACATGCCTGAAATGTCCTGATTTGCTATTAACTGCTTCATTACGCTGGTCTGTATTTTCATACTGACTAGAGTAAGTTGTTTGCTGCTTCAGGGTAAAATACTACCCATGCTTTTTTTTACTATTTGTTGGGAAAACTAGTACCTTGAGAGTGCCACAAATATAGGTAAAGATTGTTTTTATTTAGACAGAATTGTGCACTTCTGTCCTAAATACATGACGATTATAACCTGTGTGAGGTATAGGCCTGCAGGCATGAAAATACACAGACAAATGCTCATTACAGTAATGTTAGCCTCCCCCCAATCCATTAATACATTGTTTAAGGTTTGACACAATTGGAAATTAAACTTTTTTGGGTAAATGAAAACAAGTTTTCATTAAGGCCTCAATTGTACCCGTTGTTTGGTGATAGAATAGGTAAGGTCTTGCTGTGTTAACCCTACAGAATCCTTTATAAAAGCATTATCTACAATCTTTAATAATAGCAGAAATGGCACCAACAATAGCAATTACATGTTGGGTTGGAGTTTATTTTTGTAGAGAGGAGCCTATTCAATTTTTTTTTGATCATTGTGTTATTGATCTGCCTTTCTTTTTGTTTAAAACCTGACAGAGCCTTGGGGAGCAGTGTCTGCAACACTGATGGAGAGCTGCAAATACTGTTTCTGTGTATGAGGGTCTTTTCTTTCCTGGTATTTTTGAAAGATAGGCTCTTGATTACACTAGCAAGGATCTATTGATTTATACCTTTAGGCTCAGTTCCTGAGGACAAGTCATGCTATATTCTAGAAGCAGTATAAAAAAATACTGTTGTATTCCCATGTGTTGATAAATTTTGTGAGGAAGAATACATATTACTAAGAGAACTACTGTGATAATACTTGTAAAATCTTAGCATGTAGGCGAGGCATGACTTTTGTGCCACATACAGTCCCATCAATGATGCTGCAGTTATCCAATGCATATTGCTGTCCACACACTCAAATACTGTGCCAGTCTATCAATCTTTACTCTTTGCATTTAAAGTTCTGAAAGTCAGAGTGAAAGGTTCCACACAGAAGCAGCATCCTTATTTTGGGAGGGGACTTAGGGTCTTTGTTCTCTCATACTTATGCTGTTGACAAATGGCTTCTAAATTTTCCTTCCGTGATGAAACTGTTAATATTCTGCTAATATTTTTGTTGAAATATTGGAATACCTGGAAATATTATCTACTGAGTGTTAGTGCTGGGATGTTGTTCATCAAGTACATGCTTGTCATCTTAAAACAGGATGGTCAGCAGAGAGTTTCTCCACTTGTGTGGTAGTAAAAATTATCTCTGTATTACTTCATCTTTGGTAATGTAACTTTCATTATATGTTGTGAGCACCTGAAAAGTGTAATGCCTACAAAAGCATTTCCCACTTAAATAAAAAAAGAGTGAGTATGTAACTGCACACTGTTTTTTTCTTTTAGTTTTGTGGTTAAATCACAACATTGCAAAAATTGCATTCTGTTTCGTTTTAAGGAGAATGTTTTAGTTTTGGTCTGAGTAAAATGAAAGGTTCTGCAAATTTCTTTTCAGGAAAAAAAAAATATTATTGTGCTGGAAATGAGGGTATTTTCCTTTTCCAGATNCTGTATTACTTCATCTTTGGTAATGTAACTTTCATTATATGTTGTGAGCACCTGAAAAGTGTAATGCCTACAAAAGCATTTCCCACTTAAATAAAAAAAGAGTGAGTATGTAACTGCACACTGTTTTTTTCTTTTAGTTTTGTGGTTAAATCACAACATTGCAAAAATTGCATTCTGTTTCGTTTTAAGGAGAATGTTTTAGTTTTGGTCTGAGTAAAATGAAAGGTTCTGCAAATTTCTTTTCAGGAAAAAAAAATATTATTGTGCTGAAAATGAGGGTGGTTTCATTTTCCAGATATCTATGTTTTACAAGTTCAACTTAATATTTTTCATTGCAATTTTCATTTCAAAATGGAAAAATGCATTCAAGTATCTTAGTTTTTCTAAATTCAACATATTCACTTGAGCAATACTTGTGTAGTTTAAATTTGCTTATAACTACATTTTTCATCTTAATTTTTTTGCCTTACAGGGTTTGCTCAGTCATAATTTGTAGTTGCAAGTTTCTCTGGAGATATGAAAGTGCTATTGGCAAAACCCAGTTATCCTGTTCATATAGATAACATGATTTCTTATTTGGCTTATTCTGATGAAGTTGTTCGCTTGCTGAAAGCATCTAAGAAAAGATGGCAGACAGCATTCCTTATTTCCTTCTTCTCAGGAAAGTTGAGAAAGTTTCACCCCTTCTATCATCCTGTCTGATGAACAACAATTAATTAGAAAACTATTTAGGTGCAAGAGATGTTATGTGCTAGATTCATTTAACTTTTACATTAATTGTTGGCAGCCTGCCATTTTTATCACTTCTTTATTTGAATTTGCCCTTGCATCCTTATGCAAATTTTAGGTTGTTTTTTTTTTTTTTTACTCTAAGTTTCTTACATGAAAGACAGTTTTGTTTTCATTATTTTTTATAATTAATTCTCATAAAAAATAAATTGTCAAGATGTAATGCTTCACTGATGTTATCCTTCAACTTAATTATAAGATGATCAGAGGCTGATTTCACAAGCTTTTTGAATTTGAGCTATATTTTCAGATATTTTGCAGCTACCACTGAAAAAAAAAAATCTTGTCTAACCTTTTTAAAAGAAAGACAGTCAAAAAATGAGAAGCAACACCTTTAGATCTAGACACAGCAAATTTCTTACCCTCGTGTGTATGGGTGCATCTTACTCCGCTGCAAATTTTTTATTACCTATAACCAAAATGCTCCCATCCGTACTTAGATGTTACTGTGTTAAGCACAGTACATTTGGCAGAAATGGGTACAATACACACAGCCATGGAGTCAGCTGTAATATCCATTTGCAAAGCTGGCTCAGGGAAATGAGACTATAAGCGTAACAGCAAGGAATTTCTTCAGTTAACATAAACAAATCTGTGCCTGATTCGTGTTCCACATGCAGTTCATCTGGTCACAAATATAAGTTCTTTTTCTAGCAGGGCTTTTGTTCTTGTTTCGTGAGGTAAACACTAATATTTACCTTAGAGATATTGTTTCCAAACATTGTCTTTGTTTTGGTAGGCCTAAAAGGCTTTACCATATCTCTTTCAGCCTTTTTTCCTATGTTACCTCTGAGTTCACCATGTGTGGTACCTTTAAAGAGTTTTACATAAATCTGAGGGCTCTGGCTTCAGATAAGACTAGTGACAGGTGATAACCATTCCAATCTTAAGAGTTAGGACCACTTTCCACACCTTCCCCTCCTGAGCAATTATTCTGAGGAGCACTATTTCCATACTTTCTAGGGTACTTGTTAAAAATTCAGTTTGATGTACCAGTATCTCACACTTTAATCAGTACTACCTCAGTCCTGTAAAATGTTCTGGAGAGAGAGTCCACAACCGTCAAATCTTTCTTAGGCTCGTGTTTGATTTGCAGACCTGATCACCATAATAAAAGAAAGATATATTCTTTTTTAGAGAGTGGGATCCACTTGTTACAACTTAGTCACATTACTGGGAATTGCATTTTAGCAGCTAGTGAACAAGTTTTCTAAAAATGCATGCTTCCCTTCCCTAAAGTGACTAAAAAGCAGTAGATGCTTATGAACACCTCCAGGGGGAGATCCTGTCTGTGGAGTTTCACATACCTAAGTTTTAACAATACATGTCAAAACAAACAATTTGTTTTCAAATGCTGTTGGTGTCTCGCAGTTAAAGATGTGAGCCGTGCCATATCCAGTTACTGAGGCTACACAGAGTCTCCTTCTGTGCTTGACTGTACTGACACGCAGGTTTCATTAACCATTACGGCTCACTAGGTGATTGGGACTAGACTGCTCTTACCAGACTGGATGTGAACCTGGAGACAACTTAATAGCCTTTCCACTGCCAAAGCACCTTTGGACTAGGGACTCCTTTCTTAAGACCTTTGAAAGTGTTTCTGAAGGTTTGCAAATATCTCTCTTTTACTTTCTTTCCACAGAAGCACTCCCGTTCTCATCACAAATATTTTTCATGCTTTACCATTTCAAGGACTCTTTGTATTTCTTCCCTGTCATTTTGGGCTGGCATGATGATCACAGTCTTAACCATGTTGAAAACAAACTCATAACCTTTTATGACTTGTAATGTTTTCCATGCTCATTAGTCCCAGGAATCTGCATGCTTAATTGTTTAATTTGAAATCTGTTGCTCTGTTGCTCTGTTTTTCTCCAAAGCTTTCCAGAGATACAGATATTCTTCTGCCTTTTTTTCCTCTATATCAAAATGTGAGCTTTCTGGCTCTTAGAACATTCTGTGCCACTAGAATTAAAAGACAGTAAATGAACTAAGGTAGGTTTTTCACTTAAAAACACGAGAAAGCTTTTAATATATATAATAAAAAATAAATATTAGATTGTCTAAATACTTCAGTGTTGTTTTCTTTTTACTTTTCTAAAAGACTCACATAGTTATTTTTTACCTATATTTCAGTAAAAACTTGTGACCTCTTTTTCTATTTAATGACCACTGAGTGTGCTCACTTAATGGCCATTCTAGTGACTGTATGATCTTAGAAAAATGAGTTGGATTCATTCTTGATCAACCTTTATTAAATTTGAGCTTTTCTTTGTTCCTTGAAAGAGAATGTCAAACACCTAGAATTGTTCTGGTCTCTCATACCTCTAATAAATGCAGTATTGCCATAATGTTATAGCTCTGCATGAATCTTTTTAAAGTATACTTTTACATCCGCTCTTTTATTCATTAGCCAAAATCCACTTTCGGTTCATTTGAGATAGTTATAATTGATATTTATGACCTGTTATGAAACCAGATAGTCGTAACAGTGGCACCCCCTCCCCAAATTCAGTCACCTGTCACTATCCAAAGCACTGGGAGCGGGTGCATGTGCCCATATGGATGAAGGAGCTTTGGTAGTCACTGTTTTTGAAGATGTACATCTCTGTGACAGAGATGGAACTCCAGAGAAGCAGATAGGCAAGGCTATAAGGAAGGATCAAATGTATTTTGAACAAATCCTGAGAGTGCAGCTTGAAGAAAAGGTAGGAGTAAAAGCTTTTGAGAAAAGTTCTGATTGAAAATAGCACCAACAAATGTGTCCCAAAGCAACATTTATTACATTTTTAATTTCTTTATTTCTTGCTAATTTCCTTGTTTCAGAATTTTTTATCAGGATTCTGATCATTTTCACTAAAAAACATTATCAAAGAAAGGTCTGACTCTATTACCAGTTTCTCTTTTAGATAGAAATCATAATTCCATCTTCTTGTTTAGGTAGAAGGCAGACACAAATATATGTGTATGTATGTGCATCTCTCCAGCCTTCTAATGCTGATTTTATAAACGTAAATATAAACATAAATAAATAAACATCAGAAAACTTAGTCTGAATGGAATGATCTGTATTCCCTAAGTCTCTGTGCTTTTTATTTACCGATTACACATTACTTATTCCCTCTCTGTTTCTTCCTCCATTACAAAATCAGTGTGTCAAAACACTGGTTATTGGTCTGTGCTGTTGCAGAAGAATGTGCCAGCTACAAAACCTAGACAGGAGCATGTGAATTATGACAAATTATTGTTCCTATAAAATCTTTTTCCATAATAAACATATGTAAGCATAGCATTTGGTCTTCATTTGGACTTTTATTTATTTCTTATTATTAAAAACTTGTGGCCTTTAAATTGGTTTTCATATTCATATCTGTATAAGTTTGTGCATATATTATTTTTATTTTTTAAAGGAGATTGAAATCGGATTGCTGTTTCAATAAATAGCTGAATACACATTTACCTTCTGAAGGATTAATTGTCTATTTGTTTAAATATGTATTAGGCCTTTTATGAAATATATAGTACTTACTGGACTGCTAGTTCATAACACAGCTCTTGACAAATATGCAATTCTGCAATTCTAAAAGGTTTTTGTAGTATCAGTAATCTTTTTTATTTAACACTGCTATTAGTAATTTTCTGTACTAAAACAAAGTCCAGTGTACATTAATATCATGAAATACCTACTTAAGAGCAAAATGAGGCAGTTTTTTATTGATGAAGAAAGACAAAAAATTGCCTTCTAGGTTTTTCTGTTGGTATCTGAATATTCAAAAACTCAGATTTATACCCTCCCTGCTTTTCCCAAGGGGTTGTTTTACTGCGTTAAAACATCGTAGTAAGAATACACCTGCTGAGTAGGTTTTTTTTCATCTTTCTTAGTCCTGTAGACCTCAGTCTGCTTAGCTGGGATGCTTCCCTTAGGAAAGCAGGAACAGTAAAATGATTCTCCCTTCCTGTTTTTTATCTTCCAGCAGACAGTTCTAGTAAAGCTGCAGAGATTTATATTAATGTTTGGTAATAGAAGACTTGAGATTTATTGTGGTATGTTTGAACAGTGACTCTCTGACTTGTATCCATTCTCTACATCTTGCCTTTTGCATGCTGAGGGTATGTTGTTTCCTTCTTGCTTTCTTTGCAGATCTTTGGGATACTGAAAGTTAACCTAGGGCTTTGAAAAGCGACCACTTGGCCCTGTGCTAATAAGGCTTTTCCTTGCTTAGCCTTAAAAATATAAACATTTTACTGTTAAGCTGGAGGCTTGCACCCCCACTTTAAGCCTAGAGATCCTTGATGATGTATTGCTGAAGCCCAGTTAGAGGTGTAAAAAAGAGAAGGTGAAATGACGAGACGTTCAAGTTGGAATGTGGCTTCTGCATAGCCACTTGTGGCTAAATGTTTTACTAAAGTAACGTGGATGCTGCCAGCACCCCCTGTGCACTCTTCTGCTCACTGATGAAAGATTGTGCCATCCTCCCATGGGTGGTCTATGCTGTATGCAAGAACATGGCAGGAGCTTCCTTTAGCTGGCTTTGCATGTTTGTAAAAATGAATGTGAGTTGTGATTCTGCACTGTGACAGGCTTTTGGTATGGTGTCTTACCTCCAGGGAAAATTGGACAAATTAAATTTAAATGGATACAATTTTTGCAAAGAGATATTAATATATGATATTGTTGACATAAAAATACTTTTTATTGACTTCCCACTGGGATTTTTTTTCCTTTTTTTTTTTTCTGAATGAGATGCTTCTCTATAATTTTATTTTATATGAGAGAAGTTCTGTAGAAAACTGAAACCTAAAGGATTGCAGTCTTCATAGATCTTTGCATTCAGGCTTCAAAAATGTTATTCAGCATTTTCAGAGATAAGTAGCACTGACTGGTGTTCGCATGGATACCATTGCTTCTGATGGCAGAATATCATCAACAGTTGTATGTGGTTGATTCAAAAAAGCTGTCATTAGTAACAGCATCTTATTTTCCTGTCCAAAATTTGGTACCAAACATCCTGCTTATGGAATTTAAGACATGAATAGTGCTGGCTTGCGAGGGAAGGAGCTGACTTTTGCTGTACACTCATATACACTTTCCTACTTGTCTCTGCCAATACACCACAATCTTGATTAGTGATACAGCCTAATATTCCAATCCTTCACATCTCCTGAGCCCAGCTTTCCAGCCATGCAGAACTGTGCCATATTTGGAGGTTCAGTGGGGTGTGATAAACAACTCATTTGAGACTAAAAACAGTTTTTGAATTTGAATCTCCTGAGGTAAAAGGCTAGTTCACTTATAATTTATGTTATCTAGCTCATTCATGACAAAGATTTTCTGCACCAGAAACACCTTGACAGGTGTTAGTACAAGACACTGTAGTTATAGTTAATGCAACAACTTTATTAAATTTGACATTGACATGTGTATTAATAATCCTTGGACTGGCATAAGAAAATCACTCAGCTATAATTTGAAGGTTTACTTATGCATGTGCATATTTGTGCTTGGTGTATCACACCTAAAGCCCTTTTTCCTTGTCTAGTGCCTTCTGTCACACCAGTATTACAAAGCAGATGTTTATTATAAATTTCACCTCTTTAATATATGAGTACGTAAGGATGCAAAGTGAGTTTATGACTTTTCAAGATTGTGCCTTACAAATTAAACTACATATTAACATCAATCCTACAGATTCATTTACAAATAAGATTACCCGAAGTGCAATATTGCATAACTGAATACTAAAACTCTTAGAGAAAGAATTTACCAACAGTTGAAGTATTGAAACATATCAAGTCTAAAAGAGACAAAAGACTTAAAAACTCCCCATCTTTCTTTGCATTAATATTCTTGCTATCAACCTTTGCTGCTGTTAAAAAACTGTATAAACTTTAAAAAACAATGCTCAGAAACTGTGATCTTTCAAGCCATGATCTTTTACAAAATGTTCCACACTTCTTTTTGTTTGGAAAATGAGAAAAAGTGTAACATGAATAAATCTGAAAAAGGTAGGTTTTCATATGTGCTTTTTTCATAACTGCAAGGAAAAATGCATTCTCCTCCACTAACAGAGTGAAAGATTTCTGCATTGTTTCTTTTCTTAATATTATTTTTTTTCTCTCTGTTGTTTGAATTCCTCCTTATTCTGAAAAAAAAAAAAACCAAAAACCAACCAACCAGTTGAGTTTGTATGACATGGTAATTTGAAAATTAAAAATTCCCCTGAAGTAATTGTAATTCATTGTCACGGTATGATTTACTCTGTAAGTCCATTAATTGCAGTTTAACCATTGCTGAGTTGATGTCTTTGTGTCCAGTTACAATAGTAGTGCACAAAATTTCTTTTCTTTTGTCCAGAATTAGTGCTTGTGAGTTTCTTAACACACAAGAAAAGAAATGGAATTATTTAGAACAAGTCAGAAGGAAATGGAACCAAACTAGGAAAATGCTTACAGTAATTTCAAAAATAAAGAATTCACTGAAGACACATTTTAAAAATTATTTAAGTTTTTCTTTTAGGAAAAAGCAACATTCCTCAAGTTCATATATTTTGAGATTTATTTTTATGGGGAGACTAACTGACATACCACACAAACCAGACTTGCAGTGATGGTGTATAACTGAGTCTGCCTTTTTCCAAATGCCCAGTTACCCTGGCAGCAGTGATATTGGGAGGAATCTGTCTATGGCCACATCATTCCCGTGATTCCTGTGGGTTCTTGTCGCCCAAAGACAGCTCTGGAGATGAGAGAGTGACTCCAGCTGAGTGGTCCAAACCCTTAGGCTTTATTGGTCCTTGGTGGGGAACAACAGGGCCAAAGGTCTCACTCGGTGGAAATCCTCAGCGGAGCCCCCCCGTAGCCCCCTGACTCTGCTTTTTAAAGGGGGGTGGGTCACAGAGGTGGGTGAAACTGGGGTCCAATAGGAAGGGTATAGGGCATAGCCTGTGACAGGACAGACACCTGTTATCATCAGTTGGGACAAAGGGTAGGGGGGAGGCTGGCACACAGCCAATCACTTGACAAGCCAGGTTTGGAGTGATTGACAGAGCCCCAGGGGTGGTAACTAATGATTGACAGAAGACCAAGGGTGAGTATGGGGAAGGGGTACACAGAGGAATAATTTACAGAACTTAACAATACTCAAAAAACCTGGGAGAGCTAAAATGCACCACCACAGCAGTGAGTTAGGTGACCTCTCAGTCTAAAATTAAGTGAAAAAGATAACATGCTTCTTTTGACCCACATCATGTAGATGGACTGAGCTATCTGAGTTCTTTTTGAGGTGCTGTTTCACTTTTAATATTTATCTTTTTTAAAAAACCCTCATATTAGTTATTAGCTTTAGGTTAATATCACATACTGGGGACTCTGGCATTATTTGTTCTCTTAGTCTTTTTCCGTCTTTTTCTCACTTGTACTTGTTTTCTTTTTTTTGTCTGGGATTTATATGACAAATTACAGATGTCTGTAGTGAGGTTGTGCAATGCAGATGTCCACATCTGAACTCCTTTGGTTCACCCTAAAGAGAGGAAGACAGTGTTGCAGTACAGTTTGTCTCATTCTAATGCAAAAATTTAAGATGGATCAGAAGAAACACCCTAAAATGCCTGTTCTTCTCTATTGGCTCTATTGACTCTACTGCAAAAGGTGACAAAGGGGAACACCAGAAAGGGACCTGTGTAATAACAGGAGTATAAAAGTAATATGGGCATCTGAAAAGAAGTGATATGAAACACATTTTGTTATCTACTCTCCTATATAGTATTAATTTCCACGAGTGTTGCTGATGCAAGCTCAATCTCTGCCATAGGGAAGACTGCTCCTTGCGAGTCTCACTCTGCTTTCCAATGGCTGGATTTTTTAGAGGAGCTGGTGCATCTCCATTTTATCAGAGTGCAGGAAGGAATATCAATATTGACCAGTGAGGAAGGAAGAGAACAAATACAGCTTATTACATATTTTTTCATCCAGTTTCTCATAGAACCAAATGAATTTCAACTTAACAAATTTTGATGAGAATTGTTTCTTTTTGACTTTGGCTGTCCACTTAGAAAGAAATAATTTTTACATTCCAACCACTTTTGTACTAAAACTCACATAAGTGAGAGTAAAGCTAAGCTAGGATTTCTTTTAACTTTTGAATCAGTTCTCCTTACACTAATTTTGTATTTTTCTCATCAAAAGAGTTACAAGCCAACACTTAAACATATTTTCTTACTTTTTCAAGACAATGCCACAGTTAGAAGGTTGGAGATCTAAGCACAATTATTCCTGGCAGTACTTTTCCATGTCTTCGTATACCAGATTTCTTTTCCATTCCCAGCAAAAGAGATCTTCTGATTTATTATTTAAAACTCTATTTCTAACCAGTCCTCTTCTTGTAGCTTAGCTTGTGGCTGTGTTTTTTCCATCAGGATTCCTAGTGCACAGCAATTGTTCATGAAATATTTGAAGTTGGTTATGCCTTCTGTTTTCATTTGGGAATGCAAACAGCATTGTATTATTTGGGATAAAGGTGGGGACCAGTGAAAATACCTCAGTGGAACCAGACAACTGAAACAATAGCAGTCACCAGCAGGACATTTGAAACACATACCAGTGTGAAGGTATCTTCTCAGGCTTTGTGTTTTTAGGGGTATGAGAGCTTGTGACAGAGAAGAAAAAGCTCAGAGAAAGGAGGAAAGAAACAGGCTAGCAAGGAAGGAAAAGGACATGGTTTTAGTATCTGGATAACAAAATAGAGTAACGTCTGGGTTATTTTTGAAGCTGTTGACAGGAGAGGGTTAAAACTGGAAGATTTGGCAAAGAGGAATAGTTTCACTCAAAGTGCCCTTGCAGCTGCGAATGCTAAAATGTCACTGTGGGAAAACCCCATTTTTTATGCCTAATGTTGTCCAACCTCTCCCTGTTTTGAGAAATAGAATTCCTGTAAAGAGAACACACTCTCACAGACAGGACTGAAGCTTTTGTTATAGTGAGATCCAGAGTGATGCCCCTCATCCACCCCTGCTGCCCTCCAGGATGAGCTGAGCCCAACCGAGCCTGTATGTCCCTGTGTGTCTCTGCTGCCTGGAGTTGTCAGAGAGGTAATGAAATAAATCCACTCTGCATTTCAGCTGTGGTTTGGTGGTTGCCTTTGGTTACCTGTGTCTGTTGATTCACACATCGACCAAGAGCTGGAGGCACTAAGCAAGGGATATGCCTTGTCTGATTCCAGTTGAGCTCAAGAAAACTGGTACGTGCAATTTGTTGTGGATAGAGAAGGCTGAATCAAACGTATCTGCAACATCAATACATTCCTTGAGTTGATTTTCTCTTCCTCAAAGCAGTGTAAAATTAGATTAATTGATCAAGCAAAATAATCTAATAGTACACAGGGGAGTAGAATAGTTGACATTAGCCTAAATGTGCAGATGAAAACAGTAGTTTCCAAGAAATACTGATTTCTTGCCTCTTTTTTCCTGTCATTTTAGCACTAGAGAGGCCTGTGGGCTCTATTGTCATTCTGTTGTCTAACTACTCACTAGTTGCAATGGTGGCAATATATATTTTTGAAGGTCGAAGTGATCCTCCACATGTGTTTTACTGCACTAAACCTGAGGGATTACATTTTTTTTTTTTCCTAGCTGCTATTCTTTCTTAGATTATCCCTGTGCTTCTTATCAGCATGAAATTTGGCCTTTGTTCCTCATGGTATACCCTGATGAAGGCAATAGATGCAAACATTTTGAATGTCAAACTCTTCATTATTGAAACCCTTCAAAAGCCTCATTACTAAGAAACAAAATAGAAACACCTAAATCTGTTTTACTTATCTGTGTCATCAGTGACAGTTCAGAAAGACAAACATGTTTCCCCTCTGTCACTGGCATCATTCAAATTATAAAGCTTGAAGGAAAACAAATGCAAATAAATACATGAAACATACTGAAATATTTAATTATGGCTTTAGCCCAACATGCCAACTGAATATGAGCCAGCAGTGTGCCCAGGAGGCCAAGAATGCCAGTGGCATCCTAGATTGTGTCAGAAATAGTATGGCCAGCAGGACCAGGGCAGTGATTTTCCCCCTGTACTTGGCACTGCTGAGGCTGCACCTCGAGTCCCATGTTCAGTTTTTGGCTCCTCACTACAAGAAAGGCATCGAGGAGCTGGAGTGAGTCCAGGGAAGGGCAATGCAGCTGGGGAAAGGTCTGGAACACAAGTCCTGTGAGGAGCAGCTGAGGGAGCTGAGGGTGTTTAGCCCAGAGAAAAGGGGAGGCCTTATTGCTCTCTACAAATATCTGAAAAGAGGTTGCAGCAAGGTGAGAGTAGGTCTCTTCTCTCAGGTAAAAAGAAAGAGAACAAGAGGAAATGGCCACAAGTTGTTCCAGAGGAGATTTAGAAAACATTTCTTCACTGACAGGGATGTCAAGCACTGGAATGGGCTGCACAGGAATTCAGTTACATCAAGAATCCCTGAAGATATTTAAAAGACATGTAGATGTGTCACTTGGGGACATGGTTTTGTTGTGGACTTGGCAGTATTAGGTTTATGGTTGAAACTGAAGATCTTAGAGGTCTTTTTCAACCTAAAAATTTCTATGATTCTGTGATTTTTCTGTATTGCAATTTGATTTAGAACTAAATAATGCCAGGAAATACTTGGCAACACCCTATTTTTTTCAATGACATTCAGTGCTCCTTGAAATCTGTAGCAGAATATCTGTATTATTTCCATAGGAGCTAAGATAAATAACCTTTCAAGAGCATTTCAAAAGGAGAAGAAAAGATTTAATTACTTCCTTTTTGATCTAAACCCAGAAAATAATTTGTCCAAAACTGAGTCACTGAGGAGTACACATATGAAACCCTTACAGAACATCCTCTGAGTAGTGCATGTACAAAAACTGCTTCTATGTTGTTAAAACCTTTAATTACTTTGGTTGTCGGGTTTTATTTCGTGGTGTTTTTTTTTTTTTGGTTTTTTTTTGTTTTGTTTTGTTTTGGGGTTTTTTTGCGTGTTTTTTTGTTTGGTTTGTTTTTTTTTTTAGAAAAGCACTATCTGCAAGCTATTGGGCAAACTGCTGTCTGCAACGTGAAAAAGTACAACTGGTAAATGTATCAACTGCACAAATATATGTGGTACGAGATGATAGAAAGTACTGTGAGTGCAAAACTGCTACCACGCTCCCCACAGTCTCATTCTCACTTGTTTCCCTGGTATACATGTGTGCTTGGCTGGCAAGTCACTTGATTACAATGTGGGAAGTGTCTAAGTTCAAAGTTAGTATTGCATCTCTATTTTCCCTTTGGAGACTTTTTCTTCCTTACCAGTCTTTTTCTTGTTTCTACTTCTTATTTTTTGAAATGAAACATTATAGCTCTTTATTTCAAACAAACTTTTTCATTTCACATTTTGCTCTACATTTCCCCTCTGGAGGATTAAAAGATGGCTGAAATAACTTGAAAATAAAACCAAATATTAAACTGAATTTTTGTTGTTGGTTTCTCAACTGAATTAAAAAGAAAAAATCCACGGTTCACACAGTTCTGCTTGAAAGGCTTTTGTAGTGAGTGTAGAGATGCATATGAATAAGCATATAGCACATAACTCATGCAGTAAACATTTAACTTCCCAGATGAAATGCCTATAGCGTTTGGGTTAATGTAGCTCGTTGTGCCTGTGTGCTGTCAAGGTCTTCTGAGATCTTGTGTCATGCTTTTCATTTGCTCCACCTGGGCTCATGACTTACTTTCCAGTTATTCCATCATGTGAATCACACTTTTTTTTTTTTTCCTACATAGCTGCTAGTCACTTGTGCCCATGAGGAGACACATTTATTCTTTTCTTGAAATGTGTCCCATTTTATGTTTCAGCACTAGAAATATGACATGGTTTCTGTTTATTTTTATGTAAATGTTTTAGGTGACAGTGTTTTATTATTTATTTTGTTGCCTTTTGAACTCTACATGCTAAGAGCTAATCAGTTCTTTCTCATAGCTTTCTTTTATTCAGATATTTATTCAGGATTTCTATTGCAATGGAGGAGTTTGAGGATGCTTAATTTTTTTACACTGCATAGTTTAAGTACAAATTCTTCAAAGTGAATATTTCTACTACAGTAGTAAAGCCTGGATTGTGAGATGTGTTTGGAAAAGTAATTCTTACACCTTCATTTTCTATAGGTAACCCCAGTCTGATGTGTCAGCTGAGCTAATGGGGAGCAGGCTGGAGAGTGTGAAATAGGCTGAAGAGGGTATGGGACAAAATAGCTTGGAAAATGCAGCATTTTGTTTTTGTGAGTCTCGCTGTACTGAGAGCCAAGGAAATGGGCTGTCCATCTGTAAAGCTAAACAACTAAGATGAAACTGCATTAGTTTTATACAGGAATATAACTACAATAGCCTTAACCACAGCAACAACAACAGCAATAATAATATTAATAATAATAATAATAATAGATGTAATTAAATTCTTTGCAAAGCCTATGCTGGATAAAAAATATCACAAGTTTAAACTGACTACATTTATTTACAATATTTTCTTTCAAATTCTCCTCTACTTTTAGTATCACAAAACCTCAATTCTTTAAGTGGGATGCCACTGCTGCTTTATTTTGAGCTTTTCAAATAATTTATTATTGATAATTAATTTTAGACAGGAAATGCAGCGCCTTTCTAAACATCAAAACTACCCTTATGAAATTAAACAATAAGTAAGTATAAACTTTTGACTAAATATATAAGAAAAAAAGAGTCTGTTTCTCTCATATTCACATCTTATATTTTTAATTTTTATGTTGTCTGCCTTCCTAACTTGGTTTTAATCTACTTTTCAGGGTTGATCTCAGCAACCTGTGGTAGAATTAGTGCAGACAGCTCTGATAGAACACTGATAACTGGGCTTTTTTCATACTTGATGGTACTGAGTCTTGATGCATTTTCTACTAAGACAGTAGAGTCCATTGTCTTTAGCTCAGCTTAGTTAGGCTGGGCTGCTTGTGGCCCATCATATCAGACACGGATTTATTTTTACTCTGTACTTTTTCTTTTCTCAGACACGGCTTAGATTGGATCATCCAAATGCATCCTAGACTGGAAGTGCTAGCTAAAGCCCATTGCAGCATTTACAGAAGCCCTCTGGATGGGAAGGGCCTTACAGGTGTATCAGAGGGTTGGTGCTTTTGCACTGTGGGAGGTTTCAATGTTTAATTTGTATAGTTACTTAGTTGGCTCATAGCGAGTCTGAGAATCCTTAACTATTTATCCTTACAGCATCTCTGAGAGCTAGGGAATTGCTTTCCTCACTGTTTTACAGCTAGAGAGCTGAAATGTGCTGCTAACCAGCGTGCCCAAGGTCACATCAGAAATCTGCAGTGCAGAAGGAAGCTGGCTTGAGCCCTAACCTCTACCAGTGTGATCCTCCCTCCACCAGATACAAAGCAAGAACAAACTAAAACCTAAGCCTCAGAGGGAGTTTTTCAGGCTGCTTTGGCAGCATGTTGTATTTCTAACTATTTCTATTAGTTAAGGTTTTTCCTTTACACTTAACCTAGATGTTCTCTGCTGCAGCATAAGCCCATTAGTTCTGTCCTCATTGACTAAGGAGAATAATTTGTCCCTATCCTCTTTATAGCAACTCAATGTATTTGTAGACATGTCATGCCTCCCTTCAGTGTTCTTTTCTTTAGTCTGAACATGCCCAGTTCACTTAACCTTTTCCCACAGATCTTATTTTATCATTTTTGTTGCTCCCCTCTGAACTCTTTCCAATTTGTCTGCCTTTTTGAAAATGTTGTGCCCAAAACTAAACACAGTAACCCAACAGAGGCTTAATCAGTGTCAAGAAAACTGCAATCCCCAGCAATCCCCTGGAGCAATAAATCAGGTAAGGAAGGCAAGAGACTGGCATGGCTGGGTAGGGAACTGCAGGTCAAACTAAAGGAAAAGAACAAATGCACAGGCAGTGGACAGGTAACCTAGAAACAAGGAAGAGTATAGAGATGAAATTTCATTGTGTAGGGATGGGGTGAGGAAGGCCAGGGTGAAGCTGGAACTGAGCCTGGTAAGGGAACAAAGAATAACAAGGGCTTCCACCAGGATGTGAACCAGAAATGGAAGGTCAAAGAAGGTGTACTGCCCCTGATAAACAGTGTTGGTGAACAGATAATAACAGATGAGGAGAAGGCTGAGGAACTCCACTTGGGGAGCACAGCCCCTCCCACTGTAAAGATCACATTCATGGTCACCTGAGGAACCTGAATAAGTCTGTGGAACCCAATGAAATGCATTCCAGAGTCTTGAGGGAATTGGCTGATGTAGTTGCTAAGCTACACCCGGTGATATTTGAAAAGTCATGGTAGTCAGGTGAAGTCCCAAGTGACTGGAAAAAGAGAAACATTGTACTTTAAAAAGGATTCATTTCAAGGACTCTGGGAACTACTGGCCAGTCAGCTTCCCAGCTGTCCCTGAGAAGGCTGTGGGACAGATGCTCCCAGAAGCTTTTCTGAGGTACATGGAGGACAGGGAGGTGATTCAGAACAGCCAGCCAGCAAGTCAAGTCCTGCCTGACCAACTCAGTGACCTTCTGTGATGAGGTGACTGCATAAGTGTACAAGGAAGGGCTACAGATGTAATTTATCTGAGCTTCTGTAAAGCCTTGGACAGAGTCCCTGGGAATATCCTTCTCTCTAAATTGGAGAGAGATGGATTCTATGGGTGAACTGCTAGAGGCACAAGAAAGCTGTTACCAAGCGTGGTTAACCAGAGCAGTGTCATCTACTATAGTTACATCCAGAGGGTAGCAGTCAACAACTCAGAGTCCCAATGGACATCAGTGATGAGTGGTGTCTCTCAGGGACCAGTGTTATTTAATAACTCCATTAATGACACAGCTAAAGGCACCAAGTACACCCTCAGCAAATTTGCAATGACACCAAGATGAGCACTCAGGCTGACACACCTGAAGGACAGGATACCATCCAGAGGGACCTGGACCAGCTCAAGAACAGTGCCAAAAGGAATCTCATGATGTTTAACCTTCAGTATCAACACAGGCTGGGAATGAACAGATGGAGAGCAGCCCTGCTGAGGAGGACTTGGAGGTGCTGCTGGATGAGGGGCTGGACATGACCCAGCCATGGGCACTCAGCTCAGAGAGCCAAACGTGTCCTGGGCTGCATCCAGAGCAGAGTGGGCAGCAGGGCCAGGGAGGGGATTCTGCTCCTCTCTGGTGAGACCACACCTGCAGGGCAGCACCCAGCTCTGGGATCCCCAGTGCAGGAAGGACATGAACCTATGGGAGCAAGTCCAGAGGAGGGACACCAAGATGATCAGACACATGGAGCACCTCTCTTATGAAGAAAGGCTGAGGGAATTGATATAGT
This sequence comes from Pycnonotus jocosus, assembly GCA_013400435.1. NCBI lineage: Eukaryota > Metazoa > Chordata > Aves > Passeriformes > Pycnonotidae > Pycnonotus > Pycnonotus jocosus. Next base: position 17,433 of record VWYP01010997.1, on the reverse strand, counting down.
AATTCAGCCTTGAAAGTTGCTGCATGAATTAATAGTTCCCCCTGGTGACAGCTGGTATGTAGTGATTTACATTTGTCAGCATGTAGCCAGATTTTAATTTATTTACTCAAAATATTGAAGATTAATATTTTAGTTATTAACCTAAATATGAAAGGACAGCCTGCCCAATGGTGAATGTAAATATCTTGAGTCCTGTATCAGCTATTATGAAAAAAAAACCCTAGTTAGATATTAGAAAACTAAGCTCCAAGACAGCTGCTGAGTCAATGGAAACCAAACATCTTTGAGTAAAACATTTGCCTCCATTGTTCACAAAAGGCCACAGCCTCAGCCAGTTTCTAATCACACTGCACTGCAACATGAGGTGCTGTAACTCAGAGTAGAGGGAGAAAGCAGTTTGTTAGGAACTATAAATCAAAACACTCTGTATCACACTACAGTTGAATTAGCATTCTTTTGTTTGAGGCTGCTACCTGACCTGCATCTAGCTGGGCACTCATCAAAAGGGAATGTGTAACTGTGTTAATTACATTCTGGTTATTGCATACTGACCTTTAACATCATAGAGAAAACAGAGAAATAATTTTTCCTTTGTCTTCAGTTAAAGTTTGCTTTCCCATCACAATGTCTCCAGTAATTACCTTGTGGTTTAGTATTTTGGAAACTGAGCAGACAGCGTGGTGTATTTGTAAAGTTGGATCTGGTGCTGAGGAAGAGCAGCTAGAGCATTTGCAGAGACCTAGGTGATAAGGACTACACAAGGCTGATTAAGTTAGCATTTTAAGTAATTTATGATGTAAGAAAAGAAAGCCCATAACAGGGTGTTGGCTTGGGCCCCCTTTATTGGTGTTGCAGCAGCTTTGCTCCTAGTCCAGATATTCAATTTGTTTTTACCACTGGATTTAGTAAAAAGCATAGTAAGCTTTAGCTGCCTGGACTGACCAAGGCTATGGAAAGCAGTGTACAGCTGTATACACTGTAGCCCTACAGCAGTGTACAATGTTGGAGGCTCTTGGTACTGCAACACAATCCAGGATTTAATGGGAGAAAATGCCATGTGAGATGCTGTGTCTGTTTCTTCTGTGCATAATTTACTGGGCAACTTAAACTATGGACCTGTTTCACTGCCTTAACAGCAGAGTTTGTAGGCCAACAACTAAATCAGCTGCACTGCAATGCAGTGCTCTGCATTTGCAAGCAGGTCTTAAGATTGCAAAATGCAAAATGTTTTTTTCAAAGGCATAGCTTTTATATTGGTTGCCAAGAAGGTTGTCAAAGGTACAAATACCCCTTGGTATAATGAAAACTTTTTTTTTTTAATTTAATGAAAGACATATAAATATTTCCAAGTATTGCTAATTCATTAATAGTGGAAATTCTATAGAGCTCCTCTGGCTGGCCACAGTAATACATTAGTGACTTTTCCAGCACTGCTCTGTGGCAATTATATTTCTTGGGTAGAAGTGTGGTAAGCCGCTGGCAGCTGGAGAGCAGGAACATGGAGGGAGGACTTACACAAACTTGTTTGTAGCCCACTTTTTCTAAAATGAGAGTTGCATGAAACAAAGTTCCCTGTTTCACCCAGATGATCATTCACAATGCTAAGTTCCCATTTTAAGGAAATTATGTTTTTATCTTAGTGTTTTAGTTTCTGTTTGAAAGTATCATAACAAATTCTAAGTTCTTTAGTTAGAAAGACAGATATACATCAAACACCCAAGCTGACTTTTAAAGATGACAGATTTCGTTCATGTAGGCTAGTTAGCCATTCTAGCCTATTGAATATTGCTGTTAGGAGGAAGGAAAAAATACTAATTTTAATTTCTTACTGAAACTTGGACTTTGAAAAGATAATAAAAGAAAATACTTCAATAACTGCAACATTTTATGCCATAAAATTTCATTAGATATAATGAAACCTGTCATGTTCAAAGATTCAGTGCCCAACTTGAGATATCTTTGGTTTCTCATTCCTCCTCCATTTATGTTTCTTCCTCTCACTTCCTGCTTAATATCTTGGGAAAAATTTTGCAAAATTTACCAGTCAGTGCTTACATCAGGAGGATGCTCCTTCTCAGTGTAATACTTGTTGACCTCCATATCAAATATTTACTACAAGACAAATGGAGTAAAACTACTTTGATGCAATTATTCTACTCTGTTTGGTTGTAATACAATTAGATTATTTAAGTACCCTTTGGAGGAAACTACTTTCCAGCCTGCTTAAATCCAAGAAGTTATTCTGTCCTAATAAAGGTGTGAATATTGGCAAAATAATGAGGCTATTTGTTCCTTGAAATTTAGATTAAAAAAAAAAAAAAGGAAAAAGAAAATATTTTCCAGTGGTAATTATCTGTATTTTGAAAAAAAAACTCCACAGACCTTGTAGTCCTACTTTTCCCGAGCTCACTACTGCTTATTTATGTTTATGTTACTCAGTGTAGTTGTCATCCAGGCTTGTGTTGCCTGTGTAATATGTATTGGAGAAATGTGAAAAAAGTAAAATCTCTCTGATTTTCTCCTAAAATGTAGAAAAGTCCCATTGTCCACTTGAACTTGAAAAACTACAGAAAAATACTGTTTGCTTCTCCAGAAACTCCAAGATATGAAAGTCCCCATGGCTGTAACCCAGAGGCACCTGTCTTGCATTGCAGGGTACTATTCCTCCTGTCGACGCTGTTGTATTTTTTTTGTCAGTGACTGTTTAAAACTTAATCATTCTTCCTCTTTAAGACAGTTGCTCTAGTGCAAAAATAAGCAGTCATTCCAAGTCTTTAAATCAGTTTGTTTCCTGCTCTGTTTCATGCCTTCCATTGTTCCATCCCTTCTCTTCCCCACACCCACCTCCTCCAGCTTTCCCCATTACATGAATCACTTTCATGTAAATTATCACTACTGTTTGTCACTCAGGCTAACCCTGAGAGAATATTACCCCTATTAGAAATACATGCATTTTACAGACCTATTTGGGAAGAATGTGATAAAGAAAAGAAAATAAAAAAGAAATGTTTTTACCACAACCTGCCTGCAGAATTCTCTTTCCATTGCAGATGTATGGCAAAACACATTGCAATCAATGGATTCTTTTCAGTCTAGTTATTCATTGCAAGTGATAGGTATTTATATTGTTATTATTATTGTCATTGTTGTTGTCATTGCTATTAATATTATTAGGAAAAACAGTTTTAATATTTTTTCTATGTAATTTAAGTAACAAAGCAAAAGTGTCTTGTTTCCATCACAGAACTCCTCTTTTTGTTGTACTGTTTTACTGTTTTGCATTATAAATATACGATAAACAGCTTTTAAGGTCAAGCAGAAAGGAAGATTTTCTTTTCCAAACATCTGTCAGCAACCACATGGAAGAAAAGACAGTACTAGCATAATTTAGCATGCTTTCACTCCGTGAAAAATGTTCCTTGGACTCTATGTCAGGACACCTACTTTAAGTAAAGCTTTTCCCAAGTGCTTTATCTTAACACTGTATGGCTTTTCTTCTCTTACACCAATATTTTTCATTTTCCTTATTGTTTGAGGCTACAAATATGTCAGAAAAGGATCATAAATGTTATTTATTTTTCTGGCATCCAGGCCTCATTGTGATAAGAGTGAGCAGTTTCTGCTCTGCAGATGGCAAGAAAACTGGTTTCAGATTTTAGTGTACCTGGATGTCATTGATGGCTGTGCTGGAACACAACAAGCTAGTGAGGAAGCATTAAGTTTGGCAGGCAGAGTGTGGTTTGACATGTGTCCTTTTCCATCAGGGGCTGCCACAGGGCAGTAATAACTACATGTACCCAAGGGACTGGAAAATTATTTTCAGTTCTCTCCTCTCATCCCCCCCATTTGCATTTAGCGTAAACCTACAATGAAGCTGTTGGTTCTGTTGAGTCAGAAAAAGATAATCCACTGAAGAATAATAAATCTGAACTGATTCAGTATAAATTATCTTGGATTCTTCAGTAAAATACGCCTAAGCTGTGCTGGAATTATCTCCTTGAGTAGGAAAGACATGCAAATATAAGATATAAAGGATAAAATCCTATTCATTACAAAACAACGTATGTGAAAGGAAGTAAATTTCTGCAAAGAAAGTAAGCTTTAAGCTTGATAGGAAAACTCTGACTCTAACCATAATCTGCATAGTGTGCAGGGTTCACAGCCATAACTCTGTCACCTGGCTAACACAATGAGGAACCCAGGAATCTAGCAAAAACTGAAAATATTCTGAAACTGAAATATTGTCAGACAACATCAAGGTCTGTAAAGGCACAACATATATAAAGGGGGACCTCTTTTCAGTCCAGTTTATGTGGTGAAAAACAATACAGGTAGACTTCAGGGCACAAAGTCAACTTTCCTACTTCATTAGAAGATATGAGATATATGCCTTCCAATTAACCTTGTTAAAGAATTCTTTCTTCTCTGATAAGGATTTTATGGTTAGATTACCACATCTGCAATAGCCTCCTTAGTAAATTGCATTTGTAAAACTAAATAACTCCAGAGGGAAATTTGGGATACATCTAGGGCAGATCGGAGGAATTACCTTTGGAGGACTTTTTTACCTTTAACTGGGAAAAAACCTGGGTGAAGAATTAAATGTATGTTACAATGTATGAATCCTAACCCTTGTGTCTTACATGCTGAAACCATCATAGCTGAAATACTGTTGCTTATGATTTTATTGTAAATAAGGCATATGAAAGGATTTTGTGGAACCTACAGAAGCCACTTCTGTTGTCTGCTTAAACAGCAGGTTGCATATATAGCAGTGTGGTTACATTGCCAATATTTTGCTAATTGAAAAAAAATTATATGATTATATTGCTTCATATTGTCTTCTGAAAGAAAATAATGAATTGTGGTGCCAAAGGAACCTTCTACTGATACAGAAAATTGTGAGATACCACTATACAAATAGTAGTACAGGACAAACTCAAATTAATAAAATAAAAAAGGGCTTGTGAAGTAAAGAAGCCTTGCATTTTTTCTGTAGAGACATGTTGATGTCCTATTTCTCCATAAGAAATAGGGCTTTTCTAGAATTGATCACAACAAATGCATTTATTCTATAATAAAAGAAAAAGAACTGATGAGAAAACTACATTTTCTGAGCTGAATGAAACTCTGCAGACAAACTTGCAAGCAATAGAGACACACATTATGCACAGCAATTGATGCACATAGTTCTGATATTTAACTGACTTTACTCCTCCTAGAGAGTGTCAGCTTTACCCCCTTTTTATCAGTCATGGGACTGCTGGCTATAGCTTTATAGCAAGGTGTGATTATCCAGAGTTCTTGCATATCTAATGAAGAAAAATTGTGTCAGGATTTTTTTAGCAATATATCTTCAATCTGAAGTGATTTCAGAATCTTGTTTAGCTGTAAATAAAGCTTGTGTGAAAGTAGAAAATTTTAAATTATTTTACTTTTAAAATTTAGAGATTATGGGGGCAAGTTTATGTCATGGGAGAGAATTTCCTGAATGGTCTGTAGCTCAGTGCCTGTGGATTTCACTTGACGTATGGGAGAGTCAGTTGCAGACTAAGTCTGTCTCCAGACTTGGCTTCTCCTGCAAATATTGTTTGTGTGAACCAGGAAGTGTTCAGAGAACCAGACATCCAGATTTAATTTTTTCTTGATTTTAGGCATTTAACCAAAATGTCTACACCACCATTTTCTTATTTAGTGGTCCTTTTATTCATAATTTTTTGTATTTTGATGTAAAGATCTACAACAGAATATTAAGTTCTCTAAAATTTCAGATTTCTTTCCGGAAATCATCTGCTCATTATTGAGTAGCTAGATAGGTAGGATGGATTTGTGCTTACATAAAAATAAGTTGAATGTATTTACAAAAGTACAACCTGGCAGCAGAAGATTTCATATTGTAAAATCACAGAATCAATCAGGCTGGAAAAGAACGTTGATGTCATCAAGCCCAACCTATGACCGAACACCACCTTGTCAACTAGACCACGGCACCAAGTGCCATATTCGACCTTTCCTTAAACACCTTCAGCCACTGTGACTCTACCACCTCCCAAGGCAGCCCATTCTAATATCTGATCATACTTTCTGTGAAGAAATTCTTCCTAATGTCCAGCCTAGACTATCCCTGATGCGGCTTGTGGCTATGTCCTTTCCTCCTGTTGCTGCTTCACTGGGAGAAGATACTGAGCCCCATGTGGCTACAATCTCCTTTCAAGCAGTTGTAGTTGCAAGGTCTCCCCTGAGCTTCTTTTTCTCCAGGCTAAACAACTCCTGCTCCCTCAGCTAATCTCACCAGAGTCACTCTCTAGACCCTTTATTGGCTTCGTGTCCCTTCTCTGGACTTGCCGCAGCAGCTCAATGTCATTCTTGAATTAAGGGCCCAGAACTGAGGACTTGAGGTGCGGCCTCACCAGTGCCAAGTACAGGGAGACAATCCCTGCCCTGTTCCTGCTGGCCACACCATTGCTGACACAGGCCAGGATGCCATTGGGCTTCTTGGCCACCTGGGCACAGGCTAGATCATGTCCAGCTGAGTGCAGACCAGTATCCCCTGGTCTTTTTCTGCTGGGCAGCATTCCAGACACTTTTCTGTATATTTCGTGACTTTGGTTTTTTTTAAGTTCCAGTTCCTTTCTAAAACACAGCAAAAAGTAAGTAGTGGAAGATCAGCATTTTTCATAAAAACTCATTTTTTAGGCTTGTCAACTGTTTATGTTGAATTCTGTAGGGTTATTTCATTTTCTAGCCATCTACGCTAGATTGGAAGGAATGAAAAGCACACGTTCTAATACTTTTTTTTATTATGGTATATAAGAAGTGCTTTTTAAAGAGAACTCATCTTTTATTTATCTCACCAAAAACATTAGCCAGATTTCTGAAGAGTTCAACAGTGAATATGATGAGCTTTGGGGAAAAAATATGTACATCTTGCAGGTCTGGACAAAAAGTTACCATGGGAGTCACCAACTCACTTCAAAATATGGCTTGTAATACGTTGTGGTAGACATTTAGTCAGTTTGATTAGATCAATGTCTGTTGGAATGTGTTAGTTTTGCCGCTGAATTTATTGGTTGAGGATTGTACTTTGATCAGTACTGTTTTACTATACTTGAATTTAAAAAATCACATTTAATACTTGATGACAAAGAAATATTCAGTAAATGGGATATAGAGATCTTTCTTCCAGCATATTGATTATAATCCTTTAGTAGAGGTGGTGGGTAAATGCCCCACAGTCTTTCATGCACTAGACACACATGCTCTTAACTTGTTCTGATGTCATCTTCCTTGGAGGAGGTTCCAGAAAAAACATTGATGCAAAAGATATGTTAAAAAAATCAATGACAAAATGTCACTGAGAATCGAACTCCTGTAAAGATCCTTAAAGTGGTGGAACATTAAGTGAAAGAGATGCTGTCACTCTTCTTTTATCTCTTTGATCCCATGTCCAAGACTAGTATAGGCCTGCAAAAATGCTTAAACTATAGCACAAGAGCCACTATTGACCTCAGCACTATTGAGAACCTAATATCATTTATTTGAGTTAGGTTTTACTGATTTTGGATACTGACAAGATTTCTGTAAAGGCAGATCTAGGAAAAGTTTCATTTGTTTTTCTCAGGAAATTCCCCTAATTCTCAAAACATCGACAACAACAACCACAAAACCAATCAATCCACCAACCAACCACATATATTAAAATAAAAATCTCACCCACAATTGTTGAAGAGTATATACCAGGAGTTTGTAATAGACATGACAGAAAAGGGGAAAATACATCTTCTAATTTATATCCATAATGTGACTGTAAATAGCACAGATGAATAATAGCAATTCACCTTCTGATGCATGGAGATATTACTAATATCACATTGCCTGCAAACATGCATTTTAAAAGAAAATATTCTGGTTTAAAAATGTATGGATTTTATTTTTCCCCGAACTCATTAAAAAGAAAAGAGACTGATTGCAGACTACATGGATTGGTCATTCCGAAGAGCTACTTTGGTGTCTGTTCTGTGATTATAAATTATGTCTATGGTTTAGTTTCTAGGTCAATGGCAATACTTGAGTATTAACATGATTCTGTATCTTAAGTTCAGGAGAAACAAGCTGTCAACTTTTCATTTGCAAGTTTTATCCCTTAAGTGAAATTAACTCGAAGTGAACACATCATGGTGAAGTGGTCTTGCCGAGGCATAATGAAACATCAGAATAACACATGCTGAAGTCAATTTTTGCCTTTTACAGTACTGGAATCCCAAGCCATGTGGGGAACCCAGAAAAATTTTTGACTTCTTTTCCTGATCTTGTCCTAGTTTGAAATGAAGATTCCAGCTAGGAATTTGTGAGCTGAAATGAATGAAGAAGCATGAATTCTTTCCTGCCACATTTTGCCGTTACTTATCCATGATCAGCTTGTGATTTTATGCGCCTCAAGTTACACTGAATAAGCAGTGGCAAAGAATGTCTCTTCTCATTCATAGGCACAAATTTCCAAATTGTGGTTATATGTCTGCTTGCAGTGCACTGGAGGGGAAAGTTGGTGACTTGGGTTTTTTATGTACAAAATATTTTTTCTGTACAAAATATAAACATACAAATTGAGTGACTAATTGTGTGTTAGCTATGAGACATGGATGATATTTTAAAAATATGTTTGACTAATTTTCTGCTCTTACTGGTTTTACATTTCCTACTTTCTGTGCTTTATATTCTTAGACTGTAAAATTCAGTGATACTGATGAAGACTAGAACAGCGTGGGCTTGACTGAGGCAATGAAAACTTTTGAAGGTTTGTCTTATATCTCAAATATTTCCTTCTTTTGATCCAGTTTAGCATGGGAAAGCACAAACATCCTGAGCATACTTCACTTTTAAAAATAATTTTTTTTTTATATAGCAGGAAAATAAAAAGTAGCATGAACTGTATTCTATACAGAGATGTGTATGTATTCCAGTCTGCAGTTCATACAAGTGTACTGTAAAAAGCAGGGCTGAAAATCACCAGTCACTTAAAATGTCATAGTCTGGAGTATGCCTGAGTTGTGCTGTCAGTATGGGAAGTGAATTCAAATAATAAGTGCCATTACTGTAGCATGAAACTATTAGTTAAAGTTCATGGTGCTTGACTAGATCACTTAAACCTTAATTAGGAAAAAAAAAAAGAAATTTTGAATGTCCTTATTTTCTTCCTTAATTTGAGCAGGGGCTCAAAGTTTAACCAAAAGCATCTGAAAATAAGTTCCAGTGCTGTGCTCCTGGTTCAAGTCTGAAAGAACAGAAGGCAAAACTCCCTGAGCATGGTGCTAACTAGTATCATGGGGGTGTCAAACTTGATTTGAGGTAGATTGACGTGTCATTATTCCTCACATTTCTGCTTCCTTTTTAATGATCTGCACCTGAGCTCTGGTGTGTATTTTGTGACACTTATTAGCAATCTACCAGTCTGAGAGAACTGTTGTTTATCCATCTCTCACCTGTTAAAATGCTAACAAGACGAGACGTGCCACAGTGTCTGGTGCCAACCGAAGGTCATGGATGGAGTGAAGAAGCCCCTGACATCTGTCTCTCGCAGTGGGCTTTGCACTGTGCTTCACTGAGAACAGCAGGCTGAGCGATTTCTCACCATTAATATCAATGGGACCTGAATGCCTACCACTGGCACGCATCCCTCGGCTCCAGGAGTGGAAGTGTGGAGCTATTAACACACCTCATTCACATCTGAATTAAGAATGTTGAAACCGTTCCACATGGCAGAGAAACCAAAGAAGCCATTAGGCTTATTCTTGTCCACATGCACTCTAGTGCCTGATGGCCACTGCCCCCCACAGTTTTAAGTCAAGACTCCTGAGTATCGATCAACCTGGATTAACCTGTTCTTGCTCTTATTTTCCTTTTGTGATGGTCTGCTTCAGAACAACTGGGTCTCATCGAGTGAAACATTTATTTTGATTTCCATGCTGCAATATATTCATAATACTTTAGTATTAATGGCACTTGCATTTTGGAAAATTCTCATACTCCAATTAAAAGATTTTTAGGATGGAATAGATGCCTCTCATGCAACATAGTTTTAAGTCATAGAATCATAGGATGGCTTGTGTTGAAAGGAACCTTAAAGATCCAGTCCCAAACCTTAAGGATCTAGTCCCAAATCCGCTGCCATAGGCAGGCATGTCACTCGACACACCAGGCTGCTCAGGGTCCCATCCAACCTGGCCTTGAACAGTTCCATGGATAGAGCATCCACAACTTCTCTGGACAACCTGTTCCAGTGCCTCACCACCCTCTGAGTAAAAGAATTTCTCTCTGACATTTAATCGAAACTCACTCTTCTGCAGTTTAAAATCATTGACCCTTGTCCTCTCACTGTTTGCCTGTAGGAAAAGTCCTTCTCCTTCCCTTTCCTAAGCCCCTAAAGCAGGTGGGAAGGCTGTGGTGAGGTCTCTCTGAAGCCTTTTCTTTACCAGGTTTAACAACCCCAGCCCTCTCAGCCTGTTGTCATAAGGGAGGTGCTCCAACCCTTGGATCTTTGTGGCACAGAAGAAACCTTTCCTTTCCCTCTTTGAGTCTATGAGTGGAAGATGGTGAGTGAAAATATGCAGTTATTTGTGCAATATGCAAATATATATCTATAATATAGATGTCTATAGTGAATAGAAATTGGTCTCTTACTGACATACATGTAAAACAGCTTTGCAGAGCTACATACAAAATGAACCTCTCCTCTCCTCTCCTCTCCTCTCCTCTCCTCTCCTCTCCTCTCC
>VWYP01010992.1:118-11453 GCA_013400435.1 Pycnonotus jocosus | reverse complement strand
ACCTCAATCCTTGACCTGAACCTCAATCCTTGACCAGCAGCACCTCAATCCTTGACCTGAACCTCAATCCCTGGCCAGCAGCACCTCAACCCTTGACCAGCACCCCTTGACCAGTACCTCAATCCCTGGCCAGCACCTCAACCCTTGACCAGCAGCACCTCAATCCTTGACCTGAACCTCCACCCCTGACCAGAACCTCAATCCTTGACCAGCACCTCAATCCCTGACCAGCAGCACCTCAATCTTTTACCTGAACCTCAATCCCTGACCAGCAGCACCTCAATCCTTGACCAGCAGCACCTCAGTCCTCACCAGCACCTCAGTTCCTGGCCAACACCTCAATCCTTGACACCTCAATCCTGACCAGAACCTCAGTCCCTGACCAGCCCCTCAATCCCTGACCAGCCCCTCAATCTTTGACCAGCCCCTCAATCCTTGACCGTTCTGAGCACCAAATACAAGGCTGAGGGTTTGTTTATCTTGGATAAATATTCTGGGCAGTTCATAAACCATCTCTAAAAGCTTTTTTTGCCTCCTCACCCCCAGCAGGCACAAACCCCTCTGTGTACAGCTGTTTTGTGGGGTTTTTTTCCTATCTAAAGTGGTTCTTCTGACACATTTTATGCCACATTTATTCAGCAGAAGCCTCTTGCCCACTCTGCAGGCCGTCACTTCCATTAAAGCACCTCTGGCGAGGGGCAGAGCAGAGGCTGAGCTGCAGGCAGCAGTACAGGAGGGGAATTTTGGAAAGGGAAATGCAAACTGATCTCTCCAGCTGAGGTGGCCTGGGGACACTCTGAGGTGAGCAGGATCTGAGCTGCTCAACAAGTCTGCTTGCAAAGAAACCCTGAATAAATGAGCACAGCCAGAGCCTTGGATTCATCAAAGCTTAACCAGGAAAAAGGCTTTAAAACAGCAAAGCTCTTACACTGAGAAATGGATAAAAATTTGAGTTTAGGAGTCTGGGGTTTGTTCCAATAGGGAAAAAAAACCACTGTGGCTTTTTCAAATGGATGTTCCAGGAATTGGAACATTCCTGGAAGTGTCAAGGCCACACTGGATGGGACTTGGAGCAACCTGGGATAGTGGAAAGTGTCCACAGCTTTAGAAATTTTAGCAGGATCCAAGTACCCCCTGGCATTAAACCTCTAATTCTTCCAACCTTCTTGCCTCTCTTACAAAACCACGCTGTGAGTGCACAAAGTGGATGAAAACCCCACTGAGGACCCCGCTTTTATTACATTTCAAGGACTGCATTGGGAAGGAACTCTTCAAAACCCCCCTTTTTGGATTTTTCTTTGCACTCAGTGCATCACCCTTGAGCACAGCAAACAGAGCTGAGCAGAAACCCATTTTCCCCTCCTCGCAAGCCTCGACTTTCCCAGTCATGCCACGCTTTTGTTTTGCTAAGTGGAGACACTTTTGGGAACCTGCTCTCAGCCTTTTGGCTCACAATGATCCAACCTTCAACAGGCAAAACACCAACTCTCCCTTTTGAAGGAAACCTTCAGGTCTGAGGCAGCTCCGCTCTCTTCCCGCAGAAACAGAAAAAAAACCCCAAACCTTCTCCTTTTAGCAAAAAAAAAAAAGGCTTTGATGGAAAAATTTTGAGCTCTCTTAGAAGAAAAGAAACCCAAGGAGCACGGAGCCCTATTTGCTGCTAGTGAAGAATTGCTGCCACACCAACGAGGCTCTTTACACATGAAGGAAGTTCTAAAATATGAATCGGATCTGTGAACATCTCCCGAGTCTGGAGGGAGAGGAAGCTCTTCAATGCATCAACCTGATCTCTGGGCTACAGAAAGAAGATTAATCTATTTATTTAACTTAGACTCCCTGGCAGATTCGAGAGGGAGAAGAAAAGGGAAACAAAGCAGCCTCCACCAAATCAACCTGCAAGAAGTGGTTTATGGGCAAAAAAAGCCACGTTTGCTTCTTTTTATTGCTGCCAAAAACTGTAAGTGGAACAAATGGATTAATCTCCCATCTAGCACCCAAAGAACATTTTGATCCATCCAAGCTCCAAAAGCCTGGATGTTTGGAGGTGGTTTGTGAATGGCTGGAGATGGGATTTGTGTGTTTTAACGGGGTGAGGATTGCTGGGGGTGCATTACAGGGAGCACATGCATGGGGAAGGAGGTGGGCACCAGCACAGATGCCAGGCTGAGAACAGGAACAAGAAAACACAGGGGTGACAGGCTTGGGGGGCCAAGAGAGTGAGGAAACCTGCAAAATCGATGGGCTAGAAGGAAAATCCAGGAGCTGGGAGATGCTCATGCAAAGGCACAGCTGCACACAACCACCAGATGCAAGAGAATAAGGCAGCAATAAACAGCCTCGCACAGGAAGGCAGAATCAAAGCCCAAACTTGGATGTGGAGCTGCAATTAAAGGCATTATTTTGCATGAGAGAAGCTTTTAATCCTGCTTGTAGCAAAAGTGACAAGAAGAAGAGGAAAAAAAAAATATTTCAGGCCAGAAAAGCATGGGTTTGATTAATTAACAGCAAAAAGCACCAATTAGGGGTGCAGTGCTCCTGTGTTGTTGAGATGAAACAGCCAAAACCCAGAGGGGTGGAGGAGAATGGGCAGCCCTGGCACTTTTCCTCTGCTTGTTGTAACCAAATCCCATAAAAAAGAGGGGAATTCTGGCTCTAGGGGAAATGCCAGCCAGACAAGTGGAGAACTCAGGGGGTTTTTGGGGGTGTAAATTGCTGACCTCCCTCCCTGGTGGGAATTGAGCCTGAGGGAGTGGGATTTGCTTTTAATCCAACCGAGATTCCCTGGCTCGGCAGGAGGAGCATCCCCAGAGCAGGGATGGGGAAAGGACAGGAGAGAGGCAGTGTTGGCTGACAAAAGGAAATCTCCTCTCCTGCCTGTCGATACATTGCTGGGCAGGGGACCAGACAAATCCTCACACTCATCCTTGGCAAGAGCCTGCTCGGCTTCTCCCCACAGCAGCACAGAAAATTCCCTCACAGCCATGACTTGTCTCCCCAGCCTTGGCTCTGGCACCTCTCTGTTTCTCACCACACTCCCCTCCCCGTCTCGTGGCCTTTCGTGGGTTTATTTAAGGCTTGGGGAACCTTTTGCATAACAGGAAATTTGGGCTCGGAGCCCGGTGATGCAAGAAGTGCTTTGGAACCCAGCACCACTCGAGTTTCATAAGCCTCCAGATAATCTCCTCTCTGCCTGCTTTTTTCCTTTGTTTCTCCAATTTCTGGCCACTTCATGGACACAATTCCAGGGCAGCTCCACTCTTCCCCTGTGGTTCTGGTGAAATAAATACGGTGAATAAACCATTTCTCCATTTTTGTTATGGGGAGCTTGTCCAGACAGAGCCACTCCTGCAGGAGATCCCAGCTTTTGTACCCTAAAGGTGAGTAGAGATCCCCAAAAATGCTAATGGGGTTTGCACTGCCATAAAAACCACCCCAAGGACAGCCCTGAGGAAAACCCCACAGCCACAAGAATCTTCAGCGTTGATTCTGCCAACCTGGTCCAGCAGAAGCTGTTGGAATGAGGGGGTTGGAATGAGAGGAGCTTTGAAGTCCCTTCAAACCCAAACCATTTTGTGACCCTGTGATTCAAGCAGAGCCAGCATTTGAAGAGCCAAGAACGAGATAAATAAAATACAAAAAAAAAAAAAAAAAAAAGGTTTTACTCCATTCTCTCTCCTGTCTGCAGTGGATGAGGAGTGGAGTAAAACCTCCTGAAGGTTTTTACAGGATGAGGAGTGACACCACAGCCATGGCCCTTCTCCAGCGAGCAGAGATCACCTGGCCTCGTTAACAAAGCGTGACACAGAGCCCCACAAAGACCCAGGACATGGAAAAACAGATTTGTGCCCTGAGCAAATCCACCGTGCCCACCTCGCCTCGCTGCTGCTCCAGGTTAGCTGCAATCAGCGCTCCTGGCTCAGCAGCATCCCCCAAACTGCTCCCAGAGCGCTCATCCTCATCAGTGACGTCCAATTTCCAAACTGAGCAGGGAGCAGCCCTTCCCTGAGTTGGTTTTTGTGGTTGTTCTCATCACTGGCTTGACATCAATTCCGGTTAAATGAGCGAAGGACAAAGTTATGCCCAAGCTGGGAAGCCTCATCACATCACTGTCCTCCAGCTGCAGCATAAATTGTCCTCATTAGCCAGGCTTAGCCCAATTTTGATGTTTGCATCCTGACCCATAATCCATCCAAAGGCAGCTGTCACCCCCAAGCCCACAGCCTGTCTGGCCACAGGAGCCAGCAGCACTCAGCAATGTCACACCCTGAATCTTTCTCACCCAGACACCTCTGCTGGGGCCTCAACAGCACAGAAAAAGAGGCTCAACCAGCTGAGCTTTCCACACCCACTCCTGTGCCCGTCCTCAACCAATCTGGAGCAGGATGGGCAGCTCCCAGCCAGATTTGATGGCGATGCAGGCTCATAAAAAGCTCCAGGTTTCTCAGAGCTTCACGAAATCACAGCCTGCTAGAGGAGAGAGAGATTTCCTCACAGAGAAAAGGGCAGCATCGGGCACCAATGAATGCACCAGGGATTCATTATGCACGCCCTAAATGTGGGGGGAAATCATCAATTAGAGCTTGCTGAGCTCAGCCACGAGGCACAAACAGCTCTCCAGGCTGCCTTAACTCCCCAGCTCACGGCAGCTACTTGGGTTTCATTCCCCCACCCTCTGGAATTCACTTCACCTCAGCCCCACTCCAAGCAGAGGGAGTTTGGAGTGGTTGTGATTCAGCACAGCTCATTTGGAAGCAGCCTGGAGCCCAGCAGGCTCCCAAACTATTCCAGGAGGCACCAGCCCAGCTGATTGCTGCTGACTGCTGTCAAACGGCAGCCTCTGAGCCTCCCCCTGCCCCCGAAAAGAAAAGCTGTTCATGCTGAAATCCACATTATTCCTTCCCCAAAGTCGTTTCCATACTGCTGGTGGGAGAGAACAGCACTGAAGGTGGAGGAAGGATCTTGCTCAGACCCCCAGGCTGAGCTGGAGCAGCTTCTCCTCCCCTCCACCCTCAGCCTGAATTAAAGCACAAACATCAGGGGGCCATCTCCCCCCCAAAAAACGCTGCTGCTGCAACAACAAACCCTCAAAGAGCTCGGGGAGATGGTGACCTGTTATTGACAGAGCAAGGGCAGCCTGGTGTGGGCAAAGAGAGCCTGAAATCAAACCCAAAACCAGCTGCCAGCACCTCAGTGCTCCCTGGTGGGGGAACAGGCCCTGCCCTGAGCTCAAAGGAAGATCTCTGCCCACAGCAGCTGGGATGAGAGCACATCAGGAAGGTCATTCCCCACCTGGATTTCAGCCACTGAGCTGCCATCTCCCCATGGGGGCTCCAACTGCACCCCAGGGCACAGGAGATGGGCTGTGGGAGGGACAGGGCTGGGTGCTGCTGCCATGGGATGGGAATGGTGAAAGGCACAGCCCAGAGCCCTGCAGGGACAGCCCACAGGAGCCCGGCCAAGAGCAAGGCTCCGGCCCCTTTTCCTCCAGCAGCAGCTTCAGCCAGGGAATGCAGCAAAGAGCCATCGGTGCAGGAAGCCTTTGACACATCGAGGGGAAAAAAAAAAACAAACCAGCCCAGAAAACAACAGTCTCAGCAATAAACAGTGAATAATTTGCTGTTACTGAGGCGCTGGATTAACTCTGGGCCCTGAGCAGGCTCAGATCCTCCCTCCTGCAGGACCTCTCTGAGCAGCACTTGCAAGGAGCTGCTCATTAGGGCTGCAAACACCCAAATCCTCTTCGGATCCAGCTTCTCCCTCAAGTTCTCTCTCTGCTCCCTCTCTCCTGCAGTCATCCAAACCCCCCTTAAAAGCAGAGTTCACCTCCCTCAAGGTTCCTGTTTATCCCAACAGCTCCCTGCCTGGATTTGCCTCACCCTGATGCCTCCCTGAGCCTGACAGTGCCCATCAGAGCACTGAAAATGGGAGCAGCTCATCTCCTGCACTGCCTGCTGCAGCCAGCTTGAGGAGAGCCTGTCCTTTTCCCCCTGACTCCCACCTGCCTTCCAGCACCCCCCTTTTCCTTGCCATCCCCATGGCTGCCAGCACTCTCTGCCAGCTGCCTGCCAAACCCCTTCCTCGGGGAGGAGGCAGCAGTGCCTGCCCTCCCCTGCTCTCAAACTCCTTCCCTGGGAGTGCATCCTGCTCTTTTCCCCCTTCTCCCCTATTTATCCAGGCTGGGGGTGTTTTTCCCTGTGCCCTGAACTCTCCTGGCAGGGTTTGTCCTCGGGACACCCCTGCAGAGGAGCGTGGTGCTGTTATCCACAGCCTGATGTGCCACAGGGGACACAAAGACCCCACAAAGACCCCAAATCAACCTCAGCACCACCAGAAGGGAGGGGGAGAGGCACAGCAAGGAAGGTTTAGTGGGAAATCTGTGGTGCTGCACAGCCCTGGGCTGCAGGGAAGCAGGCAAGGATCCAGCTTTCACTGAGCCATTCCCTCACTGCCACCCTCCACCACAGCCTGGCAGCACAGGATCTGCAGGATCCTGGATCTGCACGAGGGAAAGCTGCTGGTTTTCCATGGCATTTTAACTCAGGCCAGCTCAAACCCATCCCTTGGTGTCAGCTCCACCAGCCTTGGCCACTCTGCTCCAGCCTCAGCCCAGCAGAAGCTCAGAGAGGTCCAAGGAGGGCTGGCAGAATCCTGGTCAGGAAAAATCCTGCAGTGAAAGGGTTTTTAAACCTTGGAAGGGGCTGCCCAGGGAGGTTTGGAGTCCCCATCCCTGGAGGTGGCACTCGGTGCTCTGGGCTGGGGGCAAGGTGGGGTTTAGACACCTTGGACTCGATTGTCTTGGAGGTGTTTTCCAATCTAAATGTTGGATTCCAAACCTGATTTGTGCATTCACGCCCCTGGTTCTGTTGATCTTCCTGTCCTCCCCGTCCCAGAGAGGGGCCCATGGCAGCAGAGACAGGAATCTCAGTGTCTGGGGAAGAGGAGGAGTTCAACCCCCTGAGATTCAGAGCAGGAAGAGGCCACATTTCTGCCTCAAACCCAGCCAGGCTGGAGGCAGGAGCATCCAAGTCCCAGGGAAAGGATGGACAGTCTCCAGATCCCTGGATTTATGTCAACCTGGAGACCAGACAAGGAGCCATTAATTCCTGAGCTGTCCAGGCAAGAATTGGATGAGTGACAACTCCAGCACAATGAGCACAATGGCCCCTGTCCCCGGGGTGCCCGGGAGAGGATGCTCAGCTCTGTCTGAGCCTCCAGGAGAGATCCCAATTCCCCACCTCCCGCCCTCCTCACGGCCCCGGCCAGGAGCCCTCTCCACGGCCGTGCCTTGGGAAGGGCTGATAAAGGAGCAGCCTGGCAGCACTGGAGCCTCTGCTGCTGCTGCTGCAGCCTCCTCCTCCTCTCATCCCTGTCCCTCTTCCCAGGCTGCTGCCACTCAGGCAGGAATCGCTCTCTGGGGAGGGATGGGGGGCACAGGATTTGCAAATCCCTCCCTTGGAGCTGACAGCAGCCTTTCAGCCCAACAACAGCTCAAAACGCTGCTGAAGAGAGATATTTTTATGAAAGCTCCCCCCCTCCACCACCACCACCACCTTCCCGAAATCATTCCAAGCTCCTTTTCTTAGGCACTTTGAAATAATTAAAGTCTTCCATCAAATTATACTGAAGATCTCTATGAAAAGCCTTTAATTTCCATTCACTTAATGTAACTCCATCCACCAGATGAACTCTGCAGGGGGCTCTTTTTGTTGAGGGTTTTTCTTTTATCCCATCTCCTTCTTTTTTAAAAAAATTGTTATTTTTATTTTTTTTTTCCTATTCCTCCTCCCCAAAACATCACGCTGGGAAACTTTAATTCGATTTTAGCCTGCCTGGAATCTCGGGCTGTGCCACATCCTGCACAGCTGCAGTGGGAATCTCGAGCTCTCCTGAACGTTTAATCAGCTCCTGGTGGGCAGCAGCAATTTCTGAGCGTGGGGTGGGGACGTGAGTGAAGCCTCTGAGTGAGCAAGGAACCAGCAGCAGAACCTCCCCAGTCCATTGCTCCCTCCCACAGCAGTGCTGGGATAACCAAAAACTGCTCCAGCAAGCCCAGGCAGCAGAGAGGGGAGGGTTTCTTATTTTATTGAAGTAGGGGAGATTGCCAGCCTGACCTTTAGCTCAGGGAATAAATAGCAGGGATTTTCCACCGGGCAGAAAAGGCTCTTTCCACGCCGGTGACTTCTCCAGGTGATAAACCCCTTAATGAGGGAGAAGTTTCCCAAAGAAGAGCCAACATCATCTCCCCAGGGACAGCTGGGGGATGCTGGGCAGGTTTGTGCCACCAGGTTCCAGCTCAGGATGTCACCAGGGCTGTGTGAACACAGAGAATCCCCCTGTGAGTGCCACCACCTCTGGCTGCAGCTGTGTGAGCCAAACCTGATAACAACTCCCCAAAAAACCCCCAGATTTCCCCCCTCACTCCTGCTGTAGCAGTTCAGGCACTTCAAAGCCTGTTTTCCTTCACACAAATGATGGGAATCTGCTCCCCAAACTGTTGGAACCATCTGTGCAGCCTCTCAGGAGGGGAGATCAGCAGCACTGCAATCAGGGAGTGCAGGGCAGGCAGAACCCTTTTCCCTCTTTGTCCTGATCCAACTCTTCCCAGGGTGATGGAGAAGCTGAGCCAACACCTTGGAACCAAGGGGAAGCCAAGGAAAAGAGCAGATGAGGAGGGAAGGCACATGGTCCTGTCCAACAGAGGATTTCCCTGATTTTGGGGGCTTTTCTTGGTTTTATCCTTGCTCCCACTCCACTCTTCCTCACTGCGTGTCTCCTGGCCAGCACATTTTCCTTGGCACAAGGGAAGGAGCAGTGGTGTTGTATAAAGGAGACCAAAAAAAATGAGAGTCAGGTCTTGGCAGATCCCTGGGTTGGTGCAGAATGGATCAAATGGATCCACACAAGGAAAAAATAAGGGGAAAATGCCTCACAAAGTGCAAGAAATGGGGTTTAGCTGCAAATAACTGAGAGCCACAGGGCAGGAAACAGGGGCAGAACAGAGTTCTGCACTCTGAGAGAGGATCCAGAGAGGGATAAAGGGATGCAGGTGCATTTCAGGAGCAGGAAATGTGTCCTGGTGTGATTCAGAGCCTCAACTTCCTTTGTCCATGCTAAAATGAGGATTGTGTCCCAAAACCAGGCTCAGAAAAGGGGTGCCAGTGTCCCTGGTGTGACCCCATCCAAAAGCCACATCCCAAACCAGCCACAGGCCTTGCTCCTTCCCAAGGCTTTTTAGGGAGCTGTAGAAGCTCTGACATCCCCCCAAAAAACCCCAAAAATGCTGCACCAAGCCGTGTGAGCAGTGAGAGTGAAAGCACTGGCATGTGGCACTGCCAGCAGCTGCTCAGCAGAAGGGAGGTGATGATGATGATGATGATAAAGATAAACTCCTGTTTGATTTTTTTCACTGGGATTTGGGGTTCAGAGCCCCTTTGTGCCACCCCATGGAAGCCACCAGGCAAGGAACCATGCAGGAACAAGGGGAATAAAGCTTGCAGGGCTCGATTTGGTAATCCCAGCAGCAGCAAATTCCAGGAGCTGGGAAAGGCTCCAGCGAGGCAAATCCTGACACTCCTTCAGGACACCAAGATTTCCTCCCCGGCTCCGCTGCTTGGCCAAACTTTCTCTCCTCATGCATTAATTTTTCGGGCTGTACCTAGTGAGAATAATGTCACAGACCTCTCCAGCGGAGGTGTCAGGATGAGGAGTGTTCTGCAAGGCTCATCCATCATCATTAGCTCTGGCCAGGAATAACCCAGGCGCTGGGAAGCTGCAGCAGAGTTTTTCCAGCTGCACTTGGAATGTGTTTCCCTCCTTCCAGCCCTGCTCCTTCTGCCGAGCTGGGCTTTACTGCTGTTTATTCACCGTTTATTTGCACCCCAAATTAAATCATGACGGCTCCACGTGCCCAAAAATGATGTCTTGTCAGGCAAATCAAAAATAAAAAGACAGAGAATGGTGGAATATCCTCAGCTGGAAGGGACACACAAGGATCATCTGAGTCCCTGCACAGCACAACCCCAACAATTCCACCCTCAAAACCCCAAAACAGAGCTGGAAGATGCTGCCGGTATTTCACACCTGAAGTCACAGCGCTGGCAGAAAAGGCTGATATTTAACAAATTGAGGAAATGACGGCTTTTAACAACATTTCCACAGGGATTTTTGCCCTGTGCAGCAGCAGCTCAGCCACTGCCATCCCCACAGTGGGACAGAGCAGTGGGAAAGTCACTGCAGGAGGAGCTGACTGCAGACACAAACCGAGCGGGTGACACGAGGTAAATTCCCTCTGCAAAATCCCTTCTCTCTCACCCCCAAAAACCAGAGCAGTGATTCACCAGCAGATGAAGAGACTCTCATAATTCTCCCCGTGACAGCTCAGGACAAGCAGCACAGCTCTGGTAGCATCAGGTCAGTGCTGAGCCTCGGAGCGTGGGCCAGAGCAGGGGATGAAGGTAATTAACGACGCCCTAACGAAGCTGTTTAGTCACTGCTGAGCCAGCAATTCATCGCTGTCATGGGCAGAGGGAGAATGATCAAAGCTGCCAGCAGAGCCTCTGGAGCTGCCTGCTGGCCCCACACGCTCCTGGTGGGCTTTGGAGAAAAGCTGGAGTGCCCTTCTCCAAAAACCCACATCCAAATAAACCCCACACGCTCCTGGTGGGCTTTGGAGAGGAGATGGAACGGCCTTCTCCAAAAATCTACACCAAATAAACCCCACACACTCTTGGTGGTCTTTTGAGAGGAGCTGGAGTGCCCTTCTCCAGCCAAAAATCCCTGTCCAAATAAACCCCACACGCTCCTAGTGGGCTTTGGAGAAGAGCTGGAGTGCCCTTCTCCAAAAATCCACATCCAAATATACCCCACACGCTCCTGGTGGGTTTGGAGAGGAGATGGAATGACCTTTTCCAAAAATCCACACCAGATAAACTCCACATGCTCCTGGTGGTCTTTGGAGAGGAGCTGGAATGGCCTTCCCCAAAAACCCACATCCAAATAAACCCCACACACTCCTGGTGGGCTTTGGAGAAGAGCTGGAGTGCCCTTCTCCAAAAATCCACACCAAATAAACCCCACACGCTCCTGGTGAGTTTTGGAAAGGAGATGGAATGTTCTTCTCCAAAAATCCACATCCAAATAAACCCCACACGCTCCTGGTGGGCTTTGGAGAGCGTTGGAAAGCCCAGTTCTGCAGAGATGGGGCAACTGAGAGTAAAAATCAAAATATTTTACTCTGCTATCAATCTCGTAGAAGGGTGAGACACAAGAGGTGTAAAACTCAACACCACTCTATCAGAAGCCAAACTATTTCTTTGTTACAATACCTTAAAAATTT
>VWYP01010991.1:369-23784 GCA_013400435.1 Pycnonotus jocosus | reverse complement strand
GGTCACAGCATCAGTCTAACAGGATTCAGGAGTTATTTGGACAATGATCTCAGGCGCATGGTGCGACTCTTGGGGATGGTGCTGTACAGGGCTAGGAGCTGGACTTGGTCCTTGTGGCTCCCTTCCAACTCAATATGCTGTAATTTTGTGATTTTGTCAATGTATGGAGGTAATAGCTGGTGAAGATGGACATTATTTTGATATTTTGATTCTCTTTATCCATGACATGAAAGAATGAAAGCTTAATACAGATTTCTCTTTTCTGACTGGTGGCATATGTTCTTGACCTGTGTAGCATTTCTCAGGTGTCCTTTGTTCTAGTATTAGTGATATTCAGAGATTGCAATTTGAAACAGTCTCGTAGTAAGTTATTCTCACTATAGTCAAGATAAGCAAAGATTTTTGTTTCAGGAAACGTAGCTGGTATTTACTGGTTCTATGAGAAATCTTTCTTGAAATTCAGATTTCTAAAAAGTATTTATATGAAAATGGTACCCTCTGTGAAAAAGAGCTGAATTTTCTGCATTTTTGTTTCATTTCTACATTTCTTTTTCTAGCTAAACTACATTTTCATTTTTTTTTGCTTCTGTTAGTGTTACAGAACAAACAGATACTGGTGATTGAGCAAGGTTCTGTTCCATTTTGGGCACCATTAACGGAATTGTTAACCACTTTATGACATTAAGATTTTTGATTTTAGTGATGCTTGAGCAAGAAGGAGGTCAGGTGTCTGTAAATGTGCAGTCCTTGCAGGAAATAAAAAGAGCTGTGAACTGAATCTGTTTGGTTTGATTATTGTTGGGGCAGCGAGGAATCTAGAGTTGAGTTGTCTTTGTGATGGCACTGGCTACTTTGTTTTATGATAATTTCTAAAGACTAGCACTGAGAACAGGTCTATTTTTATAAATATTTAATAAGAAACAAACTTCACAGTAAAGAGTCAAAGTTGAAAGTAAGGCACAGGAAGCTGAAAAGCCTTACTCATGACATGCCAGATAATTTAGGAATAGAGCACGTCTCACATTTAAGTCTAGGTTTGTAGATATTGGGCTTTACTACTTTCTTTAATAGAGAAGCAATTAATAGATGTTAATAGAGAAACAGGTATTTCTTCACTGGCATGTATTTTTGATTTATGCTTTTTATTAATTCTGCATGTATTCAGGATTTTTACATAACACAGTGTAAGCAGTTTGAAGAAAAACACAAATAAAATTGGCAAGTGCTTACCTTGCATTTTGTTAATGTTTATTTTAATTTTCTGAATTTTACTTTTTTTTTTGCCTCTCCTGTATAAGTATCTTCCTTAATTTTTGCTTTACACCAGTAGCAAAAAATCACACAAGCATCACCATAGTGTGACTTGATGTAAATAGCTCTTTCATTTCACTCAGTTGAATGCAGCAAGGTTTGGTTTTGGTTCAGAATGATAGGTGTTTCTCTTTACATAGACAGATACTTGTCTTCTGTCTTTTTATGTTGCCGATGGACATTGTGATAGCAGTTACTTCCTAGTGCAAAGAGTCACAATGCATATTATTGTGCCGTAACAGATAACTTTTTATCACTTCTGGTTGTGATTAATAACAGGTGAAATTGGCAGCCTTCAGTGACAGGGAAAAAAAAAAAACAACCAAAACCAGACAAACTGATACTTTTGGATTTTATTTATAGGGAGAATTCCAAAAAAGAGCAAACATTCTGAAGTTTAATGCTGATGTACAATATATTTTCATTAGCTTTAGAGTTCATCAGGTTTTACTGTCATTTGTCATATCAGGCTCTGATGCTTTGGTTTTGCTCGTTTGAAAATCCATTATTTATACATTGGTAGCTCCAGAGAACTAATTTACTGTAACATGACAATTCTCAAATGCCTGCAGCAGAGATGAAGATCTATTGTACTTAATTATACTCAGGTATGTTATGCATTCAGTCTGTGACAAAGAAAATGTGTTCTTTTCTCAGTGGAAATGCTTGAAATCTGACATGATATATCTTAAATCATGGAAAGTAAATGAGAATTTAAGACTTCCGTGTTTTGGGTAAGAAAAATACACACACAGACTTTGTGAAGTTGCTGAATCTTGACACGGAGGTACTGTGTGGGTTTTAGAAAGGAAGTGGCTTATTTCAGGGAAAAATGTGTCACCAGCCATGAAAAGCTTTTTAAAATCCTTTGAAATACATCTTTGAGATTCTCCTCATACATACTGTACACCTACACTGGAAAATGTGACACTCCAGGCTTTTTCTGAGTTTTCCTTTATGGTCCTCTAACACTAAGTTTGATTTACTTTTGTTAGGACAAAGGGTAAACCAGCACAAAGTCGGTCATGTCCATAGTTGACTGTATCGTGCATGTATGAAAATTGGGTGGTTTGCTTGGAAGCTAAGAGAACTTGGATGAAACTAAAAATTGTTGTGTCCCTCTTAGAATTTAGGATTCCAGAAGAATCAGAGATCCTGGGGAAACCGTAGCTCTACTTGCTCTTACAGTGTCCTTGTATCTCAGTCCATTCAGGTCACGGTAAAGATCAACTCTCACTTGGTTTTCTCAGTGTCTTTAGAAGGTAAAGTGAAGAATTTACTAAATTCTCAGGTGAGATTGCTGGATTGTTGGGAAGGTATGATTGGAGTCAGATTTTTTAAAAAATCTTGTCTTAAGGATGAGTGAATCACTGCTGCTGTAGTGCTATCATGTATCAATTTAAAGATTGAAAATCCTACCTGAAGTTTGCATTTGATTACTCAAAGCAAGGCTGTTGGGAATGCTGACATGGTAGTGTTTTGCAGTTGAAAACTAATGCATTTCAGCTCTAGAAAGTAGTAAGACATCTAAGTGCTGGAAGTGGCATATCCAATCCAAAATAGTGGGAGCAAAAGAAACAGATTAAAATACATTACCTACTGCTAAAAAGGAACTTGAGTGCTGACAGGAAACCTGGGAAAATTCAGAAAACAAGTTACAAAGTAAAAGCTAGGATGGTGTAAAAATGCAAGCTTTAAGCACAAAATTTCTTTACAATGTCCATGCTAAGTGTCTTTCACTACAAATACTGTACCTTCCCTAGAAAATTTGTGTCATCAATGCAAACTTAATCTCTGTAGTCTTCTGGATGTGTTTCTGCAGTATTGTGGATGATTCAGAATGGTTACAAAGCATATTAGTTGCATGGTCTGGTGTATTATGACGCATACATATCAGACAGAACAGAAATGCCACCACTTGTGTACCTCTAGTTACACTTGGACTGTTTTCTTCTTGAGTGACAAGATATGACCCATTTTTCATTATCTCAGCTTCTGTGTTCACAGCCTTTCAGTCTTCAGCGTGGTCACTTACAAATATGTGAAATACCACATATTCTCCCTTTTATACTTGTGATGACTGAAATGGCCATTAAAATTAAAACTCCTGAGTCTACTGTCAAAAATTAATGCTTAAAATGCCAAAAGCTTGGAAAACTAGCTGACTTTATTCTGGAAAATACTTGTGTCTGCAGGAGTTGTTATGCCATATTGTCAAAGACATGGAAGAGGTTTGACTGGTTGTTGCTTCAGTTCTTTTTCTGTATTTTTACTGCCTACAGAAGCTCACCCTAAGTGGAAATTTTTAATCTAATTAATTCCAAAATATGAGTTGAAGTTATTTTGAGTACTCCTTGTTTGAGTCCTTGCTGCAACTTTTTGTGGTTTTAGAATCACATTTTCCTATTTTTAATGTTTTCCTCTTCCCTATTGCTGACCCACATAAACAGGAAAATGACTAACTTTGCTTGTCCACTAGGCAGATGGTGTAACTGTGTATACACCAAGTGCTCTGCTTGAGTTGAAGAAAAGGAAAAAAAAATGCTACTCAAAGATCTTAAACATTTTTCAAGGCAGAAATGTGCTTTAAATTTGATGCTTTTGATGCTATTTTTTGATAACATGTAAGTAAACAAACTATTACAAGATTGTAGATGCTATCTGTGTGCTTACAGGTGCTACTGTAGATGTGAAGCGTAGAGAAAAATATGAAGCAATGAACTTGATTGCATGCGAGTTCCCTTCTAAAGTCGTGATAGAGACAAAAATGCACTGCTTCAGGCTGGCAAAATGAAATTTTTCTGGCATTGATCTGCATCTGATAAATCTTCCGAAGCTTGTCTAAAACTATAGGCTGTACTTTACTATGTTCAATTTTGCTTCTAAACTCAGATATGTGGCTTTTTATAAATCAGTTTGTGTCGCTGAACTATTTTGGCAGTGGAGAATAGAGTGTCCAGTGTTATGTTTCATATTACACCTATATATAAGTTGTTATTTTCTAAATAGCGGTCTTTCTTTTTCAGATAATGGTAATATTAGGTTTTAATTTTTTCTAGTCTTAATTAAACAAGTTCATCTTTCGAAATGCTGGAATTCAGATAAGTTTGGCTGACACCAGATGAGTTCATAGGAAAACGCAGAATAAATAAATTTTCAGAGTAATTATATATATATATAAGTATTGCAAGTACAGATAAGTAATGCAGACAATGTAAAACATGGTGCAGTTAAAAAGAGAAAACATTTCTTACATTGAAGTGTGGTGCAATTTTTATAAACTTTTCCTGAATTTTAACACAGAATGGATAGGGTTTTTAAAGTTTAATTTTGTGTTTCTCAAATACGTCCTGCTGTGCGTGTCAAGTGGCTTTTTTGTACCTTACTTACTTCAGCTTGGCCAGTATCTGTACTCTTCCTTGCAATGGTTTCCCTGGTAAAGAGCTTAATTCTAGGATTTTATATTCAGTTAGCCACTCAAATAAATGAGTGTCAAATCACCAAATTAATGGTAGGTTCTCTTAAATCCTTAGCAATGTTTGTTATTGCTGGTAGCATCCATAATGTATTCCTTAGGGAGATATGTCTTTCTGGTATATAATTTATTGTAACTAGGTGTTTGTACAAACTGTACAGCAATGGTCCAGGTAAACTTCGTGGCTTTTCAGATAGCTTAAGATTAGTCACTAAATTTGCAGTAATAGTTGTGTGTACTTTCTTCAGTTGTATTTTTTTTTTTTTCTGCTAATATGTTGGTTTTGATACTGTGGAGGTTCAGGACTGCAGATAAATTAAGTACCTTTGATCAGCCTACTGTATTGATGCACCTTAAGTTTGTTTTGCAAGTTAGATTCAGAGATCTTTAGCAGTTTCACATCTAGCATTCAAATATTCTTTGGATTATCAGTAAAATATTTAAATAAGAAAGAATGCTAAAGTTTTTTGTTTTTTTTTCTTTGAAGCCATTGCTTCCTTTTCATTTCTGCCCTTCCTCAAATGTACTCTGTTTATGAACAGGACAAGATGACAGTGTGGCAAACTAATTCTCTTTATTTAGGAAATGTGTAGGGAGCCTTCCATTAGAATTAAAGGAAGCAGCAAAAGTGGATGTTGAATGAAACCTGTCAATCTTACAGTGAAAACAAACAGAAAATTTCACAAAAATGAATTAGAAGAAAATTATGTGACAGTAAAGTATGACTTAGTAGTGTCAAACTTCTTTATCTAAGAGTTTCTATCTCAAGCTTTGAGAATGTGGTCATCCTCTCTTGTGGATGTATTTGGTTATTACTTGTCTTTTGTTAAAGATAGCTGCTGTTGAGTAGGTTTGTGTGTGTGATAGTGGAATTTTGATCTGTGTAGCACTGAGGACAAAACAGAGCTTGCACTCTTTTTCCAAAAGGCAGGAGTTGCTTTAATTTAGGAGGTACATGCAGAAAAAAGAATGTCCTTTACAGTATAGGAATATCTGGAAAGTCTACCAGCAGGACTAGTGGTGATATAGCTAATTGTATCAGAAAAGCTGAGCTTTGAATGCCTGAAGTAATGGAGAATAAAATACTGGGTTACCAGCATAGTTATGAGCAGGTAAGGTCACTTCCAATTGTGAGCAGTCACGTGGAATAACACAACTTCACATACCCCCATTATGTTAGGGACAAATTACCAAGAACTAGTAGATATGAGTGTGACTGGGAAGCCTCACTCGCTTTTGTTTCTCTTCTATGTTCCACCATGAGTGGCAAATAGTATTGAGAGGGAAAGTGGTTTAAAGTGGTATCTAATAAAAAATAGGGAAAGCATTCTGCTAAATAATAGCACATTGTGAAATGTAATCTCTAGTATTGAATTATAGGTTGTGAGCGTATTGTAGTACATTGATAGTGCTCCTACAACCTTTGGTTTCATGATGTAAGAACACTGAAAATAAAATTAGGCTGGAAGGAGGACATCTTAAGTGTTTTTTCCTGTTATTATGTTTTTAAAATTGAATGCCTCTACTTAAACTGTCCCATCTATGTAGAAATAATTTGTAAATCTAATATTTAAAAAAATAATTTAGGCTGAATCTGATAAAAGAAAAAGTGAAAGAATTGTGATCCTGCAGTTATTTTTTTTTTTAACCCCTCACTTAATAGATTGATGTTGAGTAAAAATGCAAAATTGAACCAATAGCACAAAATGTCATCCCTTAATCTGAAATCTTGGAACTGTTAAGGTGGGGGAGAGTAGGTTGATCAATATTAATATTATTTGGAGAAAAATACAAAGGAGAAGCAGCACCTTGTTAATTATTTTTCATGGTTCTCTTAAGTGTTTTTGCTACATTATTCTACATTTAATCCTACTACAAGAAGCACTGTCAAAGGGTACATGTTCATTCAGTGTGTTTCCTTTGAACAGATTGTGTGAAATGTTTAACTTGACCTAATTTACATGTGCAAAGATCAATGCATTTTTAATGCCTTTTGTTTCTGGTTTGTTGTTTCTTAGCATTTATTCTTTCTGAATGCTATAAATTTGAACACTTAACATTTTTAGCTTTAAAGTAATTGTTCAGGTGCCTTTTAAATATATGCATTTAACTGCTAAAGATTCAATTTTTAAAAATAAATTCAGTTAATCTATTATTTAACTTATTTACAAGCTTATACATTTTCAGTAGCTGCTTAAATTTTGGATTAAGAGATTAGTTGGAATAGCAAAAGAGGTAGAATTTTCAGGTTACTGTACCTTTGAGGTGTTGTGTTTTGTAAAACTGTAAATACCATCTCTCTTATTCTATCATATTTGGTTACACCTCTGGTAATTGGGGGCCTATCAGCTCCTAGGTCTGGGAGTTCTGTATTGGCACCTGTCGCCTGTCAGAGGTACCTTTTACATCATTCACATGTATTATTAATTCATGTGAGCTATTTACAGTAGTTAGGTATTTACCTTATGTAAAGTTTCTGTGTGCACTGCTACAAATACCTGCTCTGAAAAAATCCCATTATCTTGAGGGCACACAGGCAGGCAGTGTTCTGCTAGATTGCTTTAAAAAGGTGAGAGCAAGTATTAGGTGTAACATCTTAGTTCCTATTTCAGTTTTTATTCTTGGGTTCACAGAGCTGGCAGCCTTGCAAAGAACACAACTGTTTCTGAAGGTGAGCTTGTTAGAATGTCAGTCTTGTGTTTTGCTGGTTTTACCTTCACTGGAGCCTGCCTTCCAGCATCATTACTTCCATTCTGGTTAATGCTGTCAGCTTTTTCCTTGTCAGTTTATTCTCTGTGCTCCTGATCAAGAAACCCAAACACTAAACATTGGTTTTTGACCATTTGGAAAATGACTTTATCTAATTTATTTGGTCAAAAGAACACCTTTTAATGATTTTTATTTTGGGATTTAAAATAGCACACTTGTTTTCACTGTATTAGAGAGAGATGTTTTGTGGACAGTGATTTTTTTGTTGTTGTTCTTGTAGCTAATTGTAATTTTCAATAGAGAGCTGTAATACTCTTTGGTACATTTTTTATATTATGACTAGAGTATTATTTATGTTTCAGAAGAAAGAGTTCAGGAACTTTATTGATCTTTGTTCCTTAGTATGTCTTTCTCCTGTAGCAGTTTTCTTTCTTAGTGAAAACGACACAATGCCCTGAAGCAATTCTTCTGGAGTTCAAATCTCTGCTATAGCTATGGACTGTGGAATTCAAGAGGCATTTAAGAATTTGTAGCAAAAATGCAACTCATGTTTGCTTTGAGTTCTGTATATGAACAAATACTGAACACAAAGATGATTTTGAACTGAGGCTCACACCTCAAGCTGGTTAGTAGTTACAGTGAAATGCACTATAGTGGGATGGTTGTCGCTTGCCTAAGTAGAAGAAAAAAGCCCCTCAAAACATCAAGAGTCTGAACATTTACTGTGCTGTGATTGGTGTGATATGATATCTGTATCATCCACAGTTTCTGTCAGTTAGAGTAAAGACTTTGTACTTAGTTTTTGCCAGATCTCGGAGAAGTACCCTAACTACTGGCTTGGGAAGATGTCTCCATCTATGTTGAGTAGGAGGTAGTGGGCATGGCAAGGATGATCAAGAAGTTAGTTTCATCAAACCAAAGCAAAAACCCTTGAAATGCAAACTGTTCCACATAATGTAGTTCCATCTTTTCAGTTCCATTTCTGCTGGCAGTCCTATACTTCCACTCCTACTGTCTTTACCTTTAATGAAATTCTAGTAAATACTGTCTCTATCTTCATTATAGGTAAAGCATTCAAAATGGGAGTATTTGGCTGAGTTTTTGTAAAAATGTAAGTAGAATATGTCTATTTTTTTGTCTTTTTGAGGGAAAAAACTCACAAACTGAAAGAGGGCATCTCTGAGGATTCACTGTTAGACTACCATAACCTTGCAAGCAGAAATGCAAAAGTCAATGTCAGTCAGTGAGTATCTCCCTTGTACTCATGAACAATTCTTTTTTTTTTTTTTTTAATTAAGTGCATTTATATTTCACTTTACAGTAAGTGATAGGTGTTTGTGTATACACAGTATTATGAGTCTTTTAGCCTATACTCAACTTGTTGAACACTTGCTTCTTTAAAATCACATCTTACATAAGCCCCCGAACTGCTTTCTTCAGTAACTGGTAAATTTTGCATATGTGATTAGGCTTTTGGCTTTCTGAAGCCACCAATCTTCTGCTCTGAAATGTGCCTTGTGTTGTGGCACTGCCTTATGCTGTCTGCATTACCATCCCTAAAGTCATGGAGAGGATCTAGTATGATTGTAGTGTCACCAGCAGAGTGAGAGGATTGAGAATTCAGAGAATCTAAATAAGGCTAGTCTTTAGCTAAACTTTAGCTAGTCCTACCTAGAAGTTCTTATCACATAAAATTCTTGTAATTTTCCGGAACTTAAAAATGCTGGAAATATTTGCAGCTTTAACAGCTATGTAGGGCTAGTAAATATATTTTCTTCTGCAACTTTGAAAGGCTACCTCAAGTTTCTGGAGAAAATTTTCAGAATGGTTTTGAAAAGCTGAACAAATGTAAGATGACTTTACGCTTTAAATACTGTTCGTTTGCTTCTATGTTTTTCATGTTCACTGTTCTTAAACTTCTGTTTCATACTGAAGTAGTTTTAGTGCATAAATAAAAGTCGTAGATCAGGAAAGCTTTCTTTTTGTAAAATGCCTTGCACTCCTTCAATACAATCAGGAGGAATGTACTTGCATAAATAACGTTGACATGTAAAAGACCATGATGTTTCTGAATGATCTGGATGATGTGCAGGCAAATAGCACCATCCTCTGGCACTATAACATTAGTTATGAATTAAACCTGAAATTGCTATTCATTATTTTTGGAAATTCAATATAATTGTAATAGAATGTACGTATTGTACTTTCAGTTTTACATACTCATTTTGGGCCAAGGTTTAACAGAAATTCTGATGATTTGCATGGACTCTGTGTTCTGTTCAATTATGTGACTGGCTAAAGGGGATATCTTTTTAGGGTTAATCTGCCCATAGTGCTGATTCTGCTCTTTACATGACCATTTATGGTAGGAAGTTGCACTTCAGAAATACCAGACTGAGTTTTTTCTAAATCTCAGTGAAAGACAATTCACAGTCATTTAAGAAAAATTCGTTGTGTTAGAAAACACCACCAACGACTTATGGTTGTGTATCTGGGGGAGAGTAAAGGTGCTGTTACAGAACAACTGCAGATGTCTAATAAATTATTTTTACAGGAGATCGTAGCTTCAGTTACGGATTGAGAATGTGTATGGTTGGCATTGCTAGAGTGCAGAGCAATACACCTCCCACAAATTAGGTTTCAGTAGTTACAGGATGAGTTGTGCTGAGTTACGGTCATGTGAAGGACTGAATTTTAGTCCATTGAACTATAAGCATGTAGGTATGAGAAATATCACAGGGCATCCTTTTGAAAAACTTGGTGGATGAGAAAGTTGCTGTTTTGTGTGTTGAGTTCCTGTTGGCCCTTTACGCATTTTATGTATCGGAAACATCAAAAGGAGACAGCTGATGTTTGGGTGCTCTCGAAAAGAAAACACGCACCACCCCCCAGTCCACCTTTCTGTACAAGACATCTCAGTTCTTTTACAGGGGAGGTGTTGGCTTAGTGAAACTGGGAATCTTGAGTTTTGCTATAGCATCAGTGCCTGTCTTTCCCCTAACAGATTAACCATGAATGCAAACCAGACTAATTATCCATGTTTCTGGAAAGACTGTACCAATAGTCTACATATAGAACTGATCTGTGCATTTCTTTGCTGTCTTGCATTGCTTAAACATAATTTCATTAAAATTGGAATGTTATGTTAAGCATCCAAATATAGAGACTTACAAGTTTAAATTGTGAAAATGCTGAAAGTTCCCACTTGTAATAGACGTGAGTAAATTCTTTTATATAAAAATATGCACTCTTCTCTGAGACGTGTTTCTGTGGCAACATTAGATATTCTAAATGAAATGTACACCATTTGGTGTAATGATTGCAGTAAGAAGTCACTGGGAAAGAAATAGTTTTAATAGGTAACGTTAATTTTGTGCTGCTTGCAGGGTTGACCATGTGTAATTTAAATAAGTCCTGATGGCCAGAAAATTCTCACAGGAAGATGTTTATTTCAGGTGAGAAGAGCAAGAGAATGCAGCTGTAAGTGACTGCTGGATTCTGTATCATTTGGCTTCATTTGGGGAGGTAGTATTGATGGCAAGAGAAATGGTGAAGCTCCAGAAATTTTGGCCATGTTTCAGGCAGGAAAGAAAATGTGTTGTTGCCTTGTTATTTACCTCATCCACTTAAACCTGACATCTGTGTCTGTGTCCTTCTAATCCTCGAACTTACTCAATTGTGTTCAGTTTTTTTGTTGAATTCATCTTTGTGTCCTAAACACAGTATTTTTTTTCTTCCTGTCATTCCAGATCTTTTATTGCAGTTCCATTTTTTCTGCATCATGATTTCAAACTCCTTATCTAGCCATTCTCAATTTCCTACATGTTTTTCCAATCATTATTATTTTTCATGTTTGCTCTTTTCCAGACATAGTTTGTATTTGCTTTCAGTTCTGCTCATTTTCTGCTTCCTTTGTTCATATTAGCTCTGCATGTAACTTGTCATTGAGTATGTGGCCTCTTTCTTTCTCCTTGTTATATACAGTTTTTCCCCAAGTCAGGTTATTCACTAATGCTTTTTTTTTCTCAAATGGTCACTCTATCTCTCATTTAATCTTCTCTGCCTGACTTGTTTTCATTCTTCTAGTCTTTGTCTGTCCTTGATAATCTGTGTCTTGCTGCTTGCCAGTTCTCACTATATGGTTTTCTTCTCTTGCCCTCCAGTTTTGTTTGTTTTTATGATTTATCCAGGACAAATGTATGCCTCCAGTTTAGTGATGTGGTAGGAAACTATGGAGACCACAGGAGAGGTAGAATTTTAGTTCAGGTGACGCAGTTATGTCCAGCCTGGACAAAAACAGTTGCAGCAGCTACATACTGAATGTTGATGAAGTGTTTCAGAGATTTAGTTTTTAAAGCTTAAGCCATGTGCAAACTGTTTGCTAACGCAAAATCAAGTGGGTTTTCAGAATGTGCAAAGATCACTTGAAGAATTTAGTTTATGCAAATACGTTCCTTGGGTGCCATTTTTAAAAATCTTCTGTTGTGTCTTTTATCTTCCAGTTTGTTTGTTCTCCCTGTTTGGAAGTCAGAGAAAAAAAAAAGGTCAGCCCCAGGCAGGAGCCTCACTTGAACAAATTAATTTTTGGACTAGAGATGTCAACTTGCTGAAAGCTGCAAACATTGAAATTAAAGCCAGAGAGGTGAGGAGTGCCAGCTGGCTGTAGCAGGCTGCCAACCCTTCTGACTGTGGCTGCTGCACAGCCAGTTGTTGCAGCTGCATGTACTGAAGCAAACTGTTTCAGGAATTTCAGTCTTGGGCTAGCAAGTTGTGCTGTTTGTATGTTGTGGATCCCAGAAAACTGGCTCATGATGGAGAGACTCAGGAATATCACCACTCAAGAACCTGCTGTATCTCCTCCCTCTTGCTGTATCAAACCTTAAGAACAACCCCCCCCCAAAAAAAATCTTGTAGTTAGGTGCAAGTGAACATTTTTATTTTCAGCATTTTTCAGTGAAAATGCTACTCCCAGTTTCACGAAAAAAAATCATATTCACCATCTGAAACTTTGCAGAAAAGGTAATAGTTGTAACAGCGAGACCAAGTTACCTGGAAAACCCCTGACTGTGGTTTCTATTAGGAAATAACCTTTCTTTTAAAAAGAAAAAGTTCAGTGTTCCTGTTTGGAGAATTGTTTTCAGTAATATCTTTGGAGAATTGTTTTCAGTAATATCTTTAGTGTGTGTGTCTCATCACTGGATGGTGACTTAGCAAGTTGCCTTTTCTATTATTTTGGACTGTTGCATTGTTTTTGGAAGTGCTGTGGATGTTCAGTAGCATCCACTTGTATATTGTGGTTCATAGTAGCATAATGTCATAGGGTTTTCTGAAACTGGATATTTTCAACCAGTTTAATGTAAATACTAAAGTTTGCATATGGGAGGAATTCTGTAAGTTGAAGTTCTCACACATCCAGACTTTGTCACTGTTGTTGCATCAAAGACATTTAATTGATGGGCTATAGGAATGATGCACAGCAAATAATATGCAGGCAGAATGTTTTAAAGGTTAGGAAGCTGTCTAAATTTAGGACATCTAGGATGTTCTGAGTTCCATAGTCATGTTGTGTGGTGGTACGTTGTTGAGAGTCTTGGACTTCAGAGTTGTGATACGTTGATAGTAGTAATACACAGTACCAATGCCACTGATGCAGTGTACTGCATCCCAGTGCAAACTTAACTAAACTGCAAGTTACCACTATATCCTACAGCATTTACAGTAGAATTCATAAGTGTCAAATAATTCAGTTTAATTATAAAACAAAACCAAATTATTTTCAGTAGCCTATCTCTAATTTGACAAGTTTTGATATTTCCTTACATTATTTTTTCCCCATGTACTGTGATGTTTGAAGAGAGAAAAATAAAATTCTGCTGTTTTTAAGGCAAATGAAAAAAATTATTTAAAGGCTTAAAGCTCATGAGGTTTATGGCATAAATAGAAAAATGTAAACAGTTTTTCAGTGGGTTATATGACATGACATTTATTAGATATTAATATAAACCCAGATGTATGTGGGCAAACAGGTGATACATGCTTCTGAGCATGAAATAGTGTATAATCTACATCTGATTGACTCATTTGTGTAGTCCATATTTGAAATATTTTCACAATTATAGGGTCTTAAAATTAGTTTAAAATCATACCATGGCATATAGGGAGGGAAGTATTATCTTGAGAGGAGCCTCGGTTAATAATTCTGCTTTTCAGACAGAACTGTATCTTCTCATGACGTGCACCAAGCTCAGGACATGGTGCACAAAACCAGTGCCCTGTTTTCTTTTATGTAGTTGGTGGCTGTTGCTGTATAATCAGCAGACAGAGGTGTAAGTGGCTTGTTTGTGGTTATATAGAAAGTCTGTAGCAGAGGAAAGGATGCAAACCGTATCTTGTAGATTAGAAAGCATGGTGTTGCATGTGTTGTTTTTTTTTCATGGCAGTGCTGGTTTAGACAGCATTAGGAGGACCTGCTTAAGTAACTTTATTCTGCCTGTCAAGTATCAGTTAAATGTAAGATCCTCAGCCCCATTCAAAATTGAAATAGTATGCAGCTGCCTTCAGGTGCACATCCAATTTTGAAAAGAGAAGAATCAGTATAACCAATAAAAAGGTCAAAAGCATGCAAGTGAAAAACTAACTGCAAGCCTGCCTACAGTTAATTGGAACATAATTCCCTTGAAGGTGTGGTCCTTGGCCAGTGCTTATATACCATTAGTAGTTGGTTTATGAGTAGACATGGATTTATATAAATTGGATTGCCATCTGAAAAAGCATAGGCTCAAGACGTGCCTGACTTGACATTTGTCTTTGTTTCTCAAGCTGAATTCAGGCACATGAAATGTTCTGGTTCATTGTATCAGAAACAGGCTTTTCTGTGCAAAGAGGTAGTTGCACAGAGTGTAGAGTTTCAGTACTAATTTACAGTTTGATGAGTGAAAGATCTCTTGGGAGAAGCTTCTCTGTATAGGAATTGAAAGCAGTGGCATTGTCTCTGCTGTTGGAAAGATAAGGTCAGTGTGCATTTAAATACCCAGTGCTAGTGTGCATTTCTGCAAATACGTCAATATCCATTTGGTATTAGCATGTCTTCCTTGAGGGAGTGGCTGTTTAACAGACTCCTCTTTTCATTCACCTCTAAACTACCTGGAAACAGACTAGACTGTCAATCAGCTCTTCCATTTATTGAAACCTTCCATAACTCCAACAGAATTGGAGAAAAGATTAATTTTTTATCTTCCTGTTACTTTCAGTGTTAAGTATGTATATGAACCAAAACTGAAAAAAGGACTTACCAAGCCTGTTATGTTTCTTAATAGCCAGAGTAATATTGTGGTTTTTTTGTGCAGATCTTCTACAGGTACTGCTTACAACCAGTTTTAGAAAAGAAATCCAGAGGGAGTTGCTCACAGTGAAGTGAAGTGGTTGACTAAATCTATATACTTTTGGTATTCCATCTTGAACAACTAGAGAGACTGTATTAATTTTCAGACTGTCCCAATGTTTAATTCCTTCCTGTATATGTA
Source organism: Pycnonotus jocosus (assembly GCA_013400435.1). NCBI lineage: Eukaryota > Metazoa > Chordata > Aves > Passeriformes > Pycnonotidae > Pycnonotus > Pycnonotus jocosus. The sequence goes on along the minus strand of VWYP01010991.1, from coordinate 8,766 downwards.
TTTGTCTGTGTCGTCATCATCATCTGTGTTTATCAGCCTGCAAGTACTTTATTGTGCCATCAGATTTTGGGGTTGTACTGCTAACAATTTTGAAGTTACATCAGGTGACATTAGTAATACTTTTTGACTAAATGAAAGGTTTTTAAGTCAGAAGATCAACTGGCAGTCACAGGAAAGGTAAAAACACAGCCAAGAATAATAGAACTTTTTCAAGGTGTTGTACACTCCAGTTGTATTGGAGTAAGGGCAATGCAGGCCTGTCTGTTCCCTTTGGTGTTAGGCTGTATTCTAAGACAAGGTGTACTTTTCATCAGTGCCCTTCTAGTTTTGTGGTAGTGTTTGACTTGCAGCTACAGTGTGCTTTAACCTAGGTACTCTGATGTCAGTATAGTCTAAATACCAAATATCTCTCTGGAAGCTATTTTGCTTGAAATAGGCCAGAAGTTTGGGGTTCTGAACATTCTGAATTGTGAGAACTGTCATGCTGATAAGCCTTTAAGGTTTTAATTTTTATGATTTATAAATATGTACTATGTGTTTCCATGGAAGGAAAATTGATTTTCCTAGTGTTACATCAATCACTGCATTTACTTGTAGGGATACACACTTGGATTTACTTCTTGCAGTACCTAGAGTAGTGAAATGTAGTGAGGTATTGGGACTTCTTTTGTAGTTTTTGAAAGATATATCTGTTTTTATTTTATCTGTACTCTTGATTTAGGAAACGTGTTGCCATTAAATTACCTAGGTATGTGTTTGAGAATGTCTGAATGGCAATAGACATGAAGAACTTTATGAAGGCCTTCCTGGCAAAAATCTGTATATCCTTGTAATCCTTTCCCTTCAGAATTTGATTTTCCATAGCTGCTTTTGTCCTAATCAGATTGGGATTACTGTTCCTATGTTTTTTCTGGGTTTGTAGTACACTTCAGTTGCCATAGGGTACCCTGCTTGTAGATTAAGAAGTGTTTTAAGAATTGTATCAGCTTTTTGCATTGACTTCCTTTTAGTTCCAAGGTGCAATTTAAGGATTTGCATGCAATCTGTTAAGTGCCGAATAGCTTTTGCTTTGCCTGCTAGAGCAGATAAGAATTTATCATGCAGTTTTCTCCGGTTCCCTACAGATTAGATAGTAAAGTATACTCCTTTCCCAGCCTTCTGTCCTTTGTAATGAAGCCATAATTATTAATCTTCAATGGCGCCTGCAATGCATAAAAGACAGACTTGGTCCTTATCTCAAATGTGCTGCTTGATTTTATTGTACTTGGTTATAAAAACATTGAAGGCAGAAAATTGTATTTGATGCTTCTATCAGTAGTGTACTAATAATCCTTGCCTTGCCTTTTCATCTGTTTGAATGTCGCCATTCTGGGATTATTTCTATGGTTTGATTTGTCTTTATATGATCCCAGTCTGCTTCCTTGCTCCACCTATGCTTTAGTATTTATTTATTTATATAATTATTTATTATTGTTACTTGTAAAACTAAAGTATATATATGTAAAGAACTACCCAAACTGTCAGGTTTAATGAACTATTATTTTACTTTCTCTTGTTCGTGATTTTAGTTTTGTATCTTCTTTCAACTTGTCGTGTTTACTAAATTGTAGTTTTACAGGTTTTTTCTGTCTCAAACACTTCATTTGTTGAATGTATTTAGTCTCCTTGTACAATTTAACTCTGAGACTGTGTCAAACACTGCAGCATTATTTGTAAAAAGTAAAGCTTAATTTTGAAATTGATTAGAGAGGATAAAACCTTTGCCTTTTGGAGTAATAGATTGCAAGTTATTTTCAAGTTACATAATACTAATTTTTGTCTTTTCTTTCAACTAATCTCATTTCTATTTAATTGTGGTTTTTGTAATTATTATTTCCTTGTAGCCAGATTTCAAACATGGTATTTTCTGAGAATTCAGCTTTCAAATTACATGTAAAGCGTTTGTGTTTACCTGTCAGTTGAAAAAGTCTGCTTGAAAATTGTTACAATTGATGCAGAAAATACCATACCAATTTGGCAACAAAAGTAATGTAATTCTTACTGTAACTGAAGTGTTTACTTATTTAAAAAAATGCTGTAGGTGATGTGTTTGAGAGCATGAAGATGAAACAAAATCTTTGTGCTTAACTAATAGTCCCTGTCCAGTGAGAATTTTATATTCTGAATATTTGTATTTGTTTGTCACATAATTTGAGATTCTTGTAAGCCATGCTTTCTGTTGTTGCCTTTATTTCTCTTACTTTTGTTTCTTATTTGTATGCAGCTATTAATAAACTACATACAGACTATTTCTTCCAGAGATCTGCAGGTGGCATATAAATAAAATGAGTATCAGCAGATAAGAGGACAAATGAGGGAGATGAAGACCAAATCATTAGATAAATAAGAATGTCTCCATCTGTACTGTGATTGTTTGCTTTTTTGCTTTGCTCTTGTAGACGTGTCTGTGGTATTCTGCTTCCTTGCCTGAAATCCTCAGCAGCCTTGACTGCAACCATTTATGTAACCTGCAAACCCAGTATGATCTTGTAGTTTAAAGGTGTAGCCATCGTGCTTTGGAAGGAGGTGCAGCGTTAACATAAATGAGTAGGGCCAAATGGCTCTCAAATAGTTCTTCCTAATGTACTCTATCTAAAATAATTGAAAGAGTGACTTGGTATTCAATTGACTCTTGAGTATCCAAATTGGTCTACTACCGGAAGAGTAGTGGCATTTTTCTTGTTTTCAGATACACTTGTAGGTAATGCATGTTTAAAAATTGCAGCTTAATTCTGAATTCAGGTTATTATTTTGCTTTGTCACGTGCATAACATCCTTCAGAACACAAGGTGCAGCAGGTGTCACAAATGCTGTAAAGCAGTTAAGTCTTTTTCCTTCAAGGAAGAAGGGATCCTAATATAATAACAGAGGAACTGTATAAAGAAAATGGCTAGTTTGCTTCTTTTATATAATCTCCTTCTCTGCAGAGTAAATTTTTTTTTTTTACAGCTTGATAAGAAACTAATAGCACTGTAGTGCTGTTAGTTGTGCAACTAGTTTCACAAAATTAAGAATGAACTTCAATTGTGTTTTCATTTAACTTATGGTAAAAGTTAATACCTTTAAGTAATTAAGTTACTCAATTCTGGTAATTATTTCTAAATAACCTTGAAATTAGCTAGCTTTGGAGTATTGCTTGGCTTCTTGAGTGTAATTCAGTACAAGACAACTCTGTTTTCACGTTTAGGGAAGGTCTTGCAGCCCACACGTAGCTGGTGCTGCTGCTAGCATTCCCTGAGGTGGACTGTTTTTTTGCTTTACAATGTTAACAATGTTAAGGCAAAAGAAAAGCTCTAAAGAAGTATTAATCCGATCATCTAGTGAGCAGCTGCAAACTATTTCCTTACCTCCTATTGCATGAAATGCTTCTGGCATCCTGCAGAGCTGCTTCTAGTAAAGCTCTTGCATAGTGTTGGTGTCATGTGAATGCTTGGAGACAGAGGTGAGATTTTCATAATAGATCTAACTGTAGATTATTTTGCATAATTATGTAATTTATTCACATAAGACACTGAAATGTGAGATTTGGTCATGAAGGAGTGGTATCGTTGGGTTGGAGAGAAGTAATGGGACTTGTTAAACTTTATATTTAACACCTGTTAGTAACAACCTTAAGTTCAAACTTACTTTTTGTCTATTACTAGGAAAAACAAGGGATTCCCAGTCAGCCAGAATGGAATCTGAAATTGTGCCAAAAATTACCAAAATGACAGTGTCTGGAAAGAAACAATCTATGGGATTTGAAGTTCCATGGTAAGCCAAGCCCTCATACATCAAGGTACATCAGCAGCTCTTCTTTCAGACTGATGCACCTGTAGCAAGTTTTTGTCTTTTTTTTTTCTATTTTTCACAGCAGTTTTAGTGTAACTCTTCAGAACTAACCATCTCAGCTTCTTGTTTGACTCAGAATTACTTTCAGAAGATGGTACCTCACGTTTTGAGTTTAACAAATCCTTTCACTATGAATAGTGCATAGAGATATCAGGTCATCAGATTATTTAAACATCCGCTTCATAGAATACTGAACTTTCTTGGTGTTCGTTTATTTTAAATTTAGTTCTCTAAGTGGAATTATGAAATCAATAAAGCTTAACTGTAATTACTTGTTCTTCAAAGGAAGTAATATATTTAAGAATAGTTGATGGGGAAAACAATCACTTATGGCTAAACCTTGCCTTCCTCTGCAGCTTTTATTAACTTTAACAGGTGTCCAGGGTACAACTGTTGTAGAGTTCGGTCCTACTTGTGCTATAGCTAAATTAGAGTGGTTCTAATTTTATCCTGACTTGGAACTGTTGAGGGGGGTGTCTCAGGAAAGCAAGAAGACAGACATCTGAATCAGAGTCTACCTCCAGCAGTAGCCAACAGTGAATAGTTAAAGAAATATATAAGGACAGGGCATGTGTGTTGGGAATGTGGTCCATGAAATATCATTGTGTAGTGTTCTGTGGCTCCTCACAGGTTTTATTTATTTTTTGGTTTTATCTATTTCTATTAAGAATGTGTTTTTCTTACTTAGGTACCCTTATTCTGTTTTTGAACCCACTCTTAAAATAGCCATCTAATGTGTGGCAAGAAATTCCATAGTTTATCCTGAGGTCAAAAAATTCTCAGGTGTAAATGCTAACATCCCAACCTCAACCTGCATTGCTTGTAGTTCTGATCTGGAAAGCATTTTTGGGAGTAAGAGGGCAGCATCATCTTTATCTTGCAGTATTTTATGCATGCTTGATAACTGAGTGGAAAGCAAGCAGCTTCTTCTACTGAAGCACATTTACAAGATGTGAAGCTGATGACATTATTCGTTTATGTTGCTGAACTTCATTGCTAAAAGACATCACCTTCATTCAGTCTCCTTAGATGCAGTAAGCGCCAATTGAAAATTTCTGGGACTTTCAAAATGTTTTGCAGAGTAAATTCCTCACAGGTTTTATTTAAAAGAAGCGTAATTTTTTTTTCACTTGCTGTCTACTAATCAATGACTCTGGGTTTGACAACTGGACTCATGAATTTCCAGGCACCTTCATCTCTTATGCTCTTATTAAACTTCTTAGAAGTAGAGTTTTCTATGGGGACTTTTGTGTAGTAATCTAATTTGGATAGAAGCTTGGGAAAATAAAGGAATATTAACTGAGTGAAGAAGATCTACCAGCTAATTTTAAGTGGTTGTGATTGATTTATTTTGAAAATGGTAATAAAGGCTATTTAAAATGTTTGTTTCTAAAAAAGAGCAAATACAAAATTCTGTATCTCTGATACTTACTTAGCATGTATGCCTACTCCACAGGAAAGGAGGAGATAAGAAGAATGCTTCCTCATCTGTAAAGTAGTTCTTGGATAGGCTATTGATGACTCAGTCTCTGATGAAAGGTGGTTGTCTCCAGCATGGTTCTCAGCCATTCTGCTTCTTTTAAGGGACACTGACATGGTTTGTATCACGCTTGCTTACAGTGGCAGAAAAAAGATCAAGCCTGTGGGTAAATCCTTTAGATAAATCCTTCATATTGCTCTTGTGAGACCCCATCTGGAGTGCTGCATTCTGTTCTGGGATTCTCAGCACAGGAAAGACATGGACCTGCTGGAATGGGCCCAGAGGAGGCCACCAAGATTAATATTAGAGGGATGAAGGACCTCTCCTATGAAGACAGCCTGAGAAAGCTGGGGTTACTCAAGCTGAAGAGGAGAATGCTTTAGGGTGACCTTATTGCAGCTTTCCAGTACCTAAAGAGAGGATATTAGAAAGATGAGGACAGACATTTTAGGAGGGCTTTTTCTGACAGGACAAAGGGTGTAATGGTTTTAAACTGCAAGGAAGTCTAGATCGTATGTAAGGAAGAAATTTTTTACGGTGAGGGTGTTAAAACACAGGAACAGGTTCCCCAGAGAGATGGTGGATGCTCCACCCATGGAAACTGTCAAAATCAGACTGGACCAGTCTCTGAACAACCTGATCTGGTTGAAGATGTCCCTGCTCATTGCAGGGGGGTTGGACTAGATGACCTTTAAAGACCCCTTCTAAGCTAAACTATTCTGTCATTCTGTGATTGTGAAGATGTTTTTTAATTCATCTCACTTAGTGGTAGTGCTGAAATACTAATTGAAAACAAACTTCTTTTTGTGTAGAAATGGGATATATATTAGGTATTTAGCTTTAAGTGGGAGGAATAGGTAAGAAGTGGAATGATTTGTAGAAGAGCATGACATTTGGAGCGCGGCCAATCAATGAATATGGAAGAAGATACAATTTAAATGATAAAGTTACCTGCATATTTTAAAGACCCCTTCTTCAAGGAGTCTGATGAGGGCCTCCTTTCTTCTTTTGTCCAACAGACTGCTGTGGAGGCACTGCCAAGGCCTATGACCTTGACTTTATAGAAGCAGAGAATCATCTATTACTAAACTTGAAAAACAAAACAAAACATGAACCTCCACCTCAATTCAATGAGTCTTATGGTTGCTTTTTTTCTTTTGCTGTTACCTTCTGGATTAATGGCAGAAGAAGAGTAACCTGTGAAGGAAGAGAAGGAATCTGTGTTTATTAACACTTAAGAAAGACTTGTTCCTTTGACCCTTTCCATAACTTCTTTTTGTTCTTGTTTCATTGTTAATTTACTGCAGGTTGTTTATAATAATACAGTTTTTAAGTACATAGTTTACGTCACTGGCCAAAAGCACTGGTATAAATTACTCAAAGCATTCTAAATGGATTCTAAAACATCTGTAACTGTGCCTCCTACCCCAAAATATTTGTATAGTGTTGGTGCAGACACTGTCAGAGGAAAAATGTGTAGTACATATGAACTAGTTTTTGTTGTTAACATACGGGATCTTAAAGGTAATTTTTGGACCGTGTTTTAAAAGCAGCAGCCTTGCATTAGCAAAAAATCCAATTCTTTGACTAACTCTTCAGTCTGTAATTCAGCCTTGTTATGAGGTATAACCTGATATTAATCAGTGAATCTTATTTGCTATGGATTATTAGAAGTCATTAATTGCTTTGAGCATTGATTGCCTTTGTTGCTGGGTATTAGTGGGATTGCCTACAGAAAATGGAGTTTGCTGGTAAACTGATGCTCTAGCAAAACTGTTTACTGGCCTTTTCTTTCTGTTAAGTAATAAAGGAAGCCAGAAGAAGTTGTGACCAAAAAAGGGTTGATTGTTTTAACTAGTCTGACCAATATTTTGTAATTAATAATTTTGAAAGGGGAAATAAATGTAGACATTTCTGTAATGACTGTAAGTACTCCGAAAGAGTCGGTTGTGTAAAAATAAATCACTCCACATCCAGACTAGAAGATTGAAAATAATGTTTAAAAGCTAAATTCTGAAGAGCTAGTATTGAGCAGATGACCTTTAGGTTCCTCTTCGAATGCGTGGTGGTGTGAACCTTTCAATACTTGTGGGAGATTGCATGCCTTCTAACGTGTGTTGTAACAACATATCTTGTATTTATTAATATTCCCCAGAAAGCAGTAATGTAACCATAACATTTTATTCAGTTTACTGTTATGATCCTTGTTGGCAAGACAGCATAGGAAGTTTCTGGCCTGGCAGTTTTAATTTTGAGTAAGTATTGGTCCTTGCCAGGCTTTGGTTTGTCTGCTGATTTCCAAAAGAGCTGTGATAGACTGATTTGACATTTGCGCCTGAACTGCTGATGGTCAAGGTTTCTTGAGTACATCATCTCAGTGTGCATGCAGGGTTCATAATATTGCTGTCCTTTTCAAAGAAGTTGAGTTGTGTAATCAATGATGGCACCACATTACCAGACAGCAGTGGTTAGCTAACTGAGACTGCTTTTTATAGTTCCATCAAGTTCTCAAACAACGATGCAAGCAATGGTTTAGGAAGTGATCTTCCTCCAATATAAATTTTTCTTCATATGGTAGGTTGCCATGGCTCAGACCAAGCTGGAACTTTGCTGCCAAAGATGCGTTCTAGTGCAGTTGACTTGGTTGTATTTTCAAATGCATGCACTAGTGACACACTAGTACTGCCTTCTGACAGGAATTTTCAATATAATAATTTTGAAAAAACCTTGTAGGAAGAGGCTAGCTGAAGAGCATTTCCAATGTCATTCATTTTGTTTATTGACTGTCAGAAATGGAGCTCCTTAGCATTTTTCTGAGCCATTATCAAGCTTTCAATAAACTCATCTGGTCGCCATAAAACATAACTTACTGTCAGGGTCTTACTGTTACATTTCTCTTCATGTACCTCCACGAGACTGGAATTTAATCTGCCCACTTTCCTGTTTAGGTACCTAGCAATAAACTTGCTCTCCCTTTCCCTGACCTTGGTCAGCAAAAAGCTGAATTGTGTTATTAGGGATACTCTGTAGGCAGATCATATGCTCTG